>QNGE01000484.1:200090-278963 GCA_008508345.1 Paragonimus westermani | reverse complement strand
TTCACTTCACCGGAAGCCTATTATATTTTCCCGCTGGGCTGCAAAGAAGTTCTCGTGGTTGATCGGGTCTCTCAGACCATCCGCGTTGAATGTCGGTCGTTCTTTGTCCTCTTGACAAATTTCAGATGATATTAGCGTCATTCCCCCTACTTTGGATTCCCTTGCGATCTACGGAATTTGGGGAACTATCAGACTTCTATCTGGTGCGTGCTCTTTATTGCTTGTAATCTTGGTTAGGCAGTTATCTGGTCGTTATCACTGCACGGGAAAAAGTTGGAGAGCTCTTTGGAAATGTAATCTGGAGAATCACTAAAAGTGTCGTTTTTCCATTCGTTAAATCGGATATCAATCTCTCTGATGTCCAGGTTCACTGTTACAATACTGTCATTCTATCTTCCACTTTTTTAGGTACAAGACGAACGTGTTTATTGCCAGATGCTGGACACTGTGTTGGATATGGATGGATTCTACTACTCTACAACTTTTGATATCACACATACACAACAGAGGCTGTCAGACACACCTCCCGAATTCAAGAACAAGAGTTTATTTGAGAGGGTATGCATAATGTCTTCCGCTTGGGCGTTAGTTTCGTTGCTCTTTTATGGGCTAAGAAATTCAAGTCCGAGAACGTTTGGACACTTCGTTGTATACCCCTGTGTTCTCGAAAATGGGGCTCTAATACTGGTAGACGGTACTTGCCCATCACTATATGTATGTCCGTATTCTCTTTTGTGACGAGTGATACATGTTAGCTTGGACAAATTCCTGACGCCTTTCAGCTCACTTCTGCCTGCCTCCCCGAACTAATAATTTTGTTGGTAATAGTTAGGAAATGTGGAAATAATAATTGCGGGAAAATCGACAGATAGGAGGCATTGAAACTTGTTCATTCCGTTAACTGTGGGTCCCTCAAGAGGTACGAGCGTTGATGAACGGAATATGAAGACATAAGAAGCTGACACATGATGTCCAGCGAGAAACTTCATATTACCGCTTTTTACGTGGCGAAACTAACGGCAGGACACTTAGGCTATAAAGTTGGCTGTGGCAATTTATGACAAGAATAGTGAGTTACCTGCCATGTGGCATCCAGCCATGAAGTATTCACCCTTCCGGTCCAGTTGCTCTGCAGCAAGAGGTAATGGCGCATGTTGACGGTACTACTCCTCAGGTTATGAGCGCGGGTGTATTTGCAAACTAACTCCTTCCCTGTGGTGCACTATCTTGCCTTTTGATGTGCCAGGCGATTCTTGCATGATCTTTAGCGCCCCAGTAAGATTATATGAAACGGCTCTCCATTGAGACTCCAGTTTTAACAAGTGCTTATGACCGAGTTAGTGTTTCAGCCCTGGAATCGTACTAGTTTTGTGGTGTTGGATCTTTCTGTGATATCTTGACTTGCATAAGACCTTCACACGATCCTACATGTGCGCTGAAGGAGCGGCAGAACAAAGTGGTGTAGGTACATTGACCCATTTTCTCTTCAGTGTTAGATCGAGTGAGTTAATTTTAGCCGCTTTCTCCTGATGTTATTTGTTTGACTTTTTAGAGGCAGCGCCGACTAATCAAGATTTCTCAACACTTGAGTTGCACTGACTGGTGGTTTTGAATGGCGATTCTGAGCGTTTAGCAAGAATTTCAGCTTATGCCGTCAACATGTGAGAAACTAGGTTAGACAAGTCACATTCAATATCCGTGATGCTTATCGGAAGAAGTAGGGGCCTTACAAACATCCATTAGAGAACTCTACTGCTCCACCATTCTCCTGTCCGGTTTTTCATCGTTGCCCATTCTGAGAGACATCGCTGTATTACACGTGGAACGCTCCGTGCGGATTTTCTTATAGCTCGTTTGTTCAATTTCTGTCGATAGCCCCGCTGTCTTCCAGTTTCAACTGTGAGATTTTGACGTTGGCCGTTCTGGTTCCGTTTTATCTACGCTTTCCATTGTTCCATCTTGTTATTTGGAACGTTTGGGTTAATGCGATTCCGTTTATTCACTCGTTTCGATTCGTTGCAACTCTGCGCGAGAAAACTCGAGGTTTCTGGCGTGTATGTATACACTGGTTGACAGCATACCCCCATGCTGTCTCATAAAGTCGAAACCTGTTCCCATTCGGTGGACTTCTGTTCAGCAAACAGTCCTTTTCAGCTGCTAGAAGTATAATTACTGGTTCACTGGCTTCTTATTAGTAATATTTCATCAATTTTACGTTTCGAGACGTTTCAGTTTGGTAGTTCTAGGTGATTCAGTTGGCTGGCGCAAAAGATACTCATAATCAGAAGGCAATGCCGCCAATAAAGGTATTCATCTACAACGTGCAAAT
The DNA here is from genome assembly GCA_008508345.1 of Paragonimus westermani. Lineage (NCBI taxonomy): Eukaryota > Metazoa > Platyhelminthes > Trematoda > Plagiorchiida > Troglotrematidae > Paragonimus > Paragonimus westermani. The sequence continues at coordinate 276,634 of QNGE01000484.1, read as the reverse complement.
AGCAGTGCCGATTATAAGTGGGTAGCAAACTACAAAAACGCCTGAATTTATCAAAATCCTGATAGCGCGACAGTTGTGATTTTGACTGTTGTGAATCATCATTCAGAACCGTGGAAGCTTGAGTGGCGTAGTGGGCGGATAGGTTGATGTGGGGATAATCCTTGACTTGTAATTCATTTTGCTTGGTGAGGGTGTATAAGTCTTGAAGTCAAAAATTCTCTCGGTGGGACCGTGTAACGTTTAACTTATGACGGAATCTAGACACGATATATTGTTTTTTTCGTTTCGCGTCAGACCTCTAATAGCGTGAACAGGTGAGGGAAGCTGGCAGCTTTTGGTTTGACGGTGGCCGTGGCCAGTGACCGTCCAAAATCCTGAGCGAGTTAATGTGTGTTGATGAGAGGTGGTGCGAGAGACGATGATACCGATATTTGTTGTGTTGGACGAACTGTACCTGTAAACCGCGTTGGGCGCACACTGAATAAACACGGCTGTTCAACTAGGTCGCGTTACCGTTGTGAATGTGTGGTAAACAGTCATGAAACGTCTAACCACGTTGAGGTATCAAATACGACGTGTCAACGTTGTTACTAATGTAGCTCATACCCATGACGTGACTGACAGGTTGGCTATCAAAAATGTATCGGCTGCAAGTGTACGGTCAAGAAAATAACCACATCTTCCTAAGTTCATTCCCTAAATATGTACCTTTTCGCTCTTTGCCTATCCTAATCACATGAAGTGCCGAAATCTTGGGTGAGTGGTCAGTAGAGTGGTCGATGTTAGCAGCAACTGTCTAGTGCCTCAGGTGCGGAACAGTTCCAATGTGGAACGAAAAACGTCTTGAGTATAGTAGGTGAACAGCGCGCTTAGTGACCGGTTAGATTCGTGGCGCGGACTGTATTGCCAGTAATGAATGGTTGTGTGGCAGTTAAGCATTAGTGTGAACCACTAATGTATTGCTGTCTATGATGATGATGATGATAATGATGGTGATGGGGCTAGCTGACAAGGCATTCTGGAATTCACAGGTGCCAGTCGTAAAGTTGTCCACGTGCGTCGAAGGCTGTTGTGTTATTGACCTCTGAGTCTTACGATATCGGCAGCTCAAACCATCGTGTTGGTTGGTTGGCTGAGCCAGCGTATTTTGAAGAAAATGACGAAGCCTGTCAAGTAGATGTAGGTTAACGGGAACAATTCTGCTGTGAAGGGCTGCCCATGTTTAGTGGTATTCAAGATTCCATCTTTGTTAGCAACCCATCACTTTATTTACATTTTCCTAGTGAACAGCTAATATCTGAATAGTTACCTCTGGCAACTGTTTTACCAGCTTGCTAACTAAGGTAGCAAATACTGCCGAAACCTTCTACATTCTGCTTGGTGTAGACTAGGGGATATTAGCTTTTTGGTTGACGAAAAAGTCGTCGTTTAGAATGTAGACTCCAACTTTTGCCATTTCGTTGAATGTAAAGTCACGTGTGGGTTGAATGCCGTCTAAGTGTCTACATCTAGATCTAAAAAACATCCACTGAATAGTGAAAGGGATGTGACAGACAATTGTTTTCGACAATTCGGCATCAGGCTGGCACCGTTTCAAAAGTTACCAGATGAACAGCGTCGAGAAAAATTAGATGGAACTAGGAAGCTGATTGGTCGACGATATTAAACTCAGATAGTTCAAGCACTCCATGCGGAAACATTTCGGAGTGGTCTGGATTCTTCGCGATGTCACGTCACCGAATTTGTCATTGGCATAATCTTACTTGTGCCTATTTAGATCGTAAGCTGTGTACAAATTTCTTTTAGAAACCGAATGGTGACAACTTCCCATGAGTAGTCTAGCAGGTGCATAGTGATGGCCTGATGACTGTTGTCAGTTCCACGGCCAAACTATGCGTGGTAGTGTCCGTTGATCTGTTCAGTGAATCTCCTCATATGCAGCAGAATGTGTACATAAGCGTTTATTTGACTTTTCTATTGCACAATTTATTTTATGGAGAACGACTTCACCGTTTTCGCGGCCACATTGATCACACCTTCACACCGCTAGGTGCTTGACTTCTGCCACTTAACTAGAGGACCGGCGCTGATGTCTTTTGATACCAGAGGTGCCTTGGATTCGGGTTGGGTTAAAACTTACGGCAGACTGTGGCCGGTCCTCAGCATTTAGAGTAGTGTGTGACAATATTGTCAAGCCTTTTGCTCCTTGTTCAACTGTGTTGGACAAAGCCCTAAAGTGCTCTTTACCGGGCTGCGAGTGGGATGGTGTTGAAGTGTTCCCGTAGAAAAGATAAACGACGTCGCACTAATCTTTGTGGGTTCACAGAGAGCCCAGATCATCTTAAACAAGTAAGAAGCTTCAGTTTGGTATGACCCTTTTACCTTTTAGGTGTGGTCTGTTGTTGAAAGTCTGGTAAAACTGTGTGCCTGCCTTCATTCTTGATGGTAAACCTTTAGAGCTACCCTAGAAGTTCATGTAACTTGATAGCTGCATCACTGCTGGTGGGTTGTTTGACGAGATCACAAATCACGAAGCCAATGGCCATTTGTGGTGCCGACGTGATCTCAGTCTGTTAGTAAAACGCAGTTTTATTGTATCGTTGCTAAAGTTAACTCATTCTTGCGGAGGATGTACAAAGAATGACCGTTTTCGACAATCGCCACTCCCAAAGCGTAAGCGACGTGTGATCGGAATAGTGGAGTTCGCCGACCTTTCTTCGGGACTAACGGACTGTAACAGCCCTTGTGCATATGAAACTCGTCTCACCGGATTTGATGATGTTATCACATGCTACGAATGCCCATTCACCGCTTGCCTTGCCATAGTTTGTTCACGAGTGGTGAGCTGGGAACGGCCGTCTGATGATCAGCGTATGACCCGGGTTTGAGGCATGCAGGAACCGACATTGTAGCTTTTTCCAGTAAAGGTTTTCCGACCTTTCGACTAGAGCAAAAATACCGAATGCCTTTGGCTAATGACGCTGTGATATGATGGAGAGCAGGAGTAAATAACGTTCCTGTTGCAGACCTCTGTACACCGACGTGACGTCTTCTTTTATCCTTCTGTCGTAACTAATCTTCATTTTCTCCTCTCACTCCTGACGTGTTGTATTTAGCTTTTACTGTGTTATTTATGTGTGACGACCACAGGGCTGTTAACACCAATTATATCGCATTCAAGATACTCACTAGTCTCCTGAAGTCTGCCTGTAAGGTATACGACGAAAATAATGTGAGAAGAACGGGCAGCTTTCCGACCCGATCGCGAATATATTGATAATATTTTTACCCCGCGGAAGACGTTGAGACACGGGCACTTCTCTGCTAAGACAGCGGTCTTGGCATTTTTGGACTTGAAAACCACCTCTGATTCGGTTGCCCGACGTACCATTCCCAGTGAAACTTCATCTTATAGTATGCTCTCTCTCTGAGTACAAAGTACACATCAACGGGGCAACTACCTCGAGCGTTCTTCACTGTAAGTGGTGTTCAATAAGTGTGTCTGACCTCCTTCCTCTTCAGCTTCATAGTGGATTCTAAGGAATACTCGGAGGGTCTTAAAATTCCGGGATGGGACTTGTGCTAGATAGCAAGCCGACTGACATTGGCTGGTCTAAGTGCAGATGTGGCTGTGGATTAGTGGGGATCATAAGAATGTCATTTTCCTCATGTGGACGGAAGCATCTACAATGTTCGTATGCTGCTCCCTGCACACCTGACGAGTCGATGTGACATCAAATACCGGCATACGGTAACGTTTCACATAGCAATAACACCTTTTCTTCTGTTTCTGTTTGCTAACCTTGTATTAAGCCATGTTCTTCCCGTTTCGATGTAGTGTGATACGCGTTTTACATGGAATCGTTTCCTACTTTCCAATTGGTCGGAACAACTATCTGCTGCTACGACTGGCTCAACCGCTTCTCGTCCCTTTGATGATCCTTTATCACGGACCTCCAGTTGGGACCGTTTTGCTTATTGCCTACCAATTATACAAGGTTATGTCGGCATTATCCCGAATCCACAAGGTGCACATGACGTGGATGATAAAGCAGTATATGCGCTAGTTTCACGCCGCAGTGCGAACCGTGCTGGCACACGGTTTAATTCCCGTGGCCTAAACCAATTCGGACACTGTTCAAACACAATTGAAACGGAGCAGTTGTTGGAATTGGCAAGGCATCGCTTCTCTTTCGTCCAGGTAAGTAGTCTTCCGAATGAACCACTTGATTGGAAAACTCGACCTATATGCAGTGCTCCACATTATAATTCATATGAATCGTGACCTGCCGGATCACATGGGAATTGTGCACTTTGATCAGCTCCCCATTTTCACCCGTACTGAGTGACATTGTAGGCGTCATACTGATTCATGTCTAGTTTCACTGCTTCAGTTCAACAGCACTAACCTGGGGCACCCGCACAATTACTTCGCAGCTATTTTTCATGCTTATGCACATAGTTGATTTTCTCTTAAGGTCTTTCATGTAAGATTCAGCCCGCTGTATTCCAGTAACATTTGTTGGTTTGTTGCTAAGATCGTTCCTTGCCAACTGGCTGATAAGGAGGTTATTTCTAAAACATGAGGCCGCTGTATATTTTTGATGCGGATGTGTACACATATTTTTGAAATTGCTTGCCGTAGGTATTCACATAGTGTCGTACAACAACAAGTGGTAAACGGATCGTCGAAAACTGACAAACCAGTGGAATCTCGCGGAATGTAAAACTCTTCAAACAGGGGGAAACAGTTATTTCTCTGTCATATGCATGATAACGTCTACAGACACATGCTACCGGTCCTCTGGTTCCCACCAAGTGAGGCAAACTGGTTCAGTGAATTCAGGCTTCAGTGTCGGATTTTTATGTCTGTAACAAGTGTCTAGCAGATGCGTTGTTTTTTCCCCAGCTTCCCTTGTGTTCTGCTCACAAGGTATACATTGAGGTGATATATGAAGTGTGTTACCAAGAAAACTAACTGATTGACTGTAGTTTACGTTATATACAGAGCTGCTGATATTAGTATTCCTGGAGATGCCTCGTCTGAATCTCGCATTGTCTCAGTGGTGTGATCTTCGTGCAAAGGTACTCGTGCATGTAAGATATCCGCACCAAATTTAGTACGAATGAAGTTGAATAGTTTCGGCGTCGTGTTTAACATGTTATTAATAAACAGACTGGGAATAACACAATGTTACGAGCAAGTTGTAACACTCCACATTTCAACCACCTCGGGTGGCCTTCCTCAGGAGTGCATGAACCGCAGCTGTGAGTGATGGATGGTCGATAAAAGTTGAACAGTATGCTAAATTGATACATTTTGGCTGGCTTTTACTGTAAACTCTCACAGACGTGATTAGCTCCTGGTTACCTTCTCTTCCGCCCATTTTTTCTTGACCAAAAGTAACGTCATTCAATCAACCTGAAACATCGTCGGCCAGTTATCTTATAAGCATGGCTAGTGTGTCTGTTGCGTTCTCAAATATTTATCATCTGTATTGCTGGAATAGACGTCTTTGTTTGTGTCATTACTAAGACCATCGTAAGAAGAATGGTCATTTTGTAAGATGACTCGCTAAATTGTTAGAAGTGTTTGGGAATTCGGTGACTCAAGTGGTTCTGTTGAGCACTGCAGTCTCTGCCCACTGATAATGTCACCTTGTTTAACGGTGGAACATTCGTAATTCAAATGCCAAACCTGATGGACAACCGAACACCTTAATTTCTGTTTTAAAGCTGCGCGACAGGAAATCCAAGTTTCTTCCGTGTACTCTTCAAGGGAAACCTAAAAATAGCTGTTTTCTCTCAGAACGTGAGATACAATAGTGTAATGTGGTGGTCACTGCCTATATTTTTCACAACACACAGATGGTGAACGTTGCATAGCTCTATCTGCGAGCGTTTTTCCACTACTGCTTCAATCTGATGATTTGGCGCTATCTGAAGAATGAGATAGTCTCTCACGTACATTCCACAATATGCATTTTTAGAACCAGCCTCGTAATCACAATTTATGCCTTAAAAGTTTAAGGGCTAGACTACGCAGACCAGTCATATTTTTTAAACAGCCTAATCTGATCCACATGTTTTTTACAGGAGAGCTCAGCAATGTATAGAGTTCATTTCCTCCTTTCTGTTCTAGCTTAGAGGCTCCGTTCCGGTATATTGGAGCCAGAAACCGAATTTACGTTACAAACCCGCAGTTTTGCTAGGTGGAAGTCAGTTGGCGCATTTTTCGGTTGCGTTTGAGACCGGCGCTAAAATCGATGAAGATAGTCTTCAGGCTGCGCAATCGGCCGTAGCCCGACAACACTTCAATCAGCTGATCTACACTTACGGGTACGGACGTCAAGTGATCATCAACTTGCTTAACCAGAAAGGAATGGAACGCCCGTTGGGACGGGCATATGCGACTGCCACGGTTGATTTGGACGAAAACGAAGTGAAGTGAGTGGTTTCATATTTTTACAATAAGCTGTCATTGACGCTTGTCCGGTCTGTTTAACTTTAGGCATGGATATCATAGCTGTCCAGTGTTAACCAAAACTCCAACTCGGATAAGAGTGTCGACACACTACGGGCGTCGTCAATCTCTTATACAGGCGTCACCTCGATAACTTACATCAACTTTGCAAATAAACGCTGTTTGGTCTGAAGTCTTTTTTGCGGAAAGTAAAATGTCTCTTTTCGATACTGTGGTCTATTAGTGAATCTGCGTCATTTTCCGGTGACTTGACGGTGTTCGCAACGCTTTTGCTTGAAAGTGTTAAAATTAACACAGTGTGCACACAAACTGCATTCGAGCCAGTGTCGTTAACTCTCACGTTCTAAAGTTCCACACGAGTTTCAAACCATGTCTACCGGACTTTCTTATTACCTTTTCATGTTGTGTCGGCAAATTAATTCAAAACAAGGATTAGGTGGCAGTCGTCTCACGGTTGCAGTATCGCAAAAGTTCCTACTAGCGAACAATTGAGTCCGATAACTCGTCATCAAATATATACAACTGTATTGTTCCATCGAATGTAAGTCAGTATCAGAAAAAAACAAGGAAAGAATGAATAGCTCGTCGCTGCTGCATATCACGCTGTGCGGTAGTGGAAAGTCACCACTATTGGTGACGAGTGGTTTGAGGTTGGTTGGCGGCGTCCGATTTGGATTAGCCTGTCACAGTGGCTGAAGTCAAAGGACGCCTACTCCTAACCATAACCGCAATTGGCTTGCACTGTACCACTTGTGGTTTCACCCACACACCACATATCCAGTGCAAACCCGAAAGAATTTGACCGGCAGCTGTGCGAGTGGGGCCTTTGTGTCCAGCCGACCAATGCTGGTTAGCCAGTTCATTGGCTATTAGGGAAAGGAAATCCTTATCTCTCGGTAAATAAACAAACAGAGACTGCGATGACGAGATATAATCTGAGAAGAACGATTTGTGAAGTGTAATACACGAAGCATCACACTATAGGAGTGTAGGTTAGTGCATTCTGGAGAAGATAAGAATGGAAAACAAAATTCACATTGAACTACAGAAGATCAGATCATTCATCCTACAGTACACCAACAAAACTGAAGAAATGAATGGGTATAAGGTTGTAAACACCCAAGTTTCTGAAAAGAGGAGCAGATTACTTGCCAAACGTACAGGCTCTTGGCCGATGCAGTCATTAACAGAAGCAGTGGATATACTGATATGACCTACCTGAGCCTAACGTACTCGTCGTCTCTTCGTCGACGGGGTACTATGAGTAAGTCGCTGACCTACTAATCCCAAACGGCCAGCGCATTCTCGGCCGCACACATCGCAACGCCATATAGTCACGTCACCGCGACCTATGGCACCGATGGTTCCTTTGCGTACCGCGCGCTTTTGTTCTTGGCGCGCAGTAACTGTTCGTCAAACTTATGGACGCCCGTCCGAATCGTATTCCTCCAGGACGTCCGGTTCAACGCCAAATCTACCCAACATCTAAAATCAATGTTACAACGTGAAAGACTTATCTGCACAACATCCTGGTACCTCCGCTTCTGGCCACCGGGATTTCGCTTACCTGACTTCACTTGTCCGTACAGTAACTGCTTCGGGATACGGTCATCGCCCATCCGACGGACGTGACCGAGCCAACGGAGCTGGTTCAGCATCAACATGGCTTCCATCCCGTCCATGTCCGCTCGCCGCATTACCTCAGTGTTCGGAATCATGTCCGACCACCGAATACCCAAGATGCGCCTCAGACACTGAACATGGAAACGGCTCAAATAGCTCACGTTCCGCTGATACAGTGTCCACGTCTCACTGCCGTACAGCAGGATAGACAGCACCATTGAGCGGTAGACACACAACTTCGTGGCCATCTTCAGGCTGTGATTCTTCCAGACACGCCTTTCAAGACGTCCGAAAGCAGCGCTAGCCTTTGCCACACGCGCTCTCAACTCGCGGTCCACGGACAGATCTGTCGACAAGTTGCTACCCAAGTAGCAAAAATCCCCGCAGCCATTCACAGTGTCTCCAGCGATGCGAATTTCGGGTGGAGGTATACAAACACCACCTGTGTTGATGTCCAAGGAACACACACGCGATTAAATCACATGCTTGAAGTGATAACCTGGGTGTAAAAAAACTGGCTGGTAATGTGATATTAAGTTCGTATGACCTTCTAAAGATAAATATTCGGATTATGTAGTGGAAAATGAATCAGTTTAGCCGTGGTTGGAATCTATTTTTAAACTAACTTGAAGTCACTGATCAACATTGTATAGTACGCAGAAAGGCTGAGTGGTCTCAGCTTGGTCATTATCCTCATTCAGATATACTACGAATGAGCCGTTGATGGGGTTGGAAAGCTAATCCTGAGCCATGCCGATTGACCTTCATTGATCCGTTGTACGGCAGCAAAGGAATGACTACGGAAACATTTTATGATCGAGGTCAAGTCGTTCTCCTTTATGGTTCATTATCGGCAGAGGAATATGATGAACCAGCTGCGTGGTACTGCCATCTGGAAAGTGCTTCGTAGGGTCTGCTGGAGACGATGGCCGACTGTTTTCGTCACAGTGTCACTACTGAATGATAGGTATACAAAAGCTACTATCTTTTCTACTTCGATCACCAAGACTACTTTCTTTTTGTTGCACGTCACGTGCAAACTATCAAGGCATAGCGTAACAAACGTAACTCTTCTGGACCAGCCGAGCCGGAGCTGACCCATCCGAAATTAGTCTACAAACCACATGGCAACAACTCGGCTTTGATCAGTACGTTCATGATGAATGATGTTGACCTGAACGTAAGCTTCCTCCGTATACGGAACAATGCAGTGTGGAATTGTGACTTTAGTCACCATTACACATCGAAAGCATGTAGACTGGTTGTATCATGTAAAAATTCCTAACGTAATCACAAAAGACACGGTGTAGCGAACACGTTAGTCTTCAGTGGCCCGCCTTCAGGCTAAGTAGGTTACAGTCATCAGGATTTTACATAGTCATTGATTATGTAAACTGAGAACGATAGATTATTGAGGTCGGCCAACACAATGCTAAGCTGTAATCAAGACTCCGTTGGGGCAATGGTTCTTGACACACAGAGTGGGAGGCGGTCAGCATGGTTCTAAATGTTTCTGGGCATACTGGGGTGGGTTATATGGGTGAATATTAAGAGTCCCAGCTGTGGACAGAATCATACACCTTAACTCGGTAGACTGAACGAAGTGCCTTCATTTAATCGCCAATGATTAGAATCTATAAGGTACGATAGTACGGCGCTGTTGACTGACTTCGTTATTTCACTGTTGAGCCAGGCTTGGTTGTGTGGCCAGCATAACTGATTTCATAGGGACAGATGGATGAGCACACACCGAACGAGGTTGAAGGAACGGGAACTTTATGTTGTAAGCATGGACATAACTGAATTTGAAATAAAGCGGACGCATAATTCGGCGGCGCAAGGTGTATCAGGAACCACGCTTGCGAACCTATGCTACACTACGCCATTTTCAGCCAGCGTATCACTCTGGAAGGGTAGGTGAATGTGCACGGCTTTTCATTCGGATAGATGCGGCTGGTCCCTTTCATTCCGTTGTTGCATAACTCTGTCTACAAATCTTTCCGTATAGCCTCTTCGTGTAATTGTTGTAACATAAGTGCCAAGAATGTTGTCACCCGCGCCTAACTGTACGGTTCTGACCGTAAGTGACGTGACTTCTAAAACGCATACATTGACTGTTTCACATACCCCTCCTCTGAATTGAGCTTTCAGCGGGGCAGCGTGTATGCACATCCAAAAAAGTCACTCGGTTATTCATTTCATTCTCCAACGAAAATGGCAAGTTTTTCATGTGTGGAGCTGCACTGAGCTACGTCGTCAGTCGGATTTGCGTTTTTATCACAGATAACCTCAGCTGTTCGTTTTCTAATTTTGCCATGAAAATATCTGCAACTATTGATCCCAACAAGGTTCTCGTTGCAACATCGTCCCTTTGTCGGTCAATTTCCCCATTGAACATTGGAATTACACCGAAAAAACAACTATTTAAGTTCATGCAATGGTATTTGAACGTCTGTCACTGCCCTCGATATAGTTACTCGATGGTGTTTAGTGGAACTTTGGTAAATACGGACGGAATGTCAAGAGAAGACATGGACTACTCATCTATTCGATTACACTTACAAGATCAAGGGAATCGCGTAGGCCGTGATCTGAGAGTCTTCACGGGCGAGATCTCTTGTGTGAACCAGTCAATAGGCGGTCTAGAACGTTCCACTTGTACGAAGTTGATCCAGGTGATACCCAAGCTGTATGAATTCTAGGTAACGTAGTGTGATATAGTTCCATTCGTTCATCATGCCCCTGCATATGAACCTTCATCGGTCCCAACTCCAGCCGCTTTTTCAAAAGGCTGTTTCCCACTGCTAGTGTTCCGGACTGTTCCATGTCTTCAGTGCTAAGATAGATCACACGGCGTCTCATTTGTTTCCTGAAGTCTGCATTTTGCGCAATCCTGCTAGCACTTGGTGTGCTCGTCACTTGCGATGAATTGTTTTCAACAGACCATTTGTGCGCACGCGATATTGTGATAAGTTAAAGGGCTATCTGGCCCTTGTGTGTTCATAGTTTGGTTACATAGCCAGTGTTCGCCGATCTGACGGACTTATTACGGCATTCCATTTCCAATCCTTCACAGCTAGTTGAGTCTAGTTGAGTCGAAATGTGTATTATGTACTTTGTGGTTTTTGGCTTCCATCGTTTACTAACAGTATGGTTGATTTGTTAACTTCCTTGCGTTGGATCTCATTTGTGGTTGAAGGCATTTTTTGTATTTTTTATAAGCCGTGATTCTAGGCAATCTTCGTCGAGATAGTTGTGTAACAACTGGCATTTATTCTGAATCACCCAGTATAACTTTTTAGTCACTGTTTGAACTGAAAAAATAGTGCAGTCTAAGTAGCATGTGAGCGTGAAATGGTTCTCCTTAAACACGAAATATGGCTATTCTATAGACCACATTTGGTGCGGTATTCCAATGTATGCGCTTTTCAAGTATATTGATTGCGCTGGACACATATAGTTCCTCTTCCCGTCTTTCGCAGGCGCATACATCGCATCCGTTCTTTTTGTTACTACAGTCTCTGATGACGGAAACGGAGTTCACAAACCAGGGCAATCGGGTCAGCCGGCTAGACATGTGCAGTAGCATTATTCGCACTTCCGTTTGGGTGAGAAGTGGTCGTTTCAATGGGTCGAATTGATGATACACTCGCATACTCCACTTTGTTCATCCTCACAACAGCTGCGGAAGCTTGAGTCATTGAAACACGTTTCCTCGTTGTTTAAGCTGTCGCTAATGCTCTGCTAAACCCTATGACGGAGGGTCGTTTCTCCTAAGGCGTATCACCCCTACCAAAAACCCTCTGAGTCAAACGCACCATTTCAGTTGTGTGTGGTGAAATTTTAAAATAGCTCCTTTGAAATATGGCTGGTTTCGCACATGTTACTTCATTTATTCATAATCTCGAACTGTGACCGGAGGATACCGTTACTCAAGCCGCCACTCATCCTAGTTTTTTGATCTCAAAAGACGCTTAGCCTGTTAAGTTGTTTGTTGCATGAAATTCCATACAGATTATGTTAAAGCATAGGACCACGAGCAGGTATATTTGCATGGCTCACGTGCATTCACACAAATTGGGCAACAGTACACTATCATTCGCCTTGGTGGCACGTCCACCATAGTGCGTACACACTATCCCAATTTATGCTTCTGTCTTATCATCTTCTTGATGTTGATACCTGCCCTTCAGTTCCTGAATGTACGTACTATACTATTCACAAACGAGACTGCCCGTTATATGACACCAGTAATGGTATAGAATATGCTAGGGTAAAATATCTCAAGGGGACAAAAACTAAAGAAATCGAAATGTTGTGGGTGTAGACACACTATCAGCTACTGTGTCGGATAACATTCTTATCCATCGATTCGAGTGATCACGAGGACCCCAAATAGGCAGGCCACACCTGTTCTTGACGGATTGGTCAAAATCTTCAAGTTACCGTTGCTTGACCATCTCGCGTGCTTATCTAACTGTAATTGTTGTCAGTAGGTAATGTCCTGTGTGGTAAACTACCACCCGACACGTGGAGTACGTGACCCAACCATCGCAAGCTATGCAACCCGATCAGGTGGCCAACTGATCCTATGTGCTTCGAAGTACGCATTGGAAAACGATGGTCAAACACAGAGTGCCTGTTGGTGTTTTCGTTCCGGACAAGCCGCGCAAACCAGAACGCACAAAGGCGTTACACACCCTTCTTCTCATTGACAACCGGACGCTATTACGGCGCTACGGCTGATTCAAGTTAACAAAGACAACGCACGCCTTTGCTGTTCTCGTCAGTTTCTCATCAGCAATAGTACAATTATCAGAAACGGTTGGTAGTCTCAGGCAGGCTGTCTGCAACGGAGCGGATGAGTGTGAGAATCCCTCAGTCTTGAAGCTGTGCTTTGCACCTTGATGGTACTAGGCGCATTCCATGTAGGCCGAATCTTCACCCTGTTCTGCTTAGTTTGCTTACCTTCGGTAGAAGGGCTGAGCGAAAACATATCCACATCGATTAGCTTGATGCTGGAATCAAACACAACACCAAGCGCTGTGGACTCCTATAGCATACCTCTCATGACGTTGCGCGTGGCAAAATCGGTCAGTAAGGGGAGCTCCGATATGGCAACCTCTGCCGGAACTAATGAACACTCAAGATCGTCGTTTCTGATGTTTCAACTTAATCGAGAAGGAGACACACAGTAACCTTGACAAGCTCACGTACTTCTCTGGAGCTCGCTTCCTAAAAAGATGTTTCCAGAGAAAGTTACTGGTAACTAAATGGAAAGGCGTTCAGATATAACAAGCGCATGACCGTCGACTACCTGCAAGAGTGCCGGTATTCCAAGTTATGCTAATCAACGCCCCCTTGGATCGTGGTTCCGATTTCCGCGCATCTGACTTCCCTTGAGATGTAATGCAAGGGATGTAAGTCACTTAGCAGCTAGCCATAAGACTGATATTACTGTGGTTTACTGGAATTTTGAGGGTGCTTTTTAATCCTATGGGACCGATATTTGGTTGATCGTTACCCGCCCGTGTCATCAGGTTAATGTACTATCTGCCGAGTTGGAAGCATCAGTGGTCGAATTTGCTCGCTACCGTTAACACTCCTCTTACAACTCACGCGCCTCCCTGTTCTGCTACAATAGGTGCACTGAATCGTCCCCGCTGGAAAACGCTACTTTAGAACATTCTTGTATACTTCTTTACGTTCAGACGCATGACAAACAAATTTGGTGCTTATCTTTCACAAATATGCACAATAAACATTATCCCACACACGACTGCGTGACCCCATTATGTTTGTGTCATGCATGGGGCTTTTTTACGTGATATTTTTCTCGTTTCTAGATGTACATTTTCAAGTTTGGCACATATGTTTGAAATCACGATCCGCTCAAATGTCACATTTTCTTAGACAATATGACCCACTTTAGAGGCTAGTTACTCGTGATCGATATGAACTGCTCATGAGCATCGTCGTTGAACCTAATGTTGTATTACTGAGCAGGATGTTCCCGTCGCCTGCCTCCTATTTATCTAATTGCAGCCTGTTTGCCTCTCTGTCGACGAGCTGGTTTGGTGTCACTTTTATCGAAACGGCCAATGCTGGAAATGACGCGAAGGTTTCCCAGGAACCTGGTTGCATGGGATACATGTCTGTCACTTTCTGCGGCCCACAGAAATCCTGTGAACACATGGTAGCTTGGGCGACAGTACAACAAATGCGTACTTTTTGCGTGGATTGTAACCTCTACAAATCCAGATAACCACCCTGTTGTGGTTTATCATGTTATGGACAGTTTGATAAGGGAATAAAGCGGGCATAATGGGTAAATCAGTGAAGTTGCAGCCAGATGAGATAAAAACCACAAAAATTTAAATGTAAGGAAAGCTCATATGATGTCTGCTATTGTTCGTTCCACGCTACCTAACGAGTGCTCTGATTTGGATTTCCACACGTTTGCTTTGCATGCACTCTTTTTTGCAGTAGTATTTCATTTCTGTCGCATTGTTTTCATGGTATTTTAAGGTCACATTTTTTTGTAGTGTTCTGTTCGGTCTAGTGACTATCAAAACCTGACTGGTTCGATCTAGTATGCAGTCGTTCCTATCATCCAAGCCAGAAAAATACATAATTGCAGCTGGTCAGGACATTTGTTATTATCAGTGTCAACAATAACATTTTCAGCCTTGAAGCGTGCCCGTGGGTACTAATGGCTCCGGCTGCCGTTGGGCCGTCAGTAGTTCACGAAGAGGCGAAGTAATAAATAAGTACGGGTATTTCTGATAGTTGGAAACAGTGGTGGTGTTATTCGTAGCTTGGGTTTAAGACTTAGGTATTGGAATGTTCGACCGGCTTGACATTCGGGTTACAAACGTTTCATCATTAAACTCTTCGGCATCATCAATACGTAAGTGTTTCAGCGTGCAGGTTTATGTGTGGGGTTTGGTGAAGTGTGATTGATGCCTGCACTTATATATCGGAGTGAGTTGATCTGACCTGAATGCCGAATGACCACCCTCTATTGTTTTGACCTTTGGCTGTGTTTCGTTTCACTAGGACTTTGACCTGAGGCCCGGTTGGTTGTTTCCTACAATTCTGGGGCCTTTGATCGATAGTCTGCTTCTTGTTACTGTTGAACTTTGACCCCCCAATCTGATTGGTTGATCCTTACCCTTTGACTGAGTGGGGCAATTGCTCTTTTTTGGAATTCGACTCGATTGATTATCCATTATCCCGTTTTGATCACCAGTCCGACCCGTTCAGTTTGCCACGTTCGGGTTTCCCGGTATTTGGGCTTGGTGGCACTTACATCTCCTCAATGCCTTGGTTTGCATTCTTTCATAGATATTGTCCAACTCGATGTGCTTGTTTGCTGACCCGGCTGATGAGTACCAAGCCCGAAGAAATTCTCTTGCGTGTTTGGTATTTACCTGACCAATGACTTCTGCCGTGCTCAGATTGAATTTGCGTACAGTTTGATGATCCTCGTGGATGGAGATCAAAGGCCGTGTCTGTTGATAACCAACCCGTGTTCATAAATTCGTGTTGACAATTTCCGCCCTGTTTGACTGACTTGATGTTCGCACTAATTGCATTGGATTTGGTATGTAACGTTTCTTCTATCGGCGGGTTTAGTTTGTTCCTTTGGTTTTGATGATACTCTTAATGTTGTCATTAGTTTGTGCACCAGCGTGATGCCGTATGGTATCAGAAATCTGGCGACCATTTCCGATACGGTTTTGATGTATGGCAGTACAACTCGTTTCGCTAATGGTTCCGTAGAGTAACGATGTGACGAACAATTGTTTTCGATAATTCCTTCTCAAGTCAATACAATTACATTACATTACAAGGCGTCATAAGACAAACCACATTATCGTGTGAAGTTTAGTAGTAGCCATTGTCATTCGTTAACAGTCACCCTCTGTTTATGCGGTTTGTCTTATGACGCCTTGATGAAAACCTATGTAATTTTGTTGATTTGAGAAAGAATTATCGAAAACAATTGTCCGTCACATCGTTACTTCTGATCTTACGGGACTTTTCCAACATTTACGTGAATCCAAGGTTCCATAGATCTTGAATCTCCTTTCTGATTCAAACTCCCTCTGGTGAAATTCCGTAGGTATCCATTGCGGAGAAATACTCGGCATAAATACTTTTCTTCCTTTCCTCGGATCTCTACAGTACTGTGTTGGGTTATGTAGACTGAAGAGTTGATCCATGTGGTAAACGGAGATCTCCAGTGTTGCATCAGCTTTGCAGCTGACTAGCACATCCGAGAACGACAGCTGGTTATCGGTTTCAATTTCCATGGCGTATTTAATATCGTTAGAAACGTTTTTGAACAGTCTGTTTATGTCTTCTATCAATGAACTAATGTTACTTCAAAAAAGAACAAAGAGCCTTTTAAACACAAAATGTCCACTGATAGCGAAATCGACATGTCTGCGAGCGTTTCCAACTAATACTGGGTATCACGAACTCTCCAAACAGGTAGATATCGCCTACCAGCTTTTTTCGGCGGGGCGCTCAGGGTTCTCACAGCTAGTGCTCTTGTCATCACCCGATCGCTTTGCATTTTCTTTCAACCATAAGCAGTCACAGTGAGCAAGACGCGGTGCGGCAAGCGTTCCATCAACGTATGGAGTACGTGACTTAATTGGCGTAAACTGCATTTTAATTGCTTCTGCTATCCGTTGCGAAATTGTACACTTCCAAAGTGCCCGCTGACCGACTGTCGCGTTGCTCATAACTGACAAACGGACGGAGCCGATGGTGATTGAATACCTAGAGTCTGGTCTTTGAGCATAGGTCAAGACAGAGTGCACACTCGCGTTGTAAACCCTCTAACAGTAAAAATAGACGTCTTGACGCCACAAATGATGAAGGTCGACGAATGCTCCGCTGGCTTTCACAATCATCATAGAAACTTCGTCAGCAATATTAGAAGCTGATGGGACGACACTTCCAAGGTAGACGAGGCGATCAGTATTCTTCACAGACGTGCCTGCAACCAACAAGTTCGTATCAGCGCTAACTCAATCCTTTAATAACGCACAGCGAAGATCTAAAGGGCACACTACACAGACCAACATGGTCGGTATACTGTAAGCAGAAAAAGTGACTAAAGCACTGTTCTCCGTATACTCAGCGTCAGTCAGCTTATTACTTGTCTGAAGCTCCGATCCAAGATCCTCAGGGCCTCCAGCTGTTCCTTCTAGAGTATTCTGTCACGTGGCTGAAAACGATGGGAGATGGGACACCTCCATCACACGCCACTTGAAGTAGAAGACGTTCGAGATAGTTGACCATGAATACATCCTCTACACTTAGAATGGTCATATGACGAATTCGACGAATTGCTTCACTGGAGCTTCTGTACAGTAGAGGCGACCATTCTCTGATAAAAGCGCCTTTCCCACATTTTTGGCTCGTTCGGAAAAACTAGCCCCACGGTCCTTCCGCTGATTCCTTGTAAGTTTGCCTTTCAGTTCACAAATGTCTTTGTCGCATTCGGAGTCAGGGGGAACAGTCGACGTTTTTAAGTATGTTCTGCTTGATCAGTGGAAATCCACTTCTGTCATATCTGCAGTGCTGCTGCTTTGGAACAGATCTCTTTGTAAAAGGTGCACAAATTTGTTGAAGTTTCCACTTCATGTTCATTTGGGTCGTTGCGCTGTTTTGGCCCTAACAGTTTAGCTGTCAGTACTCTTTTAGAGGCGTTCTCGGCGTCGTCGTCGCTCAATTCCCGGCTGGATGTTCTGTGTTTACGAGCAGATGACCTTCGAACAGACGATGGAACGAGGCGGACACGAACAGCGGTGTAATCTGAATCAAAGTGGTTACTCCATACTGAACGGCCATCTTTAATGGGGGTGTTGTCACCGTTGACTATCGGCAATGTGATGAAGTTGCGTCCATGGCTGAATTACAGGGGGTGGCCTCTATGTGACGCATTACAATCATCCGTCTTGAAGTATACAGATGGGTGGATCGGGTCGATGTGATTGCGTTTATATTTCACGCGAAATAATCGTGTGAAATTGCAAGCTTGCCCAAATACTATTCACACCATCTGGCCGCTTCACTTTTGGACCAAGGTGACCAAGTTTTACTCCAAGGCACCTTTTAAAAATTCAGCACACATCCAGTTTCAGCCTCTAAAAAGTACTTGAGAACAGCTTGCTGATGTGTTTGTTGGGGAGCACGGACAGTCGAAGGATCACTTGCCTTGGCTTCAATAAAAACAAGTTAGTGGCGAACGAGGAAGAAAGCGAAAATATGTAGACTAGTTTGCCAAAACCGCGATGATTACGCCAGAAGTGGTCGAATTCTGTTTGTTAAGCATTCCGGGCTGTCCGCAGCTCACTGGCATTAGACGCGTGGCTAACCAGTGACTCGTCAAAGGATGGTAAATGCAGCGACCGTTACGTTTCGAACAGTTTCTTGTGTTTATCTCCCAAGCTGATGTCTTCCTGGCCTACCTGACTCTTCGTTGGCAACATTAGAAGGTGGCTAATCGTATTCAGTGGCATGAAGATTGTTTGATGACTTTGTCCGTGAACTAAGGACGACGAATGAAATGAAGCAATAAAATTCTGCAGAGTTCCCTCTCTAACATCTACCGTCTTACTCTTTCAACCCGTTTGTTTGATGCAAAGTGTTAGCACCTTGATGTTAACTGTTTAGGTTTTAACAGAAACTTCTGGTTCCATCCTTTCCCTTTTATTTTCTTTGAATGAAGCCTCGTTTGTCACATGTTTGCGTGGCAGTTAATGATCAGTATGAGCGACTGATATCTTACTGTCGGTAATGACGGTGGTCGCTGGGATGACAGTTGTCGACGTGTTATTAACTTACTGGCCGAAAATTCTTTTGTAGTCCGCTCGCTACGTGTAGGATAATCGCTTCTCTATAGATATGTCGAGCGCTTTTCAGAACTTATGTGCTTGATTTCTTGAAATGGCGGTTAAATCCGCGCACCTTTAATGTTTCCAGTGGTGGCTTCATTTCTACGGCCTCATTTTTGATGTTCTTTCTTCACCTACTAGATACGAGAGCTTCGATTTTCACCAAGAATGTGGTTCAAGGAGTTGGGAGCGTTTGGGCATTTTGCTACAGCGTCTCTACCCGGAATTACAGCGTTCTCGGTGAGTTCTTACTGCATTTCACCTAGTCTTCTTGCTGGCTACGAGTTAGAAGAATCCGCAGAAGAGTAGGGTTCATTCTCTATCCGTAACACGGTGCATGATGCGTGTTCGTTCCGAAGCACAATGGTATTTTGTTCGTAGTTCAAAGCGAAGCTGATTTTGCGTTCTCTCAGCCGTTGTCCAACCGGCTCAGCTGTCGATTCCGAGCAGCATGTCTCTGCAAATCCAACTGATTTTTGTTACCGAGTAGTATCTGAGAAGGGCAACTTGTAAATAAAAGCGTCTGGCGTTCAAACAAACGTATATCTGGTAACTAGCCGCAATACCATTGTTTGGTCTGGTGTACAGGCCCATGCATATTTGATCTCATTATGACAGCTTCAGAATTTCTGAACCTTTGTAGTGGGAACTAAAAGTTAGTCTTCAGTTTCTCCACTACAAGGCTGTTTCTGTCATTCAGCTTCATCTGTTTAGGGAGCTGGAGACAGTTAAGTCACCCAAGCCTTTGTTTGAACAACTGAAGAAGCCGAGACTAGAACACGCCTGGTTGACTTTGCCATCAATCCTATTCATAGGTTAACGTCAAAACCAGAGGCTTTTCTGTTTTAGACGTGCTGAGCAGCAAATTGAATGTCGGGTTCATTTGGCTTATTGCACGACGGCCGCGGCTTGGAATTACAGTCCACTCTTCTTTGTGATCTCGGCTAAAGGCACAGTCCGTCGTGGGATGTACATGTAGGTCTCTAAACAAAGAACTACAGGCTGGTTTCGTTTTTATGCACCTTTTCTTACGATGAAGACTGTTTGTCGACCGAGGTGTTGCTCAGACCAGTGATTCAATCTGAGGCTCACCCATACGCCGCATGCTATCTGTTGATGGGCATACGGACTAAACTCCAATTGTGACAGTTGTGATAATCGCATGTCAACAGTGTAGATCAATTTAATCTATGAACCATTTTACTACCCTTATCATACGTTCTCGATTACCAAGTTGATGAAACAGCCTTGATACAGATTTCACTCAGCTGTTTTGTTTGGTCTGTGAACCAAGAGCAATAATAAATTGCTGTATGGGTGGTTATTCAGCCGGTATGTATTGTTGACGTTACTGAATGTTTAACCGGAATCCAGTAGGATCATTGTGAAGTTAAATCGCAATGACAAAGCAAAAAAGAAAAGAAGGACGTGAGGTTTACTGCTGATCATTCTGTCTTTTAGACCATTTATCTTTTGATGTTCGTTACAAGGATAGCGGGTAAAGCCGAGAAGAACTGAATCTTGATGGGCGGAACTGTGTGCAAACGGAATGGCGAAGAATTGCTTCTTGTTGATACGATGAACCCTTCGTACGGTGTTTGTGAGGCGAATTAGGGATTAGAAAACAACACAGTCAACCGGTTAGACAAAGTCCACCTGTACTTGAAGGATGACTGAGTGAGCAGTACAAAGTACTTTGGTGTCCGGCGACCGCACTAAGAAAAAAATGGAAACAATGCGGCGACACAACCTACTACGAATAGTTTCGTAAAGTGGAGTTCAAGCGGCCGAAATAAAGTGAAACGGAATTTTAGAAGATGTTTTATTAATTTGCTATGATCAAGACTGGAACTTTGGGATATACCAACTTGGTTTAAGGGTCAGCCTAAAAAACGTGGAAAGTTTATCAGCTGGGCGGTTATCTAATCTTTTACACCATATGGTGTGAGTACTGTGTTTGTACAGTCTGTTGGATTGGGCATTTCTCGTTCTTTTTGTTAATTTCGTTATCCGTTTTTGCTGAGTCGAAACCTGACGGTTGCTGTTGAGGTTGCATAGCATAGAAACCTATTCAGTGCATTTTTTGTGTAGGTACATTGAGGTTTACGGGGAATTCAGAGGGGAATGAGACTCATCCTGACGACCTTCGCAGTTGATTGTGGTAATTAAGTTTGATTTATTGATGGCATCATGATAATTGGACTCTTAGTGATTTGGTTTGTGGCTGATGCAGATTTCTGTCGTTTAACAGGTGCCTTGTTGCATTTTGGTGGAAGATTCAGAAGTCATGCAACGGGAAGCCGTTTTACCGTAGGTACCCTGTGTTGATGAGATGGAATTGTCCCGGCGGGCATATAGATCGGTTATCGACTGAGGAGTTTGATAGACAAATTTAAGAATATCAGTGATTTGGGGGTAAAAAAAATTCTGTGACTTTAAGGAGCAAACAGTTGACACGTGTTTTTTTTACAAGTTCATTATAGAACCAGTAGTGTTAGTGACAGTTCTGCAAAAGTCTACTCTTTTACTTTGCTCATTGCCCGTTGCTCAGTGTTACTCAGGGAGTTTGATATTGGAGTAGTCAGCTCATTCCCTCAGCAAATATGATGAAGGCCTATATGGACTTAGATGCTTCAGTTCATTGAGCACAATGTGTGGTTCGTCGTGAGAACTGTCAGAGCGGACATCCGATACTTGTAAGTTGTAATCAGTAGTTGAGCCACAGTATTCACAATTGAGCTTCCCAACATCAACATTATACCGATGATACTAACGGCACGTGATTTCACACAGTCCTTCCAAAATCCTCTTAACGAGGCAGTAGCCCTTGGTTTTGGCGAGAAAGCAAATGTGGACTTGATTCAATATGTTCAATTAGAGTTTCATGAGCCTAGTCATTTACTTCCCTCAGGAGCAATCGTGCACTTGGTATGTCTTCTTTCAGAGGCGTTTAAAGTAATTACTTATTTACGTGTTAAACCATACGGTACACTATACTGCCCGTTGAATTACATACGAATGTCATACTGCCTGCTTAGACAGGACTCGGACATACCTTCAGCAAGTGAACCAGCCTGAGCTGCGGTCCGATGCATCCTTTCGAATGAGGCTGACTGGAAATCCCTACGAACACCGCAGATGTGAATGGTGTTCAATTTGTATGAACATTCGTTAAAATGACGGAACGTTACTGTAAACTGCAACTTTTGCGCATAAACAACACCTGAAACAAAATTTGCCGAGTTAATTACTTGCTGCCAGTACGAGAAGTTTCAACAGAGGTTACTGGCCAATTGAATTATTTGCGACGCCCATTAAATCGTACTTTGTTGATGGCCACATTTTCATAAAAGTTACTCGCAATTACTTAGTACCCACAACGTTGTCGGCTACCAGTCTGGTCGTTTCGGTTTCAAGCCAAGGTTCAGGCAGCATCTTCCGTTGTATGGGGTTCGGCTGCCTCCCTGTGCACTAGCCTGCTATATGGTAGTAAGCGCTTCGTGGTGTGTTAGCATTGTTGACCAAGTTAAGGTTCATCATAGTTCTGTTATTCATGAGGTGGTTACTTCGTTTAACAACTGAAACAATATTGCATCAGCTCTTGAAATGCCGTCCACCACCAACCTAATTCAGAAATTGCCTATCTGGTAGGTAGAAAAGTTGAGAAACGCTCATCAGGCAGTAGTGACATCTAACGTATCCCTGACCGGAAAGAAGTGGTGTGATCTAAAAATGAACTTTACCAGGAATGTCAACTGTCGTAAGAGTATTCTCGGGAGGTATGTGCTAGAAGGGATTGCAGTTGTACCGAAATCCTTCCTGATCCTCTCGGGATTTCCTTGGAGGTCATATTTTTGAAGCATGATAAGCCCTCAGTCTCAAACTTGGCGTTCTAACGAGCTGCATGACTCCTTATATGCGATGAGAGAGTTTAAAAGGTGTCTTGTAGTTGACACTTGTGGACAGTGGTTTCCATCTTTAGAAACGGTTTCACTACGTCGTGTAACAATCATAAGGGTTGTAATCCTATGACTATCCCTTTGTAAATACGGACAAGCCCTATTTTGTGGTATTTGATGCCTCGAGGGGACCAAATGTGAAATAAATAGGCTCTTCGGCTTACAAGCGTGAATCTTAACGCTGTTCGGAGCCTTTAATCCAGTTTGGCAAATTTCACCCCATTATATACTGGGATTTAAGCGGTGTCAGCTCACGCTAACAGTGTTCATGACAGGATTTTTTTTATCAGAAAAGGATTACTATTTTTTTGTTAGACGTCTCATTGATTACCTGCTAATAGTTACCTTAACAAACTTTGTCTCTGGACTCTATTTTCACGATCTTGCTTTGATATACCTCTTTCAATTAGGCAATTTCATTTGGCCATGGACGAATTCCGAGTTATTACCAGGCAGACAGGAACATTTCGAAGCAACTGTATCGATTGTTTGGACCGCACTAACGTGGTCCAGTCGATGCTCAGCTGGTGTGCCTTGGAACAGGCGTTAGTTTCTATCGGCCGACTGAACGAGGCATCAACGTCACTGTCTGCCTCGGCCAGCCGAAGTTCGGCGTTGGCCGAAATGTGGCCCGGATTCGGACCGAAGTTTCGCTCGTTATGGGCCGAAAATGCGGATTACTGTTCGCTTCAGTACGCGGGCACACGTGCACTAAAAACGGACTTCACGCGCACCGGTATGTGGATCATTTATTGTTGGTTGAGATCCGACGACGAACGTTAAGAGGAGAGTTACAACTTTTACACATCAAGGACGTTCGCAACATTGTGAAATGTCGGGTCACATATGGGAAGAGGTTGACCAATAGAGCAATCAAGGATATTCATGCTCAATTTTTCCACTGGGGCATTTGTGATGAGCATTGTTAACTAAGAGCTTTCTCAAGTTCGTAAAAGTAAAACCTCCAGTAGACTCGAGACAGTCGTATCCTGGCGATATTCCTATTCAAGGTTATATCCGAAATAAACTTATCTGAAACATATCCGATTCGCTTGTTACCCCCAACGTCGTTATCATCGTGACTGGTCTGTAGCTATTAGGTCATACGATCGGCGTATGCAGTCCGTTCAAACAGAAGTTTGTTAGTGAGCCACAGAACTTTCTTTATTTGTTTGCCTTGGACAATAATTTCGTACCTCCAAAGCGGTGGTTTTAACGAGCAGACAAACTGGCTACTTCTCAAGGGAACTGAAATTCTTGTTTTCATTCTTTTATACAAAACGCAGCCCAAACTCGTTTCTGGAGGAGCGACTGTATTTTGTGTGAAGAGGAAAAACAGTATGAACAATCAGTAAACAGAAAACACGCCTTTTTGCATTCCCATTAGTGTGCGTTTGCTGTTTACTGATTGTTTATTCTGTTTCTTTTGGCTGAATAGTGACTCCTTCCACTCGTTGTCCTCTACCTTTGTCCTTGTTCAATTGTTTCTCAACTCTTACATTGTGAATCGTCATCTAGTGGTTACCCCATGAATTTTCGGAAACAGGGGGTAGTGTCATCGATATATTTCCGAATTTTCACCGTCATCTGTCCCTATCGTGTTCGTTGCCTCCAAATTCTATTTTGGAATAACAGAGTTGCCAAGAAACACGTCTGCCAACCTGTAGACCATGAGGTCTGCAGGATGCCTACTTTATCCTACGCGTCAGTCATGGCTCTTTTCGACTCCATCTACGAAACTTGCAGACCGGACATTCCTATCTTTCTGTGACATATTCTGTTGTATTTCTTTCATTATTGGTTGCTTATGTGATTGTGGGTTGTTGTGAATGTTAAGAACATTTATCTACACACAGTCCGTATTTCATTCGTCTGCAGTGGTAGCGTTTATTAAATACTGTCCCCTGTCCATTTGTTCGCAGGCAAGCGAACGTTTCGAGGTATGCTGCTGGACGGTTACTACTCGTTGATTCGCTACTACATGAACAATTTCACGGACGGCTTTCGCCAGGATGCGATGCACTTGTTTTTGGGCGAGTACGCTGTTCACGACGCTGATGGCACACCGAAACCGCTTACCGGTCCCGGTGGTCGTGGCCGTCGAGGGTCGGGCAATGCGGACACGGAGTGGCGAACACAGTTCTTGCCGCTAGTGTTCGGTTTCGCCATGGCCATGTCTGTTTTGTGCGTGGCCGTGCCTACAGGTAAGTGTGTTCGTTATGGGTAAATAGAATTGACATTCCAATGACACGCGGTCTCTCAGGTTGTGTTTGACCACAACGTATTAGTTGTCACAGCCCCTAGATAACGTGTGGTCCGGATCTTAGCAGATTTGTTTCACCTAAGCAAAGTTTTGAGATGTATGCACACCGCAATCACACCTGGAGTTGTATGACAATCTGCTTTTCTAGCATTGTGTTTTGTCCCCCGCAAACTTTCGCTGGTCTTCTGAAATGGCATACATTTTCCTCATATATGCTTTTTTGTTCATGAAACTGACATCAGAGCCTTTATCGGACCTGATAAATATCAGAATTTTCATTTCGTTCAATTCTGTCATTGCAGCACGGTGTTCTCATAAATGTTTGCTGATGTTTAATTCGGTTTCACGTTTTTCTCGCGCTGAACGATGAAGCTGAGCTCCAATTGGTTCAGCCAACAAATAAACAAAGCTATGGTTAGCGACTGTGGCCGATCTTTACTTCCAGAATGTAACAAACCCTCTACTGATTCTGTACATTTTGACTGACCAATTCTGTTCACGTAGGAATCCTTGGGTTTATGCCGCTTAGCTCACGTCCTCTCTATATTGCAAATGTTTCAGTTATAGGACAGTTTTCGTCATCTTGCTTTTTTATGTGGAATAACAACCATAAAAACGGTTAGACAAGAAGACGTAAGGGCCCTCAGATTTCGAGATACTGAGACATTTACAACTTATCATTGTAAAGTAGGATCTGACCATTAATCAAAGCTATACATCATACTAACTAACGGTGTGGCGTTCCGTTTTGGATATTATTTGATAAAACCCTTGTGTGTTGTCCCAGCATGCAAGTCTCTTTTGTTTCAGCAACTGTTAAACAAATTGTTATTCTACTTCACAGCCCACTGGACGGAACAAGTGACCTATGTGCTCTTCTGGGGTGCCGCTTCCATACTGTCTGCTTTCGCTATTTTCGCCTATGGTGAAGAGTTCGTTGACAGGCCTCGCTTCTGTCCTGACTAGGACTGTACAGGAGTGCAATGTTGTTCTCCGCGTTTCGGTTTCATGCGGAGTGTTTTATGGCTGCCAATGCTTGCTTCGGTTCGCCATCTCAGGACCGGGGTGCCAGATGATCTACACACACACATGGTTGCCTATTACAGCCTTTATGGTCTGTCACTTCTATCCATTTTGAATGTGGTCTGT
Source organism: Paragonimus westermani (assembly GCA_008508345.1). Taxonomy (NCBI): domain Eukaryota; kingdom Metazoa; phylum Platyhelminthes; class Trematoda; order Plagiorchiida; family Troglotrematidae; genus Paragonimus; species Paragonimus westermani. The sequence goes on along the minus strand of QNGE01000484.1, from coordinate 250,240 downwards.
GATCCGTTTGCTTACCTACCGTCCACACTATTCGCATTAATTCTCCTTCCGTTGTTCTTTTTTTTGTTGAAAATGACCTCTGATCATGTAATTCTTGCCTTTTATATCAGATACTGGCTGCTCGGCCGGTAGTTTTGTTATTCTCTTTGTACGCATGGTGAATTTTGCGAGTCATACGATGGTGTTTACGGGTAGGTACCCACAGTCCTTTGCACCATTCCTTGTGATCCTACGGATTCTAAACGTAGCGTTGTGTGCACTCGATAATTGCGTCTGATACACGGTGCTCGTTAGTCCTACTAGCACATCACGTTCGATGACGAACTGCGGTTGCAATGTTTCTTGCAATTCGATTGGTATAGGTGGGTACTTTTTACTTATTCATCCCGGTGGTTTTAGTTGTCATTCCTAAGAGCTCTGTCTAGTTAATTCGTTCTATCCCAGTATAGAGGGTTCGAGATGTCTGGAGCGGTGATCGATATCGTTCGGAACATTTCCGGTTATTTTTAGGGGCTATTTGACTGGAGGAACAAAATTCAGACGAGTGGCATGTAAGGTCAGATAGGTGGCTACCTTTGGCTTTGAACCCAATCGAGCGTGATTATCAGACTACGACAGCCCCGTAGGTCACATTGCCATGTATTTTCTCGAAGTTTGACCCACACTGGGTACAGTAAAGACTGCTTCATGAATCTGAACAAGCTAGTTGCCGGTGACGATCTGTATACCAACTAAAAGCTCATTGCACCCACTTGGTGGAGAATAACCGGACGGTTTGCGGCACCCAGCCGGCATTCGCTTTACGCATGCACTGCTAGAGTATCCGTCCGGGTTCCATATTTGTTGGGGCTCGTTGGCCGTGAGTATTCTTGTCTTAGCGTTTGCATATGATAATTCAGTTGTACCCATCGTGAAGTCAAAATGGTTGCCTCACGAAAGAGTGATCGGAATTCAAATTCCGGTCGTCACCAAATTACGTGCTACTCACGAGCTCCACCAAGAGCGAAACTCGAATATAGTGCCTCCGTTTGAAGACGACTGGCTGGAAAGCCTATGAGATTGCAGGAGCTGCGATCACTTGGGAGTGATCATTGAAAATCCTCCAGCCTTCAGGGGTATACACTTCTTTTTCACAATCTAATGCACCGAATTCCACTGACGACGTTCTTCAGAGAAATGTGAAAAAAGGGATGTACTGTTTATTTTGCACCAGAACCATAGACACTAAAAATTTTTACGATCAAACATTTTTAGATTCGTGAACCCACGTGTAACGTTGGGTCCTAAAAGCGGCAATAAAGCTAATAAAAGCGGTGAAATTGAACTGAATCCACATGAAATTATGTGCTACGGCGTCTTCATTACTGTCCAAAGTTGTCATCCTGTTGTTGAACGGGAAGTGGGCACGTCATTAGCTCAAAAAAAGAAAGCATCACACGAAAATGGAATTTAGATTCCTCAGTTGGTGATGAGTCGGTGGCATACTGAGACATCCCATGGATGAAGTGAGGGAGTTTCTTCACGTGAGTACTGTGGGGACAGACCTGGGAAAGTGGTGGTCCCATACGACCTGTTAAGATCAATCTAATGCATTTTCAAAGACACGATGGAACAAAATTAAATGCATGAATAGATTCGTCGTCACCATAGCTATGTATCAGTGGTTCTCATTGATTCTTAATTGCCGTGCAATTATGAAGAAAAAAGCAAGTCCCGGTCAGGATCAGTCCGACGCGTGCTCTGATCACCTTATAAAATTCCGATACACTTGCTTTCTGGATGAACGGTGGTTTGCTTTACCTTCGTCGATCGGATTTCACCGATTAAAACGACCTTTCGAGGTTAGTTTTTGATAGCTGTCGTTTATGGGACAAGCCAAGCTGTGGCACCTCCCAACATGAAAGGTGGCTAATAACCACGAATCGGAACTTTGTACGTTTGTTACGGTGGTGGTTCGCAAGCCTGTGCTTGTTGAAAACGATGAAGCGACTGAGAGGATGAAAGCCAGAATGGGAACAGAAGAGAAAGAAGTACGATGAGATTGGAAGTTGTTGGCAGTTTCCTCTGGAAATGAGTTCGAATAACAGCTACAAGCGGTCACGATAACGTCGTCACCACGGATCATGTCCGAGAGTATTCTTCTCTACTTAATGGCATTCAACATCGTTTGGACCCAGCCTGGAAGAGCCAAGAGAAGACGAACGTGACACCCAAATAAGTATGAATGTGTCATCTTAACAAATGAAGTGAAAGTAATTCCTCACACTGCATTGTGCCGTAACCCCACGGGCAGTGCTTCGGAGGTGATTGTCAAAAGCGGATATCCTACGAACATTACGGACGCGGATCGTCTAACTTTTTCAACCATACAGCAGTACCGGTGCACAGTCGCGTTGTGCACTCTACTCCGACAAGAGATGATGATGGATATTACGCCGGCGCTTCAGTCTAACAAGCGTCTACCAAGAACTTCGTGCGTTGCCATCTTTGGAAAGCAGAGTGAATAGTTCTCCAAGGAGCGCCTTTCAGTTATTCACAGAGAGATCGTATGAACGAGATGCCTCATGGCGATCAAGATGCCAGATTTAATTTTAGGTCCTCGCTTCCGTTACAGGACATGCGAATGCTGACCACGAAGCGCAACTGGACGCAAGCCGGTTGAATTGCGGTTAGAAATGTTTCGTCCAGCGTTCTACGCGTCTACAGGTGAGTGATCTTCATTGGATGTCCGTACTATCCACAGCCGTTTGATCGTGTTTTGTAGAGCGTCACCGAAACACGGATAAATGTATATTTGGAGTCCAGACAGTTTGGTCAACACAACCTATTTTTTCGTGTTTATATGGCAATTAAGCATCAGAGAACCACTGATGTACCGTTATTGTGATGATGACGGAAGGGAAGGGCGCCAACGGCGGTCCGACGATTTTAATAGCGGAATTTTGTGCTGGCAAACAGCAGGTAGTGGTATGAGCATGGTCAGGCGCGATTTTCACCCCGTAGTCACTCTGTACGACTCATTGAGTTTCACAGTGGGAAGCCGGCGTGCATCTAGGATACCTGTTATTATAAGGTCACGCTTAGGACTGTCGGACTCCACACTTACCTGGGTAGCATCATCTTAGCAGCTAACGAATTGTCCTCGAGGAGGACGAAAACACGTAGAGCATTCGCAAACCTCATCATTTGTGGTGTCACAAGGAAGTCCAACCGCCCATGAAAGGTAGTGTCCGCAATGTATGTGCATGTTCAGTTTTGGTGTATGGTTCAGAGACCTAGCCTATTCGTGCGGAAAATGCATACAGATTCCAGTTATTCAATCATCGTCGGCTTCGTCAGTTAGTCAGCATTCAATGCGTTGATTCTGTGAGCAACGCGACGGTCCGTAAGTACGTACTTTGAAAATGAACAAGTTCGCGACCGATAGCCGAAATAAAGAATATGCGGACTTCGCTGGTTGGATCACGTACTGTGTACACCGGCGGAGCGCTTGAGGTCTCACGTATTGTGACTACTTTTCCACACAATATATCCCTGTGATAACCAGCTCATGTAAGTGGGGTGAACATGTCCTGGAACAGACTAGCCATACCGGACAGTGTTCGATTTAGCAAGCCTATTGTAAGCAGATTCAATGGTGACAAAAATCAAGTTTCACTACTACCACTAACCGCTTTGTTGTTGAAAAAGAAAGTAGAAAACCATGGATGATATTCGCACTGAACAGTACGGAAGGCAGTTTTGAATACGCATGCCACAACATGATTCGAGATAACCTTATTTTGATACTAAGTGTACGTATCTAGTCCGTGCGGGCTGTTGCTGGAAAATGCGTGACCTATTTTTTTAGTACAACCATACACAGTATGACCGAGATTGATCATTTTTGACGAAGATTACCGCACCGGCTCTGGTTGAGATTGTTATTAGTAAAGTCTTCTACTTGCTGATCTTGTCTGCTGCTGCCGCCATATCTTCGAGACGGACGAATTCAAACGCGAAAGTGTCCGCAGTTTCGCAGTCAGTAAGTAAAAGTGGCCCCGATCAAGCAGGCTAAATTGAGCTGTTAGCAACGCGATGACTATCGGTCGAGATGATTGGTTTCGTGAAATTTTGCCGAGCTCAGTGAACTAGTGAGGAAGGTGATTTAACTAATGACTAACGTTTATTGATGACATCTAGTGGGACGTCAATAAAGTGCTTTATTAATTCTGAATTGGCGTACACTCCGCCACTGAACGTAAGAGTGAAACGAGTCCGAACAAGGGTAATTCGCATGTGTACCCAAAAATGTATCTGATTGCTCACAGTGCGTTGCCCAATTAATCATAAGCGTGTTTTGATCACCAGCAATCATATTAGTGCGGGAAACTCGGCGATCCGTGTACTTTTACGACCAGGCCACGCAAAAAATGACCCTCCCATTCAGTTTCCGGAAAACCTCAGGTGAGAAAACATGTTCGAGAAAATTAATAATACACTCGACAAAATGATAGAAAGAGGAAGAGAAGCTGGACACAAATCCACGCGTTGAGTGGAGGATGTGTGTGTATGTGACAGCTGAAACGGGCAATAAGGGGAGAGGTGAATTACAGCTATCGCAAACACTACGAAATCAGAAGAAAGCTAATCCACTAGGTAATAAACACCCAGAGAAAGTCAATGATGGAAGTACGAAAACAGTCATTGTTCGGGTGTATAAGGGTCCAGGTCGTTATGGTCTACTGGATTTAGTCGCTACGAAATGTACTCGTGCTAGTATGCAATCAATATCGTTATATTAAGAGGATCGCACGTAGGTAGGTGTCAGCAGTCGTAGAAAAATAACCAAACAAGAGGGTAAATTGCGTCGCCGGTAAGCGGAAAACAATTTGACAAAGAGAACTTTCCGCTCACGAGAAAAGAGTGAACGTCTCTGGTGCGAATTAACATTTTTACGATGTACGAATGGGGCCGGATATTGATTGACAGGGGGTACATTTGGCTAGCAAGTTAGCGAGGATTCAGAAAAGGGAACGTCACCGTTCATTCGTCTGAACAGGGGACAAGCATTGCACTGAGTGGTCGCACAACGAGAGGATGAGCAGGAAGAGGGACGGGGGAGGAGAGTGTTCGTTTAGCAGAACAAACAATCAGGAATCAACCTCATCTTCCGGTCCATATACAACTCGACCTTGTAGTGTGGGGAAGGTGGCCTGAGCGTCTACCTCCGGAGTCGTGCCAGCGATCGTGTATGGTCGGTGTTCATTGAAATCTTGCGACCCTGAAATAGCCCAGTAAAAATTAAGCCTACAGAGACACCTGATTTACCTAAATGACATGTTTGATGCAAGTGATAAGCCATAGAAACAAGCTACGACGTCTTCAGTCAAACTGCGACTGCTAGATTCGGCCACACAAGAGGATAGCAGTTTTCGTAAACTACATGACTTTATTCGTTGGGAAACTAAAACGGATCATCGATTATGTTAAGGATATCACAATCGTAATTGTCAGAAGGTGATATCAATAGTCAAGTTGTATTCTGCAGGCAAGCGCAATAGTAGTGCCCTTCTCGAAGGAGGGGTTGCATCCTACAGAATTAAATAAGTCACATGCAAGTAAAAAGGCGATGTCCATGCGGCAATACGGAGGACAGGTGCAAGTACACGGTTGTGTGAGTCATAATGAGAATGATGAACCATGGTCGTCTAGGTCAAGGGAGCAAGATTAGGATGAACACGTTAGGTGAACGGAACCATTCGTCATTTGAACTGTCAGAAGCTGATTGGTCATAGTGCTTACAACCATTACGAACTAATAATTGATATCTGCAATGACCTAACCCCATTGGTTTTCAACATAAATGCGCTTTCCACTGCACATTAACGATGTTCTCAAATCTATCAGAGCTCTTCTAACTGTGTCCACCGAGTGGGTCAGCGTTCACTCGCGCCTACCCTGATGTCATAATAAGCCGCTACGTAAATTCCAATGAAACGTCCGAAAATGCGACCAAGGGTTAACAATCATTTGATGCAACTCTGAAGATAAGACGAGAGGAAAGCCAGTACGGATGACCTAAGTGACAATTGCGTGGTCGATCAGGCACCTGTCGCTTATTTTTGCAAACATCCTTGTGAAGAATACATGTCGAAGCTTTCTTAATAAGCTACAAAGCCTATCAAACCCAATTCAGGGCGTTAGGAGTGCAACTGATACCCATAGCAAAGTGAACTGCTATCCGACTCTAAAACCCACGTCTGGATGTATCAATACCTTGTCTCGTGGCCAGTTACCAGCAAATCTTAAAATCCGGCTAAGCGTCAACCATCCGATATCGACAGACACGTGCGCCACTCTCACGTGCGTATCAATATTCTCGTGTGAACTCATGGGCCCCATCCTGTGAGGTCCAACCGAGCCACTGCGATATAGGTTAATGGCCTGAGAGTGGATGATTTTTCCCTTTAAAAATGGTAGTATGGGTGCGATGGGTAGTTGGGACAGTAGAACATCGACCATAAGGCATAATAACTACCGACTAGCCATAGACATCTGAAACCATATCAGAGGTTGGGTGGCAAACAGACTGCCGTGGGAATCATTGGTCTCTTTCAATGGAATTCAGATGATAATGTTTATTTCTGTTCAGGAGCTTCGTATAGAAATGTCGGCAACCCTATCTACGTTACGAGTTGTAAAGGTGTATGAGCCGACAGACTAGCAATTAGCTCTTGATTAAGTGCGTAGTTAGGTCAGATCATTGGGGCACAGAATCGGAGTATATCCCCCAAATCGGCAGCCCACATGGGCAGCGTTTAGTTAACAGGTTAATATAATCGAAAACCCAGTACTTTATGCGGTTCAATAGCAATTCTATATACACAGCACCCTTTCGAGAAGAAATTTCTTAAGAAACTCCCGTCCATGAGGCATTTTAACAAGATACGTTACTGTTTGGACTAGGTACCTGTGCTGAAGAAGCATCTCTCTCCGCAAAACAATCATTTGAGAAATGGCAAGACAATCCTGCAAGACCTACATCAAAACCCTATTTTGGTTATACTGACAAAGCAGAGTTGTTCACCGCTGTACTGCATTTACGTTAATCGGGTTCCATGAAATCAAAGTCAGTCGGCATGAAGAAACAAGTTTTGGCTCCTTGTCCCCGGACGTATCGCACATACATATACGTTCATACCAATATTATCATGCGAATGTCATACATTACGAATAATTATTTTTTATCATTATACACGACGCATACAATCGATTGATCATTTGTTGTCTGGGACAATATACGAAGGCGACACGTACACCGTGTGTCAGTATCGTCATAAAGTTTGCACGTCAGCAGAGGTATTTCGTTTTGCGTGCGTCCCACCGTACTGTTAAAATTAATTCAACAAAGCTCTGTTTACATAATACATACAGTTCCACGTACAGTCACGTATGTCATTTCTGATTCGGTCCAAGGGCAGTTTTGTCCCAATTATACTGATCACACTATTCAGACGCCTCCGCACGAGCAGCGTGCACTTACTTCCATCGTTTCAGTAAGATTAAATGGCACTACTTCATCAATTCAACGACCAGCCCAATTTTCCAACATTACGCCTTCATGCGTACGTTTTGTGCTCATAATTTTCACATTAGGCTGATGGTTTTGAGTCACACGTCTACTCACTGATTCACAATTTGCCGATCAATTCCTTTAAAACGGTGAAGTATATAAAAAAATAACATCAAGGATCACGTTATCGAAAAACAAGCGGTTCTAACTGTCGTCACATTGTATAGCTACCTGTAAAAACTCAAGAGAATGTTAACGGTTATGAAAACAAAATGCAATATCTTGATACAACGTAACTCTGAAGAAAAAAGGTGCAATGGATGTGATCATTTTACCATACTAGTTCCTCTGTTGTAGTACCACTCATACATAATAATTTCCTTGGCTATTGTGACCTTGTAACTATCGCATCGCTGGGGATTGTGTATTCGTCTACGAGTATTATACGTACTATTCAGGGGACACCACAGATTACGATCGGTTCCAACGATGCTGTTTGCTGGACGAACAAAGGGAAACCTGAACGATGTACACGGGGAATGTTCAACCAGAACATTTTGAGCGAAAAAGACTGAAATAATTTTGGGGGACTCATTCACTTGAATTCATTGAAGACTTTCGACAGGATTTCAGATGGAAGGTATCGAATATTATGACGACCATACAACGCAATCTTCTATGCCTCTCTGCACACAGTAAAACTGATAAGCAAGAAAACAGTTTCAACTCCCAGTTGTTCCCAGTTCATTTTTTGAGGACAGAATTGAAACTGCGTCAGATGCCTCCCAGGTCATCATTGAGAATACCGGTACACTAAATAAAGACAAACACAGGAAGGCTGATAGTTTCTTGATGAAAGGTTGTGCGAAAAACTGGCGAAGACTTCTGCTTTAATTTTAGATCAACACCATTATATGCTATAGTTCAGCCCATTCATGTGCCACCTTACACAAAACCCGAAGTAGCGTTTATCAATTATTAAAGGTTATAGGAATACGAACAACACAATCTGAACCAAGTTGTTTGTCACCTGGAAAGCGTACGATACCAGCGGAACGTTTACCACCTAGTACTATCCTTATGATGCCATGCATGACAAACATTAAAGGGAAAGGTGATTGGTGGCAATCTTGTCGAGCACTGCCACTGACAGAAAACCATTGACAATGATCCGTAGGCGCTTACTTACTGTCACAACGAGACTGGACCTTAATGCGGTGTGACAGCTTGCGCATCTCGATTACGTGTTGGGCTAAACTGGACGGTGTGGCGACCACACCGACAAAGTCACTCATACCAGGCAGGCCCAATAGGTAGACGTCAGACAAACCAGTCTCCTGGTCCTTCAGGTTGGCAGTTGGAAAAAGGTTACCATCTTTTTCCGAAAACAGTACCAGTGCTGCTGCATTACCACTCAACCGATTTCCTGCGGTACAGGCTTTTGAGAACTGTAATCGTTCTCCCGTCTAGGTCAGGGCGTCCTGGAAGTATCTCAGCACACACACAAACATGAATACTCACAACACTGTTCATTCCATACTGCGTCGGCTGTCTCGCGGTATAAACCGGGTCGCACTATCTGCTGCATACAGCAGGGTGGATATCATCATCATCATAGACAGCAATACATCAGTGGTTCACACTAATGCTTAACTGCCACACAACCATGAGGAAAAAGCAAACCCTATATAAGAAGAGAGAAGGAAGAAAGGAGGGAACGGGAAGGGACCTAACTACTGAAAATAACTACGTCTATATTCAAACACTCAACATCAAGATACCTACACCGTACAAACAAACAACCGGGCTACAAGTGAGAGCAGGGTGGATAGATGAAAACCTGCTACTGCTGACCCCTCTCCCACTCTCTTAATCAATTTGGCTCCCAGGCCCCAGCCGAACCCCATTTCTGGTGGTTACTCTACAGGTCCCACAACAGATATAGCTCATCATAGTAACAATGAGCCGGTAAGTCCCACCTTTTGCCACTCAGCCTCAGGCTTCCCTCGTCTCTTGCTTAGACCTAGAATGCGAATTAATATAGGTACTTCCAACATTCACACTCTAAAACAGATTGGTCAACAGTCTGCTCTCGCACGAACGTTATACTTGTTGCATGTCGATGTCTGTTGCATCTCGGAAACTAGAATCCAGGGCAGTAGTCAACGTGTGGACCTAACACCACCCACACTCTACCCAATACTGGCTGTACACGATTGACGCTACCGATCAAGCTGGAATGAGTATGGTCCTCAACAAGACGGCTGTAGCTGCATTAGTAGATTGGATTCCTGTTATCAGTAGACTTTGTGCCGTCCGCTTAGCAGAAACCTTCAGAAATGTTCTTATTGCCTGCTTATGTTCCTACTGACTGTAGTGACACCGGCGTCAAGGATGCGTTTTATTCGGATCTGGCAGCTCTTCTTCAGTCGATGCACAGTTATGGTACAGTCATTCCGGTCAGAGATATGAATGTCCAGAATGGCCGTCTTGGTGAGGTTGAGTTTCGTTAAGGTGGCAGGAGGTTTGGGATACCGTCACGTCAATCGGATAATGGCGGGCGACTGTTACAGCTGTGCGCTGAGCATAAGCTACTTTTAACCAGAACTAGTTTTAGGCATCGTACACGTCATTTCTATACTTGGTGTCCACTTTCTTCGAACCAGGATTGGTCTCAGCGAGACCACATAGTCGTTACTTACAGATGGCGTGGTTCAATTCAAGACTGTCGTTTTCATTGGAGCACGTACATGGATTTGGATAATGTGTTGGTATGTTGTCTTTCCGTTCTTATCTCTTCTGGGCAAGATCCCCACCAACAGCAACGACTGGCTATGCCGTCGGTAAAGCATAAGTACCAAATCAGCTTAGAAGGCTGGCTTGGCACTTCTCACTCCGAAGATCCTAACAGCTGCTGGACCGAGATCTCAGGCATTTTATGAAGCAGATACTGTGGCATGGGGCAGGGGAGTGCATGGGTTGAACGGAAATTGGATCTCGGAGGAATTCCTGGAGTTGTTAGAAGCCAGACGGAACGTTTCTCCTGGCAGTTCGTATAACAAGTCTCGGAGAGATATCCGTAGGAAACTGAAACGTAGTTCAAACACTGATCTTGGGGCTTAGTTTGACACTTTCCAAGCAGCACAAACAATGCCGGATGCTAATTCACGTTCTCTTGAATACTTCGGAATGCATCTGCAAGATTGCTGAGGTGCGTCGATCTAATGTTGTATAGTGAAGCCATGAAGTTTGTTGACCGGTTTGTGTACCTGGGAAGCTGAATTAGCGGCGGCGGCGGCGGAAGTGTATGGAATGAAACAGAAACGCGTATCTCCAAGGTTAGAACGGTGTTTACTAATTTGAGACATCTCTGACGACAAAGGAGTGTCTGTCTGATGTTAGAAGGTCGCATACATAAGGCGAAATTATAGGTCGTATTATCACACGGCAACAAAACTTGTCCGCTCAGGGTAGAAGTGAGTCGTCTCCAGGTAATTGAACACCGATATTTGCGTTAGATCGTTCGCATTGAGTGTTACCAGCAAGTAAGCAACGATATGGTTAGGAAGCGGGTGTTTGGTAGTAATTGTAAAACGAGCTCAGATTTAGATGGTTAGGTCGTGTACTAAGGATACCAACTAGTCGGCTGTCACACCATGCACTGTTTGCCGACGCTGCGGCCGACTGGCGTAAGATACGGGGTGGACAGATGATGACCTGGCGTAGACAAATGAAGTCGTTCACGAAGGGTTTGGTCGCTGTTTATCAGGTTCTTCTCCCGTGCTGGGGCCCTCGCGACTCAGATTCGGTGACTGGAGACTTTAGGTGAGACGGCGGTTAATCGAGTTCAGTGGTGTGTGTTGTTGTTTGGCTGAGTTGTCTGTGAAGTGAATGCATTTACTGACGCTGGGCAATGAAAACCGTAAGGGAAGCAGTCTTGTTGATGACGCTTTACTTTCACCTACAGCTCGGCTTTGTTTGAATATAGACGTAGCCATGTTTTTTCTAGTAGTTAGGTCCATTCCCGTCCCCTGTTTTTCGCTCTCACTTCTTAGACAGGGTTTTGCTTCTTTTTCTTCGTGGTTGTGTGGTACTTCAGTATCACTGAACCACTGATGTATTACTGTCTATTATGATGATGATATCCAAAAGTATGTTTGCACATAACATACTTATCGAGTAAATCTTTTACCGGAAGACCGGACCAGAGAAGAGCCCTATCGAAAAATCTGAACGCCCTGAGAACGTTTAAGAAAACAGCCCACGTTAGGCTCCGGATACAATATCAAAGGTTTAGTGGTCGACAGGAACCGGAGATCTGACTGATAAAGTTACAGCCAGGGCAGAGGGCGGCTTACCTTTTTTTTAACTGATACTCGTGAAGAAGAGAAACTGTATGAAAATGGTTGCTTGTGATATCCGGTTAGCTACCTTATAAGCATAGAGAATAAGTCGATCCCAACCTTACAAGTCTGTCAGCCTATTCGATTGCCTGAATCTACGATGATTTTTTATTGGCTTGTCCTAAGCTATACTGGTACGCGAATGGCGAACGTTTTCAGTTGGCATCTTAACGCAACAGCACACGAAAGGCGTCGAAACTAACTAACCGATTAAGAGAATGTGGCGAATGAACCCTGTCCGGCTTGCGCCAGTGTTCGGATAGCATTCATGAGTGAATGAACGGCTACAGCCCGTTGTCATTGTTCTGAAACTTGGACTACTTCAGACCTCCTCCTGTATTTGAGTATTTCTGCATATTCGAGTATGATGCCTGACAGAACGACGACTCGCGCTGCTCGAAGGCTCAGTCAAATAATTGGACGCATCACATATGTCAGCAGGTTCATTGTAAATATGTAACTAAATTCATCGATCATGCGTAATGCGTGCATGTTTTTTAAACTACAAAATTGTTTAAAGCAAATGAGTAAAAACGCTAGGAGACGTATTTTGCTAACCCCACAAGGGGCTTTTGAATTAGATTGTCCTCTCTTACTCAGAGCCGAACGAATATATGCCTCAGTGGCCGGAACATTGTAAATCCTACGGTGGAAGGCCTACAAAGTGGGTAGAAGATTTAAAATGTGCGCGTCAGGTTTAAAAACGGTGTGGTGATTTTCATAGTGTAGGTTACAATAATTTCACTTTTGTTCTATAAAACATTGAAGATGTCGAGCACAGTGGCAATTTTGACCAACAGTGCATGAACCGAACGAATATCCGCAGATAGGCTAAGATTAGGTTAGAAGGCGGGGCTTTGGCAGTGTGGATGAGGCAACTTCAAACACTACAACCCAGAAAAGCAGAGATTTAAATGATTGGGCTATGTCAAATCAACGCCTACCACATCGTGTACTCTTTATTAAGACTCAAAGACCCCTCATATGAAATGGTCAATCGATAACTTGGTGCAAAGTAAACGAAATGTGGACAGAGCTTGTCCAGCGAACTGGAAATTCGTGACTCACCTGGTCTCTGGCTGGAAATGACGACTACTCGAGTTCACTGATATGACTAACTGTGACTGAGTTGTTTGCGAAATAAGGACAAGTATTGAGACGAAAAAAGGAAGACCGTGAGGAATCTGCTTAGCAGATGCTGTCCAATTCTTATACGCAACCCAGTAAGCTTGCTAGGAAAATGTGGGTACTTTGTAAATGACTGTTCAAATCTAAATAAGTTGAGTCCCGCCTGTAACCCCACTTTTCTGTCATTCAGAGTTACTTATTCTCTTTTAAAGATTGGATGGAAAAACATCAAAGTCAATTTTCGATGTATGACCGTTGATCATTTTAGACAATGAATAGCTAGACAGTAACCTACCAGCTGAAGTTGACTGATGTCCGATTTCTCCCTGCGAACAACGTAACTGATCGGATGTTTGATTATGATGATTTTCTACGCCAGTCCCATCCAGCTCGTCGTGGTGATCTTCTGTTCTATCATGTTCTAGTGATATACCGTTCACTTCGTTTTCTGGCTGGGATGTACTGATAACCGTTAGAGAGACCAGGTTTCCCGACTTACGCGTGCGCCATGTCTGTTCAATATTTGCCACAATTTTGTTCGCTGAAATACCCGGTCCAAGAGCGAGCAACAGTTTATTGTCTAAGCCAAGAACACGATCGCCCACACATAGATTTGCCAAGGCCGCGGCAGAACCAGACGCCACATCCACCACAATTGTCCCACTGATGCCTGTACCACGAACCAAACGAAGTCCCAAAGAATTGCCAGGAACATACGGGGGAAGGTAGACTTGACGTACTTGAAATCCATGAGCAGCTCGCTTGGCTTTGGTCATCGCATCGCGTACTGCGATGGACGAGACACTGGCCGTTTCGCTGTTTATTTCGCCTTCCTCCTCCTCCTCCTCCTCCTCCTCTTGGTGCTCTGGTAACCCATGATCCTGTTTCAAATCAATCATGGGTCCGTGATCATCCTCTTCTTCCAAAGTCCCCATCTCTCGAACACCCGCTGGTTGTACAATGGGAGGCATTTCGGCCCCAAACACATCTGGTAGTTGGTGATTCTCAAGCACAGGTGGATAGGGTGTGCCCACAACGAAATCAGGAGTACTGGGATATGGCGCCCTTGGTAAGTGACCCAATTCCAGTGTGCATTCAGATAATCCTGCTAGCAGCTCGAACACCTCGTCAGGCAATAACCAATCCACCGGTTCCCGATCTACTGTTAGGAGACGATCCCCGGGCTGCGAAAAATAGTAGTAAACAGAAATATCATAAACGCGACGTCTGATACACGGATGAATACTGTACAGTCTGGTTCAAACGGGAACACAATTCGGGCGGTTAATGGCTAACGAAGTGGTACGTGTCGCACATATGTTTCGGATTGACAGCTCGTATATAAGGCTACATCTTATGAAATCACTCATGAGCCGGTTCGAACATTTGCTGAATACAGCGAGAATAAGTCCTGATCAAAATGTCAAAGTTTGGAGCAGCTATCAATAGATGATAATGCATTCTTACAACACCGATACATTAAACCAGGAGAGATGGAGTTCAACCTGAGTTTAATTCCTGGTTCTTAAGTTATATCCATCAGACGAAGACAGAGCGAATACGTAAGGATAAGATCCTACACGGATAAAACGATACGGTGTTTAGGTTCTAGGCAAAACTGACGTGAATCTTCAACGAAATGGCCGCCGGGCTATTTTCAAGGACACTTTCCACGATCAGATAACCACCAGCATCCAATAGTTCATCCTTGCTGGCCTGACGAAGAAACAGACCGAAGCTGGCTTCTGCGTTGCTCCAACCAAGCAGCGGTTGAGATGGACGACGGTTGGACGAGTTGTTTCTGAGTTCTCCGGAGCGTTGCAAGAAAACCGTTTCCACTTCTAACGGTAGTCGAGGTTGAGCTGTAAACCAGAAAAGGGAGTCGTACAAATGCCTCGGAAGACGATCAAGGGGTAGCTAATAATGGGCACAACAAAATGCGATCATTCAATCCTTCGCTTAAATGAGCGATATACAACCAGGATAAAAAAGGAATGCATACAGGCATGTATGAAACATCTACAGAAAAAAGTTTCAAACGGTTCGTCAAACGCATACTAAAGATAAGCATGCAATAACAAGGACGACAAGCGTGCAAGCACAACGACCAACTGGACCTTTTGGTTTGGAATTCGCAGACAGATAACTCACGGACATCTGATTGATCAGTCAAGAGAAGAATTGCATACCCAGGGGATGATGAATGAGGACTGCTGACTAAAAATAGTATTCCGTCCTTCCCGCTCGAGTAAGAAAGGTTATTTTAGACGGATAAAATAATACAGGCTGGTTGTGCCAAGATGAAACAATGCTAGATGGAAGAACAGAATGGGTCAACCAATAAATGACCGGAATCGTCGAAGATCTATATAGTTAAAAAAAACTGACGGATTATGTACAGTTATACAACGGAAGGCCATTGTGTCTCGGAATATAGGGACTAGAAAAAGCAAAAGATATTGAAGAACTTTTTTTAAACAGTCAGAACAGATGCGATAAGTGCCACTGTATGATGCAAGACAGACGACGGATGTTGACATGCAAAATAAAGGCCGTTTGTTCAGGTCACGAACACAATTTTTGTGTCCATAATGCACGACGATGCAAGCAAAACAGGTATCGGAGAACCCCACGTGAATTGGAGGGAAAAACGACAGACAAGATTGTCGATGGGAACCAGGAAGACATGAAAATGGGGAGAGAATGATGGTAGATAATTGGAGAAAGAGAGAATACTGACTGAGATGATTATGTGTATATATATATATATACATATATTAATTCTGTGATTTCGACGCGACTGTCTAAAATTATCGATTAAACCTAACAAGAGTGTTATTGAAACTGCTCTCAAGAAGACTGATCAGTCTGGACAATACTCACAACCGTATGTCACTGAATGTTTGTACACGACAGTTCGGTCGTGCCCGATATAAGGTCAATGGTTCAGTGGTCAATACGGTTGAAGCATGAAAGCGTGGTCGGAGTTCAAATCTCTGTCGTGCCAAGGGTCCGCATTTTTGACGAATTCTAACGAGTGCATCTTTTCACAGGGAGCTGGCTAAAAAGTCTACATGAATACGAAAGCTACAGTCAAGTGACTGATGATCACTTATTAAATAAACCACCCCCTCCCAATATGTCCATCCGTTTGCCTATTTTACCCCACATCAAGAGTTGCTTACGAGATCAGTTTAGCAGCAAGCTTTCAACTAATCATTCCAACTTGACTTACATCGCAAGTCATGCATGTGAACAAATCTGATATGTTCACAACGGTGGTAAGCTCACATACTATGTAGTTATCCACCAATAGACAAAGCAGGGGAACACGTTTTTCCCGTCAGAACACAATAGAAGCACATCAACATTATAGAACCTATCGCCATGACAGGTGTTCACACTGGCGGAACTAGACCAGTTTGTAAGTAATCCTTTCCAGTAGGAGTTCTGCGAACAAAAAGTTCTACCAAGGGACAGCAACAGACCGATAACCTTTAATTTTGACACTGATATGCCAGAGAAGCCTCACAAGAGCACGGAGTTGTACGCAGGTCGAGATACAAAGAGGTCATTCTTGAAGAAGGTTCGACTTGCACGATAGCGTGCTTGCAGTCACATGCCACACTGCGGGAGAGATCACCAGGATGATCAGACCATAGAATGTAGTCGATATCAGTATCAATGGGCTATTAAGTGATTAGGATCAGAACTATAGCCTGTATGGTCCAAAGTACTGGCAAGAGAAATCCAATATTACTCAACATCGCCACTAAAATCACTAGCTTTCAGCCACGACCGTCGGCACTATAATTCGGGCTGCCTTGGGCCTGAGCAATTCACTAGGCAGCCGATTAACAAATGAATACAGGTGTGTAGGGCAGAAAATCTAAGCAAAAACAAAGGCTCTTAAAAAGGAACAAGAGTCAACAACTTTATGCTGACAGAATCCGCACTGACTACAAAACACTGAGTTTCTAAACAACGGAGTACATGGTTACGAACTCCCAGCTTGAGGAATGGCGCACACCAACTGTGCTCAGTGATGATATCAAGAATCTAATAAAACTTGACCCGGTCATCGCCTAGCCAGGCACTAAAGATGAAAATATATCGTCCGGAGACCACCCTTTGTAACTCACCAATGAACGCAAATTGGCCATATCCCCATCAGCCACCGGTCCATAAAAAATTGTTCATTTTGGGCTACCCATATTTTTGTTCATCTAGTTTTATTGCTTGTTCACAATTGTTTGCAATTAAAAGATGTTCCGTATGAAATGAACATCAGGAATTAAAAAAGCATTCATTTGCGAGTTGAACGATAGCGCTAATGTTTGCAGTGCCCGGGTCGCAGCGGTAAGGTATTCTATACGAGCACTGGATAGACATTTCAACGGTTAGGCAGAGATGAAGGGCGGATACAGCAGAAGTGAATTTCTATTGATTCAGCAAAGCTTAGTAATAAAAAAGTCCACTGGTCCACCTTGATTTCGAATAAGTTAAAGACCGTCATGATCTGGAATGCAAGCTTATGAAGAATTTGTGTAAGGACCATGAAGTGTACTTAGCCTAATGAGCTAAAAATGATACCATTTCTATTCAGTGAATTTTGACACAAGAAACGCGAATATTATTCCGTGTCATAACGGGTACTACACATGACCAAGGGTAGTCAGTGGGCGAGACGCGGGCGAGTAACAAAACCTCAGGTTGACCCAGCTCAAGCGGTGCAAAATCACTTGTGCCATTGCCATGCATGACACAGTTGATCAGTTTCTGTTAACATCCCCGTCAAGTGACTAATTATTATCGATGTGTATAAGTGCTCAGTGTGTTCACTGATACGGCTGTTTATCTTGGCAACCAACTATGTGTGTGCAGTAATGTCAATCTGAAATGTTGTTCCAAGTTTCTGCAGGTACCTATGGTCCATTCGTTTCAAGAGCCAAAAAATATGACCGCTGCAAATACCTGGCGACTTCGACTGAACCCATCTAGTGGGTACTGCGTTTGTGTTGCAAGTAAACACAATCTACACATTGCGTAGCAATGTGAGCGCGACATAAGAAGTGGCGCATTTAGAGATTAATACAAGCTTCATTGGTTTGTTTGTGATCCAATTTAGTGGGTTGTGTACAATAGCGAACGTGAACACTGAACAACAAAGTTTACATGGATGCGGTTATTCGAACTGCTAGTAGTCCGATGCTCAGAACGTTAAGTACAACCAATACAAACATGGTTGCCTCATGGAAGAGTGATCGGAGTTCCAGTCCCGGCTGTGGTAAGGATATGCACCAGTGACGAGCTGTAACAAGAGTGAAACTCGAATCCAACGCTTCTGTCCGAGAGGAGTTGGCTGGAAATTCTACCGGAATGTGACAACTGCGATCAACTATGAATGGTGTTCAAGTTATATGATATAAACGGACTGCATAGGTCCTGATACAGCTGTCCAAAATGATATCTGTCCCGAAAAACTCCGCACGACCCCGATGTAACACGTTGAGTATAGACAAAGAGTGGACGAACTTGTTACAGGTGCCTAAAAAACATAAAACGGAAACTTGTTGAAATCAGTTGGCTCCACAAGCCGGCCGAGTAAACGAAAGTATTCTGCTTTGGTTGTGGCGAAGGTGCTAAGTTTTAGACGAAGGAACGCAGACATGGAATCTAGTCCAGTGATTCAGCAGACAATGCTAGACATTCGATGGTGTATTGCTGTTCAGTTAACGTTGATAATGTCCGTTCTGTTTACCGGATGGCCGTGAACAAACATGGTATGTGACGCTCCAAAAAAGTGTTTTATAATAGCGACTAATGATTCAAAGAAGGTCGACCGACAAGCTACGTTGTTCAGTTAACAAAAAACGTGCTTCAAGCAGTCGTTTCCAAACTATACACTAAAACATCGTACACAGACAGAAAAAGTGCAATTACAAAAAGTAAACTTGAGTCGGATTCCAAACAGAGACAGAGACAGTATAACAAGATGAAACAAGCCTTCTACCAGCTGAACCACAAGGTCACGTCAGGAATTCCACATTTGGACCCAATAACCCATCAGCTCTTGAAATCACGCAAAATCTTCGAAATACCCTAGATGATTGAATGCTCAAGCAGGATTCCTTAAACAGCTTACGCTTGAATCTACCGCCACCACTGCCACGCGTTGAAATCGTATTGCTGACTAGTACAATCATTTTAGTTATTAAGATCCCTGTGGCTTGTGTGTAAGCTTTTGTAACATACGGTTGTGATGATAGTAGTGACAACCAAAGACCAATTCAATTTGAAATATCAAGACAGTTGGCAGACTTTGGGAACACGGAAGAAACTCCAAACCGACAAAGAATAGAGCTGTCCTTCTACACAGCTATGAACTGGTATACACAAAGTCAAAACTAATCCAAAAGCTCTGCTCCGTGATCTTAAATAAATCAAGCATCCTAGAATGTCACAGGAACATGAACAACGTGGACTCTCTCACTGTCAGGTAACTGTGTTAAGGTTAATCAAAGAGAGAAATTGCACTAGGCCATGACGTCAAAATGCTACCTCACAATAGGTCCAGTAATCTACGGAGGGAACTGGTAAATTCTTACACAAAACATGTGAATGTCCTTTATGCTTTTCCCTGTTTACTAAATACAGGTCCAACTTTTCGGCAAACAACAGAAAAGGCGTCAAATACGGGAGCAGTAGTCTGTACAAAAGAGGTTGCAAAGTGGGAGTTCTGTGTGTGGGGTAATCAGAAAGCCCCGCGGGTACCATTTTGCCAACTTCCATATGACAAATCATTGTAGCTAGCGTTCAAAACCATCGCCTAAACGGACTGTGTTATGTAAACATGTCTGAAGATTTCAAATGATCACACTTGGTTTCCTTTGCCTGACTAGCAAGTACGGGGATGCGTCTACATTTTTAGCTCAGTAAAAATCCGCCACGAAGTTTATGACAGAGTTTTAGGTTTACCTGTGGTGGCTCGTAGCAGGACTAAGTACATAACTTCTGTAACAGAATGACACACGAGTCAACGCAATAGAGGGATGTGTATCACCCATCACACGAACACGTTAACAGTTGAATTTGATAACACAAAGATAATAATACCTAACACACACGAAGATTTAGATGCTATGAGCTGGTGTAAAGAAAAGCAGCAGGTTGTCTGATAGTATAAGGCCAACTCAGAGGCAAAATGGTTACAAAAAGCTCTTTAAGTGCGTGACCTCGACGTTCTCTTCAGGCAGCCGTAATCCTACGTGTTGCTTTCCCTCAATAGATCATTGAACTATTCACTTATTTGAATCAGTACGGGAAGTTAAAGTGACTTCGATCAACAGTTAAGACGTGATTAATTGGACTAGAACATACAGATACCAACTCCCTGAATAGTTCATTCGAAGGAAAGTGGAATCGCTCGTATGCAGAAGCAACCGGAAAAGAACATACTTTGAAGAAAGAACAACCGGAAATATACCCGCGATTTGGTGGGGTAAACATAAAACGGTGTCCAGGTGGATGTGCGGAACTTACATGGAGGATATGGAGGACGAGCGGACGCAGGTTGACGTTCTACCTTGAGCTTCACCGGACCAACAGAGCTCTGAAGATAAAACGAAAAACAATTTCAACCCAGCTGACCTATCAATGATAACAGCTGTATTGATCTTCAAATGGTTGAAATCTGAACATCACAAACATGTTAGTCCGTAAGCATCACGTTCGATAGGCAACGTATAAGACCTAACCCGATTTAATGAGGCTCCTCATCGTGTGTGGATTAGATCATTTCACAGTTAACGGCCGGATTACACCAATAGTCAATAGTTGCGCGGACGAGAACATAAGGTTGTCTAATGTTATTCGGTACTGTAAGACGACGACATAAACGTAACAGTCAGTTATATCGATGGGTACACGAGATATCAGCTAACTGGTGAGTAAAAACATTGATGATAGTTTTTCCAAGTGAAAAGTTGTGTGATAACAGTGTGCAGAATAAACATGGGGAATTGTGCTAGTTAGGAATAAAAATGGAGTTGGCAGCTCAGGTTGATTATTTCGGTGTTCGGTTGTGTGCCGACCAAGCCCACCACTCAGTACGATATGCTACAACTCTTTTGCACTGATTTCAGCCCGTAAAGTGATGAAACATTTGCAATCTAAATGAAAAAAGCATGGTGAACGACCGAGCATCAAAAAGCAGGAAAGACCTTATGAATCGTGAAAAAATAAGCCAAAAGAAACGGAGTGTGAACACAGTTTCCAGTCAGGAGCAAGGATGTCGTTAAAGGTCCATCACAATGGAGACGGTGAGCTAGTCTGAATCCTGAATAACAGAAACAATAACCAGGACAGTCCACATAACAAAATTGAGACCTAGGTCGTTCAACATAAGCTCAATAACGAGAGAGTAAAAACTAACCAGAATACAAACTGAGGCATGTCATTCAAATCAGGTGAAAATTATGCAATCGACTATACACAGAAATTTTTTCAAACATACCAAAGGATTTACTTTCATGTTGTATAGTGGGCCACATGTGGGGGACTGGGTTAGCTGTCAGATTACCCAAACCTACTCAGGACCTGTCTAGCTCAGATACAAGAAATAAAAAAACTAACATAACGCCATATGCCGCAAAGCGTTTGGTGCCACAATATATACTCCATTACGCACGTATTCATAGAGAACAAACAACGAGAAATGATATGAGAGACAGACGGATGACAATCTTTAATTGAAGACATTGGCATCAGTGACTACGATTCTGCATTACTTGGCAGGTTCCATAAACATAAATGTCACGAAATCCTGAGTCTATAACGGGCGCTGAGATAAAAACATGAAGATTTCACCAGATGAGTAGTACATTTTCCATAGAAAAACGCGAGTTACTCCTTTCGAGGAGACCGAACAACTGTAACTGATAACACTCAACTGGGAACGTCGGTTTATGTGAAAGCATCCACCTCGAGCGTACACGACACAGAAAAGTGTTTCAAC
This sequence comes from Paragonimus westermani, assembly GCA_008508345.1. Lineage (NCBI taxonomy): Eukaryota > Metazoa > Platyhelminthes > Trematoda > Plagiorchiida > Troglotrematidae > Paragonimus > Paragonimus westermani. Next base: position 228,138 of record QNGE01000484.1, on the reverse strand, counting down.
TTGTGCACACAACGAGGAAGGGATTTGGGAGACTGCGTTGATAAGCAAAAAGAAACTAACCGACTCACTCTGAGTATAGATACAACCTCTTGTGTCTGGGCCAGTCGAACATCCAGACCGTTAATATCGAGTATAACATCACCAGGACGTAAGAGGCCACACTGTTCAGCTGGGCTGTCTGCAGCCTATAGCACATATATAAACAAGAGAAAAGTAACGTGACACATACTCAGTGGTGTGAAATGAGTAGATAAGCGGAAGTCAGAATACACGGTTCTTCGATAATAAACATTCACACCAATACAGCGATCTAACAATAACCTAGAGGCATACGGTATTGAAAACTTGTTCTTTCAACGCAGCGGCCATTCAGATCGTGACCAGTCCTGTTGAACTTTCCACTGGATCTACTAGTGTTTTCCCAAAGTGAGCAACTCGTAGTGAATATCACTCGTACCAGGGATAGCAGTCTAAAATCGGCCTACCACAACCAAATTCCGAGCAGCAGCATACATCTCAGATTCACATATGTAGCACGCCCACTATTAATACTTGTTCGAAAGACTCGGATACACCCTGGACTGGAGTACGAAAACAGGCTGGTTTCCCTGTGCACAGCCGGGTCCAGTGAAGAAATTGGATGATAGTCTCCACAGACTATCTCGCGTCAGCTTAACTCAGACAATAGCAGTCCGGAACAGAACTGCTATGCCGTCTAACTAGATTAGGTTGACACGGCATTCACGAGTAGTAACGAGATGGAGAAGTTGTGGATCAAACTAACGTACACCAGGAATTTTACAGTATAGCTATTCATCTAATAGTCAATGACAATTTAAAAAAAAAACGAAGTGCGATCGGTTCAATACGGACTGTTAACCCACGAAAGGTGGACGTCGAGCGATCGTAATTGGTTTTCAAACAGTAGCCTTTTTTTAAAAAAATAGCATGGAATGAGTAAAAAAACACACCACTGCTGAAATCGCCGTGCCGGTACTGTATGGTGACCGACCAATTAAAGCTAGGCCCAAATTTTGCCCTGCTTGTCGCGGAATTGTCACTTCAAGCTCCAACGGTTCGGTTAGATCCTCGAATCGAGCGGGCAGTTCCCGATAAACAAGCAACTTGAGAGAATCACCACCAGAGCGGATAGCCTAGGGATGATGGACGAAGAAGACAAATACACTTGGGAGAATAAACTATGAAAAGTAACGGGCAAACTCAGAGAAACGTTGACTAAGGCAGATTCAAAATCGATACCACTAACCAGGTAACCAAAAAGCATACACATAACAACTTACATTAGTTGCTGTTTCGTGATCCACATTGCGCAGGTCAATCCCGTTTACGGCAAGCAAACGATCACCGACAGTTAGGCGACCATCGGATGCTACGACGCCGTCGTCGTGAATGGAGTGAATCAGTATGGTGGTCTGGTACATTGAAAGAACATTTGTACATGTAGATCGGAGGGTGAATGTTAAAAGGTCGGGCAATAAAGAAACGATGGAGATGGGTGGTGAAACGTGCTAGTGAATGCAGCAAACCGTTATTGACTTGAGATTAAAGTTTAGACTGTTTTGAAGCAAATCAGCGTCCAACGCCAAGTTTGCAGAAACAGCTGATTGCCCGTGTAGCTGCAGTATGATAAAGAAGCCTGTTATTGGACAATGGGCTGTCCAATTTCCCATCACCCGTGTTCGAGCTCATCTGACTTTTCCACTCTGTAACCTGCAATTCCCAAAAAAGCTAGCACGAACTACTCACGACATCGGTAAGTAGTCAGTTGTCTGTATGTCTAACTCAATATTTCGCGCGCGATAAACGGAGAATAACCAAACTTTTTTCAGACAAAAACCACATAGGTGTCGGGAGGTGGAATGATTGCCAAATTGGACACTGATCAGTTGTATAATGCCCGGGACAACTATCGCGTGTAAACCTGCTCATGATAGTGAGTTTATGCACAGTATGTACAGGTTTTCATGATGAGTCAGGACGAAGGCCGTACCTGTTCCAAAGCAGCTCAGAGCCAGGTAACAGACACTAGCTGACCCTCAGTATTTGTATGACTCACTTATGTGCATTTGCATGTGTGGTATGTGCGGGCCGAGTGCCGGAAACCGTCTTGGCCACTTTTTATTAGCGTGTAAACCAACTCTTGGATCAAGCAGCTTTCGGGACGCAACGCAGTGCATCTGGGCACGTGCTGTGTGAACGTTGTCCACTTTAGTCTATTCAGATCACAAAATAATTGGGCAGTATGTGTGATGGTCAGCCAATAAGAGTGGTGACTGGACAAAGCAAGACAGCAACATCGTTCGAAACAACAAAAAATCGTCACAAGCTACTTCGTACACGTTTGGACGGAATAAATAGAAAAAGTGATTTGGAGCGTTCACCTCGTATGGATTCAGCATACATACATTATGTATAAACTGCAATGTCTCGTTCAGACTTGGGTATATTTACGCTCCTGTACCAGTAACGAACTATCCAAATTGAACAGAGTAACTGGTTGCTGTTACGGTCGTCTCAGAAAACATCGTTCACGTGATTTTCAGTGAGCATCAGCCAGTCAAATAGCCACAATTTCCTATTCATACCTACAAACTATTTTCATTCGTTCAACCGATTACGAAAAGGCCAGTAATTTCGTATTTAAACTGAATGTTCTTGTAGTAGGGACCTTCAACTTCAACAAATCTCGAGGCGAAATCGTAGTTCGTCAGTCAACCTTCCACATTCGAACGCCAAGAGCTTTGGTGTTTGTTGGTAAAAATACTGAGCTCGATAGATTTATAGGGAGTCAAATGAGGCAACGAAGGTCAAATGTAGAGACGACCGAGAAATGCTGATCAGGAGAACGATAGGTATTCACATAGAAGATGCTTGTCGATCAGTGTGGATTGAGCGTTGCAAATCACTATGCCCATTTTGTTCTATCCAACCGTGTGTATTGGGTGACGCGTTTCTCCAATTTAACATACTCACGTGGTGTCGTGCTATCGAAGACTGTCGCCCAACCGAACTCAAATCAACTTATGTTGGAAGTGATCGCTTCGTATAATCACTGGTTACATCGATTGGTAATTGTGAAATGCTTTTAATTCCTGAGAAACAAGTAAGTCTAAAGGCAACAAACAGAATTCTATAGCATTGTGTTGACAAACCCACTTGATTATGAAAATAGTGACAGTTCAAAGTGAAAGGTCGATTTAGAGTTGAAGCAATTCTTGTTAGTAGACACAGTAACATTAACTGTGCTGACAACATAGCTCTGTTCACACTTTTAAGCATTCTTGTGTTCTTTGAGGTAAGAGAACAAAACTTACCAATGAAGTATTCACTCCACCAACAATAGAAAAGCCCCAAGAGTTCCCCGGTTTACGCGTTAATTCAATCAATGTCTCCTGACCAGGAACAATTTCTACCGGTGTTGGTAGGGCAGGTAACACAGGTGAGTCATCTGAGGTATGTAACGGATTTGGTGATGAGGTGGCCACGGGTTGTGTCGTCGGTCCGGTGGAAGAAGACTGCTTTCGACGTCCGATTGTAAGACGCACCTGGGGAGCGGACATCTTCATACACCTAAATGTCGCATCATAGTCTTTTTCAACCGAACCATTTACGGCCAATATCTGATCGTGTGGATACAGTTTGCATTGCTGTAAGCAGAATACAACACACACAACAGGCAGGAAGAGGAGTTAGAAAGCCAGACAATAGGGTTGCACTCATGGCTAACACAACGATATTTTTTTAATCCAGGAAGATGAAGCAGGGTGAGAGTCGTCCAAATTGCGCGGGAGAGGTTAAGAATAAGGAAGATTGACGAAGTTAAAAGGAAAGCTGTTACACGGAGCACAAACTGTGGCTAGAAACGATTGTCAATTGTATCAGCCATTGAATTGTTTACTCCAGTTTGGAGACAGACTAGCGAGCCCAGTGATCATGTACATCGTTTATTTTATCTCGTCTGATACCAAAATTCATAGTGGTAGACAATACCGAAGTTTTTTGTGAGTCACATGAAACGCTACGCCTAAGATTAATCATCATAAGTAAAAACAACAGTATAGTTATGATGGACACGTGATAAAATCATATGCAACTATGAAACAAAAAGTACGACCTTGAGGGATAAGACGTAAGTCAAAATCCATACGTCAGAACTCGAACAATCAAAATCAGGATGTCTACATCAGATGAATAAACAACTAAATTGTCAATTAAAACAAGATGATATCGAAAAAACGGTCTTTTGTGGCGTTTTCACACATACGCTTCATTCGTTATCATTACTCCACAGGAAACGTATTTGAGAAAACTCATACAGCTGACCCTGATAAACTGCCCAAACGTTTCCATCCCGATAGTAGGCGGGTTAGAAAAAACCTAATCCATGAGATGAACACACTCCATTTATCGGTGTAGGTCTTCACTTTTCATTGTTGAGCCATCAGCTTCAACTAAAACCAGTGAGCCGGAAGGTACGGCTAAGAGTAGTGAACGACGTCATTGCTAGTACAGGGCATACTTATCTAACTCGTATTTTTACAATATCGACGAATGAGTTCGATCGAATTTCCTGGTCTACTGATGCCAACTGATGCGTGTCGCCGAAAGCTAATATGGACGATCAAAGACTATGATAGAAACCTTTCGCGGACACGTTTCGTACTTGTAGAGTAACGTTGTTCAAACTATGGTATCATGAATGCGATACGGTTTTGAAACTAAACAGGTTTTAAGCTAGAAAAGGCTGCGTCAGTCCTTGAAATGCAACCTCGAATTGCACATTTCATGCCTCCTGTCAACTGAGATATAGCTTCCAAAGAAAACGAATAACCGGGGCTACATCGCCCAGTTTGAAATCATCATTAGAACAAGAGTCACATAACAGAACTTTGGATTTTAACGAAGCAGAGCATATCGTCAAAACCCAGACAGAACAGGAAGGTTAGCCTTAACTTCGCAAATCGGGATGTCATTCACAATAAATCAAACAGATAAAATGGACAAAGTAGTCTATGCAACCAGTGCCATGTTTTCCGAAATGAAATATCATGCGGTTTGAAAGTACACAGGTGCACGTGATCAAATTACGATGAAACATGAACAAAGCGAATCTGTCACTATGATATTTGACCTTGAAGCGATGTGACGGGTTGTGTACCACGATGATCTACTAACGATGTGATGACAGTGCCGACAGAGTAACCCATAAGGAGTAACTAGCGCATAGCCATCCTCTCTCAAATTTCCTTTTTCAGTTGGAGTGTGATCGTTTCTTGATGTTTGTGTAGGTATTAAGTACCAACACGAACCACTGAGACATTATTGTATTTGACAATGATGATGAAATAAACGAAAGTCACCAAAAACACGCATACACAGATAGTCGCGAAGGGTGCAAAACTGTGATGCTGAACAATAAGAGCGACTGGTTAACAGCGCACAATGATAAGCTTGACTAAAAAGTATCCCTCCAACACAAAAAACAGGATGCTGAATGTAGTGTTATCCACTTCATGGCTTGCTTGGCTTATCAATATTTTTCTAAATGGTAAAAATACGACAGAGCCAGGGTGATGTCAGCTATCAAGCAGAGTAGTGAAAGTAGTCTTTCATTCGAGCGTGAAAAAGGAAACAACCGTTTGTGGAGATCTGCCGAGGAATGCACGCTTCCGAATCTGAATGTGCATTGAAAATAATGCCTAGAATTGACCGACTCAGTAATCACGTTGAATCACGAAACATACGACAACGAATGTGGCGAATCACTCTGCACGGTTACTCAAATTCCACTGGCTACAAAGCATATGGATCTTAACAGAGGCGCTTGTCAGGAGTTTAGATCAATGTGACTGCTCTCTGGCATTGAACATTCACAATCGACGACGGTCATAGGAACACCCACACTGCAGCGGCGTAAATAAACTGAAAAACCGTGCAGAACAGTTTAAAAGCTGGGACTCGCACCTATACAGTATGCCCATCTTCTTTATGGTACAGAAGTACGGTGAAGTGAGCTGAGTTGGCTAGTGGAGTGTTTCAGTTATCGTAATGATTTCACGCCGGTGACAAAGTGCATGTAAGGCCAGCAAAAACCAGTCGATAAATACCAGAATGTGAAGCGTGCCGGATAGATTCGATCACCAATCATCATCCCCATCATGACAGATAACAATAAACTGGCAGTTCTCTCTTGATGCTCAACTGCCATACACACTTAAGGAAAAAGCAACCCGTTGTTAAAAAAAACCGCATCATAAAAGATAACCACATTTATAGCTAACTATTCAAGAGCAACTTGTAGATCTACGAGAAACTAACAACGAAGATACCAGTGAAAGTAAGACATCGTCAGACGGAGAGTCTCCCTGAGGACTTCATTGTTCACTTCCATTACATCAATCACAACAGAGTTGAATCGACCAAACAACGACAATAGGGTTACCGGACCAGATTAGTCGCCATCACAAACTAGGGCTGACTAGAAACAACGTACGCACGCGGCACAGTTACAATGACCACCCACTATAACTCGAACGATTTAATGCCAGGCCGAACCTGTCATCAAATTGGGACTCAGACCAACCAAAGTGGTCAAACTGGCTGTTTATAGCTTCAGTAGAAATGCCTATGTCAGAACCTTCTGCCGACCAAAGGAGAGCGGTTAGAGCCGAGTAGAAGACGTCCCTGATATCGACGCCAATGCAGTCAGCTGCAGAATAAACAGACACAATGAAAAAATTTCTGAAGACCTGTCATTTGGGGCCGACATTAAGGGGTGCTGCCGAACAGACGACACAGTCTACTGCTAATGGGAATCCAGTCTGCCGAGGTGACTGCGGACTTCGTGCTGAGGACTATAGCTACTCTAAGCTGATCGGTAGCGGCGGCCGTGGATTCACCCGAACTGTGTGATCAGTGTCGAGAATAAAATGCAGGTGTTGTCAGTTCGATATGTCGACTACTGTCCTCGATTCTGACCAATGAAACACAACGGACATCGACGCCGGATGAGTCTGACGTCCTTGCGAGAGCCGCCTGTTGAACTATCCGTCCCACAGTGAAGACGCCGAGACAATCTCCAGTCAGTCAGATTCTGAGCTCAAGCAAGAGATGATACAGGTGTGGAGTTGGGTTATAAGAAATGACATTTATCGGCACAGCGTTACTTTGATTAGCCATATTCTTTCCGTTGGCTTGTGGAATAGTTAGTCTAAGTGGGATTCGGGAGGAGCATGAGAATCAAATTCGACATATCAGTAGAGGAGGGTACGGCGGTAGCATATTTTACTATACATTTTCACCTGTCTAGCTTGCTATATGTACCAGATCGGGCGACGTGGTTTACAGGGCGAAAAAGTCGATGCAGTGTGGAGTTAACGATGTCATGAATATCCATGATTGTATGTGAGCTAAGATACTGTCAACGGGCCATCGAAATGCGCAAGCTTTTATGCCGTGTCGGGATATAATCTCGTTCTGACGGTTGTAACTAACGGTCTACATTTAGTGCGATTTTATCGTGCAGCAAAATGCCTTACTTCTCGACAGCTGCTCACAAATAGGCAGGCTGAGGCGACCTGATAACTGCCCTCCTCAGCAAGTTACACACGTGAAAAAATGGCTGACAGTTATATAGGATTGGTGCTGCCTCTTTCAGGGAAAGATGACAGCCTTCTTCCAACTCTAACCATGGAGAATCACTTTATTGTCATTCGTCCAACCATTGCCCATCAGCCTGCTTGTCGTGAGCGGGATTGTCCGCGTGATCATCGCGTGTTCCAGTTTATCCCAATAAGCGATGAAGCTGTGAAAGCTGTCATATTGCAACAGGGCCCAGTGTCTGAATGATGGAATATGACATGAATGTGGTTTAATTGCCGAGTTATATGCAAAATGACCTGTCCTATAAAGCCGGCGCATACGGAGAAATAGGTCATATATTCGAACTCTACAGCATTGAATTAAAAGTGTGCAACAATACTTTGTATCTTTGACATCACCTCGCACACGCTTGAACAAAAAGCGTCTCATTTAGTCGATATGCCCACGAACGTGTGTCACGAGCAGCATTTGACAAGACCAAGGAAGCTTCATATTAATATTGATCACCGTCGACAAATGAAGCAAGAATGCACGAACTTTGAGACAAGCCGACAGCTACACAAATAACCGACGCATGTTGAGTGCAAAGTATGACTCAGAAAAACTGAAAACATTAGGCGCACGCGACTACACCGTGGTGTCAGTAAACGTGGAAGAAACAGGACTGACCAGTGAAGCAGCTCCGTTTGGCGCTAATTCGGAGACAAAAACACCTGGCCGATCATCGGGACCATAGTTGACGAGAAATATGCCGAAACCGTCTTTGTCCTTAACGGAGAAAGCGGAACGAGAAGGAAAAAATTAGAACAACGGTTAGGATTTGCAGTTTCTGAAACATCAAGGTAGGATACAAGTTCCTCTTGTCAGGAATCGAACGTGAGTTATAAACAACAGAAAAAGTTAGCCAAAAGGTGAAATTCGATGACTCCGTTTATTAGAAGATTAAGTAGACTTGTACTACGCCACTGATCAATACATTGTTCACCAACCTTAACGACCTCCGTGATTTCAACTTGACTGGTTGGGGGTATAAGAGCAAACAGAAAAGTAAATGTGTCCACGCCTGAGTTGGTCGGTAGTTGTGCAAACATACCTGAACGTTTAGATGGTAAGGTCTTGGCTAACACAGTGCAAATAAGACAGCGTTCAATGCAGTTGTAACATGAGAGCTTAGACTAGAACTCAAATTCTGTTTGTGGAAAGAATATACACTATCGACGAAATTTAACCGGAAAGTGTCCACATGGTGCTCCTTTTAGAAATGAGCTGGCCGGAAAAGATCTATCCGAATAACAAAGCTGCTATCAAATGTGAGTAGTATTCAACTACCATACTAACCAACTTCCCGGTCACTTGCTAGTAAGTAGCTTTGAACTAGACGTTTATTAGGTTGGTTCACTTTGGAAGACTGATATTGGAAGGGCTCAACAATACGAATAACGAATGATCTGCGGCTTAGTGAACAGTAATTTCGGCTCACACCGTCAGGCGAATAGTATGATTTGAACCGCCATTTACCGCAAAAGCGACAAAACAAACCTTCGAAGGAAACAGTGTGAACTAAAAGAACTGAATGCGGATAAGCCATGGTATTGGATTATCCTGCTGACCAAAAACACTGACGAGCATCAGGGCCGCAAACTGACCAGCATCGTCAGTTGAACAGTCAAAAACGTTTATGTTATGGCGAATCAGCACACGGATAAAATCGACAGTCTGTTAAGCCAGCATCCGCCTTAACTTTATAGTTTGAAAGTTTGTGATCACAAGCGAATTGACGGTGAATGCTCTTAGCAGTACGAAGAAAAATAGATCAATTCAGTTTGACCTTGACAATCTGGTCCTAACCATCTGAAATTGCCTTTGTAGAGATCCCGAGACAGTTAGGTTGAGATTTTAGTCACACAATGTAGTCTGAACGATGTAAGTTCAGCAGGAACACTAAACTCCATTGATAAAATGACACGAGTATTCAACATCCACCCACCTATCACTCCAGCACGAAAAAACCTAATTTACAATTCCATTGCCAGAGTTCACTCAGATAGAGGAGATGAAGCAAATCACTCACACTCAGTCTAAATAGTTGATGATGTCTCAAGAAAACAATACAAATGAGGCTCATCTTATAAACCAACAGTGACAGTAGGAACACTTCAATATTCAAACGGAGAAACTGAAAATAGCAAATCTAAGTAAAGAAGTTACAACAAAGAACTGGGAGTTAATCGAAGTTGCATTTCTGAAAACACGCACATACAACGCCATATAAGCAATTTGGACTAGAAAAAAGATATCCAAATCAAGCAAGACGGGGTTGTCATGGTGAAGGACCTACTCGATGAATATTCACGTCGAATATTTCAAAATTGTCTAGCGGTTCATTCAGTAAAGATGCAATTTGGTCTAGCAAGCTCATCTCGGTCGACCGAGCATCACTTGAATCGTACTGATCACGTGGTCCGGACTACAACAATAAAAGAAGTTGGAAAAGATATCGGGTCATATTCCTAGAAACATAAGTATGAAAACATCTACAAACACACCATATGGATAATTGGATGGTGAAAAACAGAGGTTGACAGTGATCCCTAAATGGTATACAATTATGGAGGAAACAGATGAGCTCTAATACAAGGACTAATCAATTATACAGGCTCAAATATTTAACACCGATTTGAACACACGTTGAAAAAGGACAGTCAAATTGCTGTCGAAAGTAAACCGTCATCTACAAGATGGATTCATCCCAACCCATTAACTGTCTCCACTTTGCATATAACTCGGCAATTAAATCACATTCATGTCATATTCCATCATTCAGACACTGGACCCTGTTGCAATATGACAGCTTTCACAGCTTCATCGCTTATTGGGATAAACTGGAACACGCGATGATCACGCGGACAATCCCGCTCACGACAAGCAGGCTGATAGGTAATGGTTGGACGAACGACAATAAAGTGATTCTCCAGGATTAGAGTTGGAAGAAGGCTGTCATCTTTCTCTAAAAGAGACGGCACTAATTCCAGATAACTGTCGTCAAGTTAAATCATCCGGCAGAATCCTTTGAGAGTCAATGTAGTCGACATGCTTTTACCTTGTTACTGTCACTAGTTTACCGCGTAGTGCTCTATTCGATATGTTTAGGACCACCGGACTTCGCCTTATGAACGTAACAAGTCGGTCGACCGTGACGAATTCTCGCCGGCACATTTCAAAGAGGGTGGTGAGAAAATAGTAGAGACATCAATTCGGTTGTGTCAGTTAGTGTGGACAACGGAGTCCAGCTCAGTGAACTAGATCGACCAACTCACACTCAAGAATTGAATCGGATGCTCTTACGGAAACCACAGAGGAATTACGTTGATCCCAGCCACAACTAAATTTCTAGCCTGTATTATTCTTTGTCAATCCAATGTAGCTCGGTAGGACGTACAAGGAAAAAGAACACTTTCTGGGTGAGGATATATTGGTCAAATTTTTATTTCGCGACACATTCTGAAGAAGCATCAGACGCAGTAGCGGACAACTGTGATTTTCCCCAGTTTGACGGTGACAACACAAACGCCGCCGTGGACCACCAACCTGGTGGAAGACTGACCGGTTGTGACTGCGCTGATTTGAAAATATTCAGACAGTACACGTAATCTCAGACGTTATCTAGCGCATTGGTAAGTACTTCGGAGGGTGTACTGCAAGCACAAACTATAAAGTTCTTTTGTAAGAATGTTATGATTATGCAGGTTTAATGTTGAATAATGGAGTAATGAGGAATGTGCCTCGGCAGCAGCGGAGTATTGAGAACGAGTCAGAAGTTCACACCTTTAGGGCTGTGATGGGATTCACTGGACAGGGAAGATTCTGTAGACAGAGAGGCATCTTTCCGAGGCTTGATGGCTGTGAATGAGGCCTATGCCACTCTACGGCTGCAAAACGTAACCGTTCAGAGTAGAAGACGTGAATTGTCTTTACGTTTTTGTCCACCAATATATGCGTTTGGTCGCTCGCATCGGGTGGCACGAACGTGTAAACACTAGATGTTGAGAAGCAGGAACTTGGTACTGATTGTCAATCGAGTTCTTTTGTTCAATCTTTATGTTTACACGTACTTGGATAGTTCGGCCATGTATTAAGGACGCCATCCACTCAAACGTTAAGTAATCCAGCAACTATTGGGTTACACAACAGTTTACATAACTTACAACGCTAAGTTTACGTAATCACTGTAATCATGCATACTATTTTGAAACCACAGAAGACACTCCGAACCACTTGGCAGATGAATCAATAAGTGAGACAGTCGAATGCACAGTGCAGACTCTTGGCTTTTCCAACCGACCAATAAATCAGCTAGAGGAAGCGACAAGGAAACGTACAGGAGTGTCGTAGGTGTCCCTCCCAAATGTTGTTTGTTTTGGAAGCGTTGAGGAAACAACTGGAGGAATTGCACTGTCATCAAAAGCTGATGGTACACTGATACGTTCTGGTGAGCTCAATGCGGACAGGAGCTCTAGATGGACAGGGTTGCGTCGGATCACAAGTGAAATGGTGGGGTTCGTGAATTGTCCCATATTCTCCCCTTCGTGGTCTTTGGTGACATGTTCGTAGCTCTGTTGGATTGCATTAGAGATGCAACGTCCCACCAACAATCGACCAGACCCCGCAACACCAATGTGATTGACCTGGAGTAAGGGAAGAGGGCAAATACACAGAGTGGATGGCATACGCAAACTCCACTTGTGAGAACGAGATAGCAAACAAGTAAATACCTGGACAATTTCATCCCCAACCTTCAGATCTCCGTGTTGTTCAGCAATTGATCCAGGAGAAAATCCAGCCACATAAGTTCCCGAATACTCGGGCAAACGGCTTCCGACCAAATGTATACCGAGATTATCCAACCGGTTATGCATTTCCACGCTGACTGGCCACGGTAATTCAATAACCAGACGAAGGATTGTATCACCCGGAGGCGCCGTACGAGTGTACAAACTGACAGGATCGGCTGAAATATTGCCAAAATAACGGATTTCGGTTAGCCACTCATAAGTTACAAGGACGTTTAAAAAAACATCATAAGATGTTTCAATGTTTAATGGTTCGTTTCTACATGAGCTGGTAAAAAAATACCTGGGACGCGAAAGCCGCCGTCTGAATGAGAGAAGAGAAGTACAGTGACAAAGGGTAACTGAGTAATCAGCGGAATATTTGGACGCCCGTTACACGATTGACCTGACGAGTGTAGAGATGACTGAACGTGACCTATTCAGTTCAGGGTTACACGCTGGTCAAAACGATTGGTATGGCAAGGACGATCAATTTCATGGACAAACTGGGCGACTCAAAACTGTTCCCCCCAAATGATTACTGATCTTACACATGCGTATTAGCAAACGAATTGGTCACAATATGATGCAAGTGAACTGCGACTTTTGAATATTGTGTTCCAACCCACCCCCATTGACGTCCCGAAGCTCGTAAGTTTCATGTGCTTCAATCAGCACGCAATTGTACACGCGTGGACCTATCGCCTGTTGGAAGTTATTCCGTGGACCATTACCAATAAAAGAGAGTTGGACTATTTAATTGGTAATGTTCACGCTTGTCTTAAACATAGAACCGAAAAACGTTTGTGTCCAAAGAGAAATGAAACCAGAAGAAGCCCAATCAAAGTTTGTTGCTCGAATAATTCGAACAGTACGTAAGTAATCTCACCGAGTTCGCCTGAAGGAAGTTGTGTGAGAAGTGAAAACTTGTGAAACTGGCATTTTGGATTTTAATTCGTCATAGTATGGTCAAGAACAAGATAACTGATCGTATGAATGCGATTCTATTGTGACATGGACTCACATGTGATGACAGGAAGATTTCCAATCAAATCCGAAGTTGGGGATAGTTGCTTAGAAAACCGTCGAGGCGGTCGAAGAGGAGGTGATTCAACACGTCCCGCCATTCGCGCCCCCGTTAAATCTTCATTCAACACGGGACCTGCAAGGGAGGCTAACGGTATGGTTTCCTCCCCAGAGTCGACCTGTCCGTTCAGTCTATGCACAGGCGATCGGATCGGGCGTGAGAGCACATTCAACTCGTCACGCGAATCGATTTCATTCTGCACAGGAGGTAACGTGAGATTACAATCGAACGACGGCCAGAACACATGTAACGGACCAACACAATGGTCGATATGTTAAATCAGCCACGGTAGCAAGTAAATCTACCAACCCTGGACAGTAACAGTAAGTTATGGCAACGGATTCACAAACAACCAACACTGTTGGAATGGAACATACAATAGGCTTGAAAATCATAACAGTCCAGTAGACTGAGGGCGAAAGTTCTGAAAAATCTCAACAACGGATGTATGGACGAAAAGTGATGCATTTAAAAAAATTCTTAGCCGAGTTTGGACCGATTGTGTTCACCGATTCCCACACATATAAGTAGTTTTATAATCTAACCTAACAACAATGGAGTCAAACTTGCATCTATCAGTGATATGCAAGGATTTTTTAAATGAAGAAAAAACTTGAGAAAATGTTGAGATGACTGAAGTGACGCCCAAGCTCATACCTTGAGTTGATTCGGCCCAGGTCAGTGTCCCATTAAAACAACTGTTACGGTGCAGAGCCCCAAGCCGTGCAAACAAGGCATAACGATACTACTATAGACAAGACTGTCAAAGGGTGTAAATTTTGTGGTTGTATACCGGGTGCGGCGGACGTTCTACAAGTATGAACGGGAAAACATTCCTAGCAGCAGTGACATGAAGCTCAGCACATTTTCAGTTGACGTGTGGAGGGCGGCAAACAAAATCAGACTGAGGTGTTCCGATCAGAAGGGACGGTTGTTGCGTCTTCATTTGAGTATAACTCGCAATCTGTGGTCATTTTGATGTCAAAGTGTGTTGCGTTCAACACATACTGTTCAAAATACAAAATGATTACAAACATCGTTCGAGCCCGAATACGGTCAACATAAAGGAAAGAATCGAAAACGGTCGAAATCGATTCAGCACTAGACAGACTGGGAAGCATTTATCGATCGACTACCAGCGGCGGTATACTTTGGCACAAGAGTGAACTGAGAAGTTGGCGATAGAAGATTTTGTTCCTGTTGGTGGGAAATGGACGTAAAGCATGCAAAAACAAGAAAACTAACGAACAACACCCAATTGATCCACTGATAAATGTGAGTGGAAGGTTAAGAGAAGTTCACGCAAGCTTGCCGTTGTGAGCAAAGCTCATAGGATCGATAGGAAATGTAGATTAGGGTAAGGTGAAAATGCTCACGTACACCTGAATCTGTGTTGCACAGTAGAGACAAGGAGCACACTTAGATACCAGTGGCGAAGAACGTTGGCGGATTCTTTAGTTGAGAGGGTCATTCTATGTGTGGTGCAGGTAGGAGTTTATGGGGCGGCTTTTGGTTATGGAATCAACAGCGCTGTAGAACAGTTTTGGGCTGACACTAAATTCGTTGGTCAGATCTAGTGGGTACTGATGTTTGTTGGCCTTCGCAACTGTTGTTGCCCGGTTGCGAACTATGCGGTACTCACATACTTTTTCAGTTCCCTCCAACTGATACGTGCTGTAAGCTATTGTTATCGGTAAGCACTTTGTTGCTCAGACAAACGGTAAAGAAAAGCCGCCTACGGTGGAGAAATTGTTAGTGGTGTTGCAACTAATCAATCAAACTACGATTGGTGCATCTGTTAAAGTAACTGCCTGCAATGAGTGTGTTTGAAAGAAATTGGGTGACCACGCTCCCCGTTTTCATTTATTCTTTTTTGTTGGTTGGTCTTCCACTCGAAATCTTCTCGGCATTAACTGTGAGTCTTCCATGCGAAGACTGACAAGGTCAGTCGAACTGCGCACGCGACAAACTATCCTTCTTGCGAATGTTGATTCCGACACATCACTGAGCCCGTTTTCACAGTTTATTTTTCCACATTTCCCACCGCTGAACCCTTGTTCATGCGTACCTTAGTTTTACGTACGCTTTATCGCTCTGCCATTAAATGACCTGCCGTATTTGACCGTGTTCACGTGGATACTTGGTCTCGAACCTTAGAAATTTCGTGGGTTCCATAGGGAGCATAATAGGAAACTCAATTTTATGACTGTCTTTTTTATGGATCGGAATCAGTTTCTCGGTGGTCTCAGAATTTACAAAGGTTCGCTACATTACTGAAGCGACTATTCTAGATTCAGCCTACCAACAGATAATGCAAACAACCCGAGCATGGATCAAAGAATCACTAGACTTCCGTAACAAGGGGCATCAGTGTGCATCCTACGCAAATGAACTGTTTGCTATCTCTCGCTCATAAGTTGAAACAATAACACAGCCGACCAAAGCGCATACATTTACAGTTAGAACCTTATGTTCACAAACGGCGGAGAAAACACGTATATCATCCGGTATGGTTACTCCACTACTGACTGGGGTCGCCAAAACCACTCACGGAGGTAAACCTGTTAACAGTGGTCTAAGTGATAACATCGATGATTAGCGCAAGCACATGATCGTGGCAACCCTAATTTGCAGAAACAGTGTTGCGGGCCAAAAAGGAAACGAAGAAGCTCTAGTTTTTATCATCAGGTGTTAGATTCACTCGTCGAAAAAATAGCTCAGCATGTGATAGAAGCAGCAATAAAGTTGAATAAGTGAAGTGAGGTCGTATTGTGGTGGATTGCCAGGTCGGGGGTGCGAGTTTTTAGATTGTGCTTTATTGGACGCCTTCTCGCTACAGTATGACTTTGTCACGCGTTAACTGTATTATTAAACAACGAGAATTCACCGTATCAAGCTGATGGCGACATATGTCTTAACCTCGCTTCTTGCACGAAACAGTCCTAGGATGTTCCCCAGCTATTTATGTAAGTAGAAAGTCAACAGACGGGTATCCGTGAGATCAGAACATTGTTAAAAGCGGCTGGCCCAATTAAGCTTTCAGTAGACGCCAATAATGGCACTGGCCACACTTACTAGAAGTAGACGCAGAGCAAACCACACACCTCTTGAAATCAACGCAGCCCGGAAAATCATGTCGGAATTGATGGCCAATTTGCATCAGAGGACATGGAAAGACAACTACACAGCGGAAGGCGAATAAAAAATTGGGCAAACTTTCCAAGCTGATGGATGTGCATTTGCTTAACTTAAAATGAAGAATACAACCGACAGACACCAAAAGCCGGCAGCTGATGGAAGAGACGGGTCAGCAACTGACGCTTAGTTGCGCGCAGAATGAATCAATGATTTATTCTAATTTACTTTCCAGATGAGTTACCCTGATCATGCGTAAAGCGCACGCCGTTTTATCGATTAGTAGAGACTACCGATGAAATTCAGTGCACAAGACAAATAAAGAAATGAACTGAAACAATGTCCTCATATAGCACATTAGCTAGCCACTGTCGTTCTCACAGCGGCACCCCGGTCAACAACGAAACGAATAGACGGAACAGAAACATGCCTATAGTCGTAACGCGGAATGACGATGGAAGTGGGGATCCGATTAATGATTGTACCAAGCTAGAACCTGCAAGACAAGGGAGATGATTCTCTGACGGTTCAATCTGACTTTCCTCTGATTATATACGATGATTCATACGATGTTGCGTACAAGGCTAGAACACGTCATCTCCAAATGCTTTACTCACCGTCTTATCATGACCATATTACGATATTCACTAATATGGGAGGATGACGCTGGATGTGTAGACTAATAACCAAGTTGTGGGAGAACAACATGTCAAGCTTACACGATAACAGAAAATTGTAGTGATCACCAGTTTGAAGGTTGAATAACACATATGGGTGAATACCATCCGTAAAACGTAAGAACCATACATAATTAGCATCCTCATTCTCATCATAGACAGCAACAAATGTGGTTTTCACTGATGCTTAACCGCCACACAACCAAGAAGTAAAAAAGAAGTCTTGTACAGGAAGAGAGATGAAAAAAGAAGGGAAGAGGAGGGATGCGTTAGTTACCGGCTCCCGACAAACGTGGACACTGCAAAGATAGTTGTGTGAATCGCGGATTCCCTTAGATGAAATGGTTCTCATTGTATCCGTTTCAACCGCGGATGTCCTGAGAGGACTCTCGTTGTCATCGCACCATTCACAAAAGAATGTACACTGATTGTCCTGTATGTCCGGACTTCATACCAGCGATATGAAGCGACACACCATCATACTTCGTTTTCAGATCCTTTGCAGACAACCTTGTCAAAACAAAAGTTTTCAGTGGGGCACTTGAAGTCAGCAAGCTACCATTGTTTCAACCGCTGAGAATCGACTCACCTGCACAACCAACAGAGGTTACCAAGGGATTTGGCGACGGAAAACGAGTAACGTGTGCAAAATTGGATGTTTATTAGGTACAGGTTCATTACTATCCTCATAAAGATGTCTCGTGACAAAGGTGAATATTTTTTAGACGTAGGATCTTGTGGCATGAATAATCGATTGATCACGTGCTGTTTGGTGCCATATGTCTAATATCGACACGCACATCTCGGGTAAGGATTGTCGGAACTCGGAGTTTCAATTCAAACTTTGACTGCTTGAGACAGTGTGAGGGTGCAGATGGCATAGCTTTTAACAATAAATGGATAAGGTTCTACATCCGACTATTCTAAAACGTAAGCAGACATCAAGTAGTATCAACTACAACGAATGTTGCATCTGCCATTGCAGCATGGCTAATGGCAAAGTGGGAGAGTGGAACTTGACAGTATACATCGAACTTCCGAAACTGTCCAAGTTTCGAACTACGTTTAACCCAGTATGAACCATGGTAATTCGAAAGTAGTGATAGAAAGCGGAGGGATGTAACCGAGACAAAAATACATCATGTTAGGACTGGTTGATCGGGCAGAAGATGCAATAAAATGATCGCATACAAACCACTCAGTTTAACCTATAATAACCTTGCGTAAAAGACGCCCAACACGCAGAAATTGAAGCCAAAATCAGACGTTGATGGAACTGATTTAACATTCAACAACTAACAACAATGCACAGAATAAGAGCTCATCAACTATCCAGGGAACTGGATTTTTTAAAATTCACTTGTTTGCAAAATTGTGCCAATTGCAGTTTTCTTCACATTAAAGTATTGCGTCAGTCAGTTTTTCTCAGCAAAGTTGGTTAATACTCTTTGGACGTGTGAATCGCATCATAGAGATATAAAAAAGTACTCCGAAACATTCAAGCTGCAACTATCGTTTGACAGATGTAAGTGATGCATCGAAGGGTTTTCACGAAGAAAAAAATAGGCGGTTTCTGGGCCTTTAGACAGAACACCTAAAAAACATACTGGCTATGTGTCAACCTGCGCCCAAAATTATGAATTTTAAAACGCGCATCTTGCGTTACAGAGCGACTGTTCGTTGAAAATTCAAAATGGACTTTACAAAGTGGAAAACACTTCTTCGAGAAAAAAAAGGATTTTTAGTACCCCGCTCGCAGGCAGATAAACAGGGGCGGTGCGCATCTGCTAGTTGGTTCGAATCTAAACTGAAAACAGAGAATACCCTGATTCGATGCATTGTTACTTGCGTGTGCTGACCTCACAACATCGACGGTCCAAGGGTGATTTGTTGAATACTACTTAGCCTTCGAGCTCGCCACGTCTGTAACATTTCCGTCTGATTGGATATCACAGTCTCACACACAGTTGAGCGAAATATGAACTACGGATGCAGCACAGAACCTCCGTGGGAAAAACAACGGTTTCGTTGGAAAGCTACGTATTGGGTAGCCACAGCATTAACATTTCGAAATATCAGGTCGTTCTGACGGAACTTTGTAGCAAAAACAACTAACATAATGATTCAGAATGACGAACTCAATCCCTCCGGAAGCTCAGTACGTGGACATTCTAACTAAAACTGGATCACCAAAAGTTAAGACTTTAGGCGTACTTTACGAAATAAAATCTCGTGAAGTCGTAGCTTATCAGTCCATCTTGGACATTTTAGCCGGTTACAAAATTATGGTCACTGAAGGCTGTCGGGCCGGGCCCAATGAAAATTACATGGGACGAGTGAACTGCACTCACGAAAAGTCACACAATCGAACGGTATCCAGAAGTATGCGACAACAACAAGAAGAACACCAGGTTGTTTTAGTCTTTCAGGTTAAATCGTCATTCAGTGTACGCGCACGCCAAAGGATAGCGAGTTCTGATAGCCATAAACTCAGAAGGTTAAGTCAGAGCAAATAACATAATGAAAACTGCTCAAGTCAATGATAATCCAACGGTGCACATAACAACCGATCTCAAACACAAAACGAACAAAGAAGAACAAACTATTTGATACACACTTCAAAATCCAAGGAAAACAGTGATAAGTTCGAACAAACATTAACAATTAGCAGGTAGAGGATTAGCAAGTGCAATACACCAATGCTGAACGACGGATACACAATATTGTTTACCTTTTCCACTTCAAGAACGAGTTGTCTATTGAACATGTCGTCCGTTCAATACGTTTTTGGACCCTAATTTGGAAAAAGTCTACGATGCGTCGCCGTTTGATCTGAACTTCTACCTGACATGCCTGTCAACAATTATCTTTGAATACTCGATTACGCAGGTTGCACTTCTAATCATTTAATTTCAGCAATGGGAAGGAACATAACTTGGCCACATAGATAGCCATCAAAAGAGTCAACAATACAAACAATACAGATATGATCAATGTCCAGTTAATCTCGGATGAGTGAGCGGCCTATTGAGAACTCTGATGAATGTAACACCGTGAGTTCTCCTCTGTATTTCCTTCATACGTCCTGTAATGACGTTACATGCAATTCCACTGGAATTTAGGTGACTACAATATCCATATGATTAGTTTTCTTCTCACCCCAGCAAACAGAACTTCTATCTCTGAGTGGTGGAATGCACTGTCACCTACGACGACAAATGATTTGCTATCGTCTGCTGACGGTCGGATGAAAATCCTTCACATTCACTGTTAGCATAACTTTACAAAGAGGGAACACTCTTTTCGCAGTGCGGTTGACGATGTCCTCACTGGTCACTGCATCAGTGGCGTGCAATTGTTTTCTTCCACTGCTAGTGATGAACATCCGTGGTCTTAATCTCATCAATGATCGCCGGAAACCATGTGAACAGAAAACAATAGCATTTGTTTCGTCAATCTATATAGCCTGGTATCTTCCAGCTCGACATACGGAAAATTTGTGTACTCGTATGCGGCAGATCATCATCAATTAGTGTTAAGTTAACTAACTCCTCCCAAGTTAACTCCTAGAGAGAGAGAGAGTTTTGGAAAGATGGCACACATTATGTGCTCCTGGTGAAAGTAATAGGGGGGGGGGATCGGAAACCAAGTGAAAATAGTTTGGAATAATTGGATGGCAGACTCCGATAACCGCAAGAGTTAAACTGTAAAACAAGCGAACAGAAGAGACAGAGAGAGCAAAGCTCAGGTGTAGTTAGCAGTCAATCTTATGACAGTGCCTGTCTTTTGTACGATCGCCATAATGTCTCGCAATCGGTCCGCATCCAGTATGTGCAAGAGTAATGTTTTCAATAACAGAAACATCGAGCGGTCACCTACGACCGCCTACCCAAATGAATATACAGTATACAAGACTGAGAGCTTAAATTCATGATTGGTGTTGTCATGAGCAACATAACACCATGCAGCAGGAAAAGGCTTCCACAGCCACAATAGATGATAGGTCAATCCACGCAAATGGCCAACGAACGGTTAAGGTCGCCGTGAAAGGAAGTATCAAAATGATAAGCACTTGGTGAGTTAACCTTTGATTGAGTGAAAGGAATTAGAGTTGAAAATAATCGTGATAAACGACGAAAACACCAGTTTGCCACGTCAAAGCCAGTATTTTCTCTTGTAAACAGGTGCATGGAAATACACATCTATCCAGATGGAAGCTTGTACACCAAAACTAACCAAAGGTTCCGGGATTTCCATTTGGCTTGAATCCGGGGACGAGTCCTCATTTGGTCCGATCTTACTGATATGGTGGAACCCGATGGAAGGAGGGATAGATTTTCCCTGGTCATTCGACTGAGAGAGAAGGAAGACAAATAGAATATACCGATGATATAAACAATATAGGGTCTTCAAATGGAACAGATAGCTACAAGGAGGAAACGGAGCTCGGCTTACATGAGATGGCGCTGGCAACGGTCACGTTAATAACCTAGCATAAATGGTAGCGAAGACCAAGAAGGGTGGCAAGGAAAACCCAGATAGAACGTTAAATACCGCTGAACAATGGCTAAGAAGGGGAAAACTGTCGAAATGGTATCTAGGCGAGACAGTTTGAGGGGGCACATATCCTAAGAAAGCAGACAAAACGAAGCCTGTAACATCAGTCGATCCAGGGGTGCGGGTATTAATTCCTTTAAAATTGCGTAAACTTGCAAGCAGAATCAAAGGTCAGCGGGTTAGCACTTTCTGAGCCTGGTGTGATGTACGGTAAACGGATTTGTGCTGTTTCAATTGGTCAGTTCGATAACAGTCGTGCGACCGGACGCCTGTAAGTTTCTAATCTTTTTACACAACTCATCCTCGTTTTTTGTTGCCCCTCCTTACAAGCGAACTGGAAAGAAGTATGGCTACCTGGCAAACATAGCACCGTCGACTGAAGCAATAACTTACACGAAGTGGATCGCAAACGCTAGCCCGTCGTTCCACATCGACTACGACCAGCCGTTTCTCACCGTTCTTTTCCGTAAATGACGAAACATAAGGTTGTGCTGCGGTGGAAAATCGAACATGTAGTTCCAAATCCTGTATGTTCCTGGCCAATAAATCACGAAGCAAATCACTAGTCTTGGCGGGGCCTAGGTTTGTGACGTCCACGTTGCCAACCTGAAACAGGAAAAGTAGTGGAAAAAAGTGTCCGATAAGTCTCTGGTCAAAACCGCGCTAATCAATAGCGATCATAAATCCGTGGCTGACACTGATGCATGACTGCCACGTAACCGTGGACAGGCGGACAAACATCAATTTGGAGACAAAAAGAGAGGGTGAATAGGAAATAACTTTTAAATACAATTTTGCAGAATCAGGGTGCTAACACCCAGCAAACAAGTTGCAAATGAAAAAAATGCAAGAGGATCTTCGTACATCTGCCTACTTTACATACAAGTCCAACAAAAAACAGCAACGGTCCAGTCAACAAGCCTGAACAGCGTGTATTCAAACGAACACCAAAATGCAATCGATCTGAAGAAACATGTGTTCAAAATGTCCTACTCAGACTTATCAAACAAAAAGATCTCAGATCAATGAGGTCTGTAAATGTGTTCGTTGTCATTATTGAGCAGTTCCGAAGTTATTGAAGGGACACGTCGATAAAACATTGAAAGATGAGGAGCTCAGAGATATAAACCTGAAGCTGTTGCGTGTAAGCGACCGGGAGCGCATATTATGCAAACGTAAGAAGTGGTTAATATTGAAACCAGAAGTGTATTCGAGTGATCACAAGCGACAGTTATGGATTCACAGTACGGAGGCAACGCACAGACGGATCCTGAAAATATTATAAAACTACTCCATATCTGCATACCACAAGCGGTTGAAGAGCAAGAGAAACGACTCGTTGTCTTGTTCAAAGAGGATTTTGAAAACGTGTAACAGTGGCCAAGCAAACCAACGATGTTAGTACGGCCTACATACAGACGCCTCGTTGAAAAGTTTAATTGATGGGACAAAAGAGATGTTCCCCGAAGCGTGACTTCATGAACCGGATGTATTGGCTAACGCGCGAATAATAAGGTCAGCCAAAACAGATAGAATCTCCACAGTGGTGAGTGGTTTTCATATAGGTACTTGGTAACTAATGTATACCTTCAGATCACGGATTTTTAGCACACATGACCAAAACGGTTGTTGTCAGGTTGCATAATGGTCCACATGTGAAGGGCTGGATTGGTTGCCAGATTATGCGAAAACAGGATCGGTTGCAGCAATCGGGATTCGAACTTGCGTGACCAGTAATCGGTGTAATTGCCAACGAACATCTCGAGCTCAGGTACACGAAATCATTGCTCAAAATCCTTAAATTGGAGTTAAGAACCAGATGATAGAATTTCACCATGTGGGTGATAGGACAGCAATAAGGGAAATCTTATCCCAAACGCTCCGAGTGAAATCGCACGTGAGTGTTCACTTTCCGCACCTCAGATTGACGGCTGTCGTATGATGTACTAGGCTACACGTAGAGGTGAGATACATCGTAAGAATGTCAAAACCTGAACAGAAAAAGACCGTGAAAACACGAAAGCTTCCATCAAATAAGAGTGGTGTTCAGGTTACAAAAACGGACACAAATTAATGGTGGTGACATGTGAGGGCCTCGTTTTGGTGAATGTCTATGTCAGTTTGCCAGATTGAAGTGTTTCCCACCGGAAGGGGTTGGAATGATAACTTCCGGGTGTTACAATCTCAAATCAACACACCCATTGTGACCGGGTTTGTTCTTGATAGAGAAAAGTTTAATAGGATTCAAACTGATAATGGTCGTGTTACGTGCTCAAGCTCCTGTCTACTCAGCCGTCGACGGTCAGCTCATTTGCATCGTTTGTGTTTTGGTGTAAGCTCATTCTACAAAAACTGAGGGAGAATCAAACGTAACGTCAGTGGTCCACGTAAAACATTACAAAGTTCCAGAGAAGTAGGGGTTAACCACTCAAACGGTGGGTCGTCAATGTTAGTGGAGAGCGAGATACAAACACAGACATACACGTACGTCACATAGTTGAATTCGAACTGCCATATGGCTCCCTGAGTGTAGAACTCCAAACCAATCTTATCTTACAGTGGTGATTTGCTACTTGAGTGACTGACCCACACATGCATGGAACTTCTTGGCGCTTGATTTAGGCTAAGGGCGTTCTACTGAATCATCTTTAACCTGTAAGCATTGCCTCAAATTCACTGAATCTATGTGAAGATGACGAAGTGTTGAAAAATAATTGCTTGTCATTCTTATCTATAACAACTCAACAAGAGTTTTCGAGAGAAAAGCAAATTAGGTTGGATGAACACTCAGTCTACCGCAGGTTGAAAGCTCCTACTGATTGCATCTGCAACATCATCATCATCATCATAGACAGCAATACATCAGTGGTTAACACTAATGCTTAACTGCCACACAACCATGAAGAAACAGCAAACCCTATATAGAAAGAGAGAAGGAAAAAGAAGGGGACGGGAAGGGACCTAACTACTGAAAATGACTACGTCCTTATTCAAACATTCAGCATCAAGGTGCCTACACCTTGCAAACAACACAACCGAGCTGCAAGTGAGAGTAAGGCGTCATCAGCGAGACAGCTTCCTTACGGCTTTCACGACGTAAATTGACGATGATGTAATGATGGTCACCTCCAAACGTTAAATACTGTCGAGGGAGAGAAAGAAGAAAATATATACTGTGAGATGATAACAGTTCGCTGTTATCTAATCGCTTGATATGGAGAGAAATTGACCCAACAATCGCATACTGTGGAACTCGAATAGTTGATCAACTGATCGTGTACTCCGACTGTTCTGAAATACGTGTTGCCAAACGGCTGTGTTACTCACGCGATTAGCCCAGTTTTTATGGGCTAATTGGTGGAGGCAACGATGGTCAAACACCGAAAACGATAAAACCCAGTTTTGAATGCACAACCTAGACGTTAACATTCTGTGCAGCTGAATCTAGACAACCTTGAGGGTGATTGCTTTTAAACAGTGATTCAAAACTAGAGAAATACAGCAGTCCATTCTCCAGAAAGGAGTAACTTCGTTCGGTGGAGCTTCCACAATAATTTAGCAACCTAAAGAAACCATCTAACACACACGGCCAAAAACTACAGAGCTACCTCTATGTTGGTGATCTCCCAGAAGAAGGAGAGTTTATCACTATAATTTTATCTCATTGAATCTGGAGTTTAATCAAAGCAGTACGGTTCATGGGATGGGCCTATAAACAACCCGGGTTGTCCCACTTTGGCAGTCTCTTTATTACGTCAGTTTTGGCACTGCCGTATATCAAACCTCAGGTCAGTGTCAGATTCTGGACATAATTTGACTTCAGTCCAGCATAATTAAGTGATGCCAACAGAAACTCTGATTTGACGAGGTTTTAATTACTCAATGGGATCTGCAAGTCCTGCCTGATAAATCCTCAGTAATAATCGAAAAAGGAGCTCTCATGAACCAGACTGTTAAACTACCGAAGAGGATACGGTAAACAGAAAAAACATATCTGGTTGACATCGACAACGATGTATGAAATGTACTACCTACTGCATAATAATCCAATATCGGGGTGTAGTACACAAACGGTCATCGCGAAGTCTTCTTGTTCAAAATAGGATCCATACTGGTGCATAAATTGAGTTGTCTTCCCATCCTTTACAGAAACCACGCTTGACCTGTCCCACTGATGGTCACTCCATGCAGGAGACTACTGTTCATCTTAAAAGGCTAATTCATAGCATAACTTTTGACTCAAGAATTTGACCAGAAGAAACCAACTAAATGCGGAACATAGTCCACTTCTTGCTTAGCAACACCCAAAATAATCTACAGGATCAAAACACATGTGAACAGCGAAGTGACCGATCACCGTTGTCAGAGTTATGCGACAAAGGCACACACCTACATAAACAAAAACGAACATCACTAGTTGATCACAACTCCACACTGGTGATGATAGATCGAAATTTCAGAATGTGTGCGTGCGTTCCAGGGTATGCGTGCTTGTGAAGTAAGTGCAACCGTACCAGTCTGGACAAAATAAAGTGAGTGGCAAACGGTGTAGTGCACTGACATCCACGCGTACTGGAACAATATTGACGTTGACGGAAACCAAAGGTCAGCGCACTGGGCGAGTTTAAAAAAGGCCGAACACGTAACACACCGGATAACTAGCGCATCTCGTATGACAAGTTGGGCACATGAATATCTGATATGAACTACCTACTGTTGGTCATCACTGCATTCCGCGACGATGAAGTCTGGACACATGCAACCAGGTGAAAACAGAAAAACAGTCCGGAAACGTATGAATAGTGTCACATTGAAATGATAACCCTCAGAATACGTTAGAGAGAGAGAGAGAAGTAAGAAAAGGTGGGATGGAATTCTGAAGAGGACTTCAGATAGGAAACTTCATTTCTCAATTAGTTATCGGCATTCATGAAAAGGCACAGTAACGTAGTTTAGGGTTGATAGATCAAAACGAAAGAAAAGTCACCTTTCGAATGACGAGAATAACGTTGTTGTTGGTTTTGTGTAATTCGCACTGCTTTTAAGAAGTACAGCGTGAATAATGAAGGCCAAAGTGACATCCATAACATTACTCTAACCAATACGCTCAGCTTACAGCTGTGCTATTCGATGTATCCAGCTAGCATAGGGAGCCGCAGAGGAGAACCGGCTACAGTAAAATCTTGTGACTTTATCCACGCACTTAATTAAAATCATGTGCTGTACACCGTACTGTTTTCTCTGGGCACACCCAATGACCATAAACAAGGCACGATGCGAAATCCACTGAGCACGCATGTGTGAAAATGTATCCGGGTCACCCATAAACAGAGAGTGGAATTAACTATCCTACAAGGGGCTACCTGCTTCGAACACACGTTGATCGAACTCACCAACGTCAATCCTGTACTGCTACCACGAAAAAACCGTGCTGCGCACGTATAGGACGTAAAGCATCAACATGAATCGGCAACCGCAAGGCAACATTGTGGGCACATTAACTGTATACGATCTGCCATTCGACGAGGCTGCATCTTCGACAATGGGTGTCTTAGATTGGTAAGTGCCAATGGGGGAATTGACCACAAGTAACACGACCCCATTTACCACGTCACCATCACATATGATAAAGCTGACGCAACAAAGAAGGATTTCGAATAGATTTAAACTGCATCTGAGCGCAGGCTCGGGCATCTACTGATACTGGAGAACCGCTTTGTACTTGAATGCAACAAAACACAATTATCAGATCGCCAAACAGACTAGCAAGCCCTATGTACCCACAATAGAATTCGAAGTGAGCACGGTAACGTATGTATGCGACGTCCAGTGAGTCCAACAAGCTAAGAAATGGAAGGAAGAACAGGGTCATACTCTCAGGCCATTAGAACAGTACAGATAATAACAACCAAGTTGGTTAGAAGTTCAAATCACAGTGAGACTGGACCTTGACGTGGTGTGACGGCTTGCGCATCTCCATGACCTTTTGGGCTAAACTGGACAGAGTTACTCACACCAGGCAGGCCAACAGGTAGAGGTCTGACAAACCACAGTCTCCTGGTCCTCCAGGTTGGGGGTTGGAAGATGGTTGGCATCTCTTCCTGAAAAACGTACCATTTCTGGTACACCGCCACCCACCC
>QNGE01000484.1:143737-192249 GCA_008508345.1 Paragonimus westermani | reverse complement strand
GAGTGTAACTGCTTTTCGTCTGACTGCTCCCCTTTGGCCTGTCTGACAAGGTTGCACCTGGAAGGACCGGAGTCCTAGTCAGCATAGCCCGCCGGATCAAAACAGTACACAAGCCCGACCACCACGTCAAGGTAGCAGTATAGGTCGGGACATCAGGCCAAGAGAACGAGGGAACAAGTGAGAAGCTAGATCTTAGAGGATACGATAAACTGAACCCAACGAACCTCGGAAGAAACATTGGCTACGAGTAGACCGTGAAATGAATCCACACAGAAAACGTAAAACTGAATTAAAGACGGTCTCGTGCCAATAAGAACTTCAACTTAGCATACCAACACGAACAGAGGAATACAGATACACAAATTAATTAGCGTTTTTTGCACCCTGAACGCGCAAGCACGTCTCAAAAGCCCGTCTATTCTTTTTTGTTGTGTGTTCCTTGTTCGAACAGCACGAAATGTACAACAGATTAGCATCACGCGATTGCCGCTGTTGATATTATTACAATGATGTTTGGAAGAGATCAACAATGTTAAATTAGTGACGGGTTCGAAATCCGGAAAAGAATAACAGGTCAGCGGGTCAAAATTAGCAGACAATTTCTGTAAACTACATGCCCCAAAAGGTGATCTTGTCACGTGAATCGGATGATTAGTCGGTAGTGAAGTTGTTTGTCTCCCTTAGTACAAACGACCAATCCGATTGCAGTGTTGTCCCTCAGACATATGTGCACTTTTTAAAGTTGGCGTATTCCTGGCCCCAGCAAAACAGACCGTCATACAGTTGAACAAGCCATCGTCGAATAACAGACTGAGTAGGCCCCTGTGGTTAAGGATGAACACAGGCGACAACGGCTGTGGTAAACAGGGAGTCAGTGCTCACGACCTCTTCAACAGTAAGTCCTAATAGCCTGGATTAGAAGTTCAATTCTATACCAGATATGGTCTTGTTTGGATGCAAAAAGTGGAGGGCGATCAAAACTAACGAACCGTTACTCAATTTGTTGCTCAAAGTAACAATTGAGTGATCCACGGTTGGAACGCTACTTGGGTTATCGGGGGTGGGGGGTGGGGATATCTACGCTAGCGAAATGTGTCGCAAAGCGAACTATTCATCATGGCTAGTAATCTGGATGGTTGAACTTGGTGTAAAATAGAATGTCTTAACCATTTTGGACAGCAAAATACATTTTGGCATGTGACACTTGAATACTGCTCTGATTGTACATATTTGGGGTTGATGAGATTGCATAGTCGGCCAGCATCAAAATAACAAAAGTGCATCTTGGCTGACAGATGTACCACTTGCTCATGCTTCAAAGAAAATACACGTTTCCTTCAATATCTATTACCACTGTTGCTGGAACGAACAACTTTATCATCAATTCGCTTGTTATGGTGTCACTCTTGATATCCGTCGGCCGTCACCACGATGTAGGTAGCTTCCTCGTTATAAAGTCGTACACATCAGTGTGCAGGCACTGTTCCACTATCGGCGAGTCGTCATTGCTTTTCTGCAACTGAACACGCACAGAAACTGTCGTTTCAAACAACTCAATATTAAACAATAGTGTACATATCGCACAACGAAAATGTCCTACATCAATTTAAGGTGGCATGAACAATGTGCTCAATGGCCAAAATTCGTCATAAGCACACGACCAGTTTCATGGTTATTGTCACTCATCATGTGGGTGCACCCGGTGAACTCCAGTCACTCATTCAACCATTCGAACCGGCGGATGTTGAAAGTTGCGATGAATAACACACTTACGAGTCAGTTGTGCTGCCTATCATAACCTCAACCAAACCCGTAGATTGGCATGAACGTTCAGCACACCTACTGGAACTGGGCAGAAACTCGGTCTGCCTCAAGATCTTAGAGGATATAATTCTGTAAAGTAAGTTGCGATGAGTAGTATGTGCTTAATGACTGTAATTCATCGATAGCATATGACAGAGGCTGACTGAGTTTTGGCACGGTTTCAATAGGCGCCCCAAACAGGGATACTATCTGGTCTGAGACAAACGAAACTAACTCGCAGATGAGTTGCTAACAACGAAATTCTTAAACTGCTTCCAGGGTTTCCAGTAGCGCATGTTAGTTAAACAGATAAACAGGTGAGATAAAGAGGGGGTTAAATGATTTCCCTAGTCGAAAATGCCACCAGTCACAAGTTGTCGGAAAAACGGAACAATTTTTCTACCGAACTATTTCAACCGAACCTACATCCAAGCCGCACCTAATCAAATGTGACATAAACCAATATTCAATATTCACAACTGATGGATGCAAATTCGGTAGGTAACCGATAAGGAAGGCTCATAGAAGTATGCAATTGTGATGCCGAAGGATATTGCAGGGTAGCATGGGCAAAGGGAGATAAGCGAAAACTGTCCATATAATACAGGTCTTTGTTCCCAGAATTTTCCCCGAAGAACTCTACCACGTTTCAAACTGAAGGTACTACAATTAAAATCCGTGAGTCAGAAAGTATGACGTGCAGTGAAGCTAGTAAAGAGAATGCAGAGTGAAACGGAGTGAGATCCACGTGACGAGAACCCCGCAAACTGCTGACGAGGTGTTGCAGTCACTGGCTACCTTGAAGCCTCCGTGAAAAAAAGGTTAGTAGAAGAACAGAAGTCCTGGTGTGTCCCTTCGTAAGTCTCAACTTAAACACCGCGACATTGATCGACAAGGCTACTATACTCGGCAGAAAATGTGAGCCATTTGTCAAACGAAACAAAGGCTGGATGACTGAGTTATTTTTAAGAAATCATGAGAAAATAAGCATGACTGAAGTTGCATCATAGATAGAAGTAGTCAATACTGTCCCACATGAGCCCCTGAGGAAGCAGTGAGTATTCCACGAGTACATTCAACAGGTCTACTCTCTCAGCACATAAAGTTCACAGGTCCTCTTCACAAAACATCATTTAATCAACAAATGGGCAGCGAGGAAGAACTGTAAAAGCTCACAAGGTCCACATGGGCAGTATGGCGGTCATCTTGACTGAAAGTATTGAAACCTAACGTCTGCACCCTGCCTCTGGTTTGGGCATCCATACACCGCTCTTCCACAGGTCGTATTGTCTCTCTTATCCTGGTTGCGTCCGGGTTGGCACGGTTCATGTGCAGTAGTACTCGCGTCTCGTATTATTCATTGTCCCGGTTAGGTTAATCACGCGGGCACAACAGGGAAGATGATCGATATTAACGGAGGAGGGTGTAAATGACTCTTTCGAGAGCAGCACAGTTCGACGGTGGTCGCTTTTACAAATGACTAACAAATAAGAAAGGTATTTTTCCCAGGCACTATACAAGAAAATGGTCAGGTCGTGCGATGACAGGCAGTCTATATTCAGAATTTCGATATAAACAGTGTACATTGTAATGAGACCGAACGGAAGCGGTTTCTTAGTTGAAGAACGTTCAGTCATTCAGAGCTCCCGCGTAAGCGGGCCGACTAACGTCAACATCGAATCTGTTGATAATAGTCAGCGATTGAAACGACGTGTCCAGTTGAAACAACTAATCCGTATGGGTCAAGGTTGCGGAAAGCATAACGAACTGGCCAATCAAAACGCAACCTGCTTGCTGCTTAGTAACGTTCGTTAGTGTAAACATCGTTGCTTCTCTATGAAAGGTGTTGTTCTCCCAATAAATTGAGACAGCTTAGTGCCACCCAGACCTTCGTTTCTCTGTTGTTTTTTTCGGTAACAAAACGAATGAGAGTGAGAGATAGGTAAAAAAAATGGTGACGCCCACCTTCATTATGAGGTCCCCTGGCTGAAGCGCCTCGCACCGATCTGCGGGAGTTCCTGGAGTGATATTTCGAATCACTGTGGGATTACTTAATCCAAAGTCAAGAGAGCTGGCAGGAATGTGGGAAGTGTCATCGCCTGCAATGACCAAAAGAAAAGATGGGGATTGGGTAGTGGGGCGGACAAAACGTGTTGAAACTGTTGGAACTGTTACTACTACTCGCGGAAACTAAAACGGCACACCATAGACACTAGACACAATCACCGAACATAAACTTAGGTTGCGATACATGCGGTGATATACTATCCACCAAAGCAATCTCCTACCACATACAATGGAG
The DNA here is from genome assembly GCA_008508345.1 of Paragonimus westermani. NCBI lineage: Eukaryota > Metazoa > Platyhelminthes > Trematoda > Plagiorchiida > Troglotrematidae > Paragonimus > Paragonimus westermani. The sequence goes on along the minus strand of QNGE01000484.1, from coordinate 188,144 downwards.
AATGACCATATAGACGCTAAAATAGCATGGAACATAAAAGCAGATGTCATCAGTCAGAGTTCAAACATCCCATGAAATTAAAACACACAATCTGCATCAGCCGGACAGACGGGGTTAGGCTGTGCTCTCCTATTGAACGGGTTGGCTGATCAAGCCGGTTAGAACAAAAAACGCACTACAATCTAGGATAGATAGCCGGTGGCAACATGCCATACACCAATTCCATATGGAGACCCTGGGAGATGATGCCCGAAAATTGCCTGTCGGCACAAACAGAAAAACAGATGGCACAGCGCTGAAAACATGAGCAAACAATAGTGTGAGTCCTAAGAGGAACAACACGATAATGGCATGAAGTCCGACTATTTAACTAGTTTTTGTTCATGGTTTTAACCAAACAGGGAGTGACAGATGTAATGCTTTAACCTCAAAAATATTTGTCAAGGCCACCGTGAGACCAAATTTGACAATGGATTGTGGCAGACTTCGATGGTAATTTGACTCATCGTACGAAAAGTTTAAAGAAAAAGACGGCGAGTCCAGCATGCAAGCAGCGTAGCAAAGAGCCGAACGTTGGAATGTGTTCTATATGCACCAACATAGCTAGAACATTAGGTCTCCATGTCTACAGACGGCACAAACTGAAACCAACTGGACAGCGTTGGACAAAACAGAAAAGTAGGTTTTCAGCCGTTACACTGAAAGAAGTTTGCTGCGGCATGGCGTGGATTCACATTTCAAATTGCGCAAACCTGGATAGTAGCAACAGTCAGGGCTAGCACGAATCGAACTTTGTGTCGTCAACACAAAGCTACTTCGATCAGAACAGTTCGAGAAGCTGTTTCGTACACATCCCCAACTATAAATACCGATTTGGACAGTTCCTCCAACTTCAGTAGTGGTTTGGTTCTTGTTTCCAGTTGTGTGAACATTTGTGACATATCGTAGTGTTTTACATTAGTGAGAGTTGCTAAGTAGCTAGCATGTGAACACAAATTTAATTGTTTCTTTCATATCCTATACCCGTTCTCCGTTTATCACGAGCAGCGCAATTAGCGACCCTATTTTGGTAGCCGAGTCCGATCAGTCATAAGAAATACGTGAGAAAGCAACGTAAATCAGCCAAACGGTACTTGTTCGCAATACTAGGAGTTGCTCTCCAGAGCTCAGAGGACCGTATTCTATTTGGATATCATATGGATTGTTGCCCTCTGAATCGATGACACGTAGATAGCATAAGTCTGTAATGCAATTCGTTCACATCTCCGTGTTTCTATTTGCACACGACAGAACCACAGTTAAAAAGAGAAAAACAAAAACTGTCCGTATAGACAGTAATGATGTCGTCTACACCGTTGTACGAGAGCGAAATCTGGACAGTGCATGAGACAAACATGATATCTGGACAACTTTGAACAGCAACATCTATGGCGCATCTTCGATGTCACTGACCAAAGAGAATCCTGACAACCGAGGTACTTCGTCTAACAGGCATACAGAGAACAGAATCTATGTTGATAATCAGTCATCTTCGTTGGTTAGGATGCGTATGCACGATGGTTGGAGAGCAAATCCCGAAGAAATTGATGCGTGAGTAGGCAAATATAAATAAGTGAAACCGTGGTAGCGAGGAATTACGACACCAGGATGCTATTTAAGTGAATCCTCCACGTTGATATAAACCTTAGAGCAAGGAAGGACGCCATTTTAGCCAGATCGCCTACAGGATTGCAGCCCGAGTGAGTATCCTAAAGGTTAATGGGTGACAGCTTTGCGGTCATGTGCTGAATCAAACAGCACACAACGGAGCTATTGGAGCAGTAGACCAAAATGAGGTGATTATGTGGAGATGTGACGAAGTGGGGCTTCAATTGCGCAAATCGTTCCAGATGGGTAAAACGGCAACGCACGCATAGCGAACTGTCAACAAAAAGGCATGTATGTTATACACATCTACGTGAACTCATTCCTATAAACAGACGGTTCTCAGTTGTCCCGTAAACGAATCGCCCTCTGTAGAAATCTGTTTGGGTAGCGTGCTAATTTTCCTTCGATCAACACTGTCGGCACTCAGTGTTCTAGAGGTTTTCGTTCCTTAGTCAAACACTACCCTTGGTAACACTTATAACTAAACACTGCTACGATGAACCTCCTATTGTTCTACCCTCTTAATACCTGCTCATGGCGTTGCGATGTGTGTGGCCGCGAATGCACTGGCCACCCTGGATCATTAGGTCACCAACGTACTCTTAGTACGCCGTCGGCGAAGAGATGGAGGGTACGTTAGGCTCAATTAGGTCATATCAGTATATCCATTCTGTTTCTGATAATGTCTGAGTCGGCCAAGACCATGGTCCTATGACAACTAATCCGCTCCTCTTCTCGAAAACTTGGGTGTTTGCGGTCTTCTACCTATTCTTTTCATCAGCTTTGTTGGTGTGTTGTACGAGGAATGGTTCGTCTGTTCTTTTCGTAACCAAACGTGAGTTTTGTTTTCCATCCTTATCCTCTCCAGAATGTACAGACATGCATTCCAACACTAAAATGCTTGTTGTATTACATTCCACATATCTTTTTTTCATTTTGGATCTTGTCGTTGCAGCCTCTCCCTCTCTGTTTACTCTCCAAGAGATAAGGCTTCCCTTTTCGTGCTAGTCCATCAATTAGCTAACCAGCATTGGCCGACTGGACACAAAGGCCTCACTCACACACCTCCTGGTCTTATTCCTTCGGGTTTACACTGGATATGTGGTGTGTGGATGGAACCGCAAGTGGTGCAGCGCAAACCACTTGCGATGATGGTTAGGCGCAAACAGCCCTTGGCTTCGGTCACTGGGACAGACTAATCCGAATCGGATACCACCACCTGTGTGTACCCCGAAGGAACATCAAGAAACAGTTACACCCGGTGTTGGAACACATGTTCAACGGTTCTATAAAACTGACTCTGACGAGTAGGACGATTCAGGCTGATAGGCTTTTCAGTAATCCAATGGCCAGAATGAACGAAGCCAATGAAACTGACATAACACAATAGCCGAGGCTAGGTAGCATCAATTACAGGCCATCGGGGTTATACGTGTAAGGTGAGTGAAATCAAGCAACTAATCTGACCAACAGAAAAAACAGATAGTGTGAAGCTAATCGAATAGAATGAGAAAATCTATCAACAACAGCCTGCAGTGTGCAGTGAAATCGTTGGTGTGCCACATACTCGGCCATCGGTAGGAAGCCTGAAACAGCCAGGCTGCTCACACATCACTAGACTATTCGAGCATGCGGTTGGTGAGGGATATCATTACGACGTTACTTGAATCTACAATCATTTCACTCGGCGACTGATAATTGAATGATAAATAGGTGTGTGAGGTAATGGTATAGGTGAAGTCAGTGAGTGGACGAAAATCAATTGGAAACATTCGAAAAATCGCACTTATTTGGAGGAAAGAATGAAGACACGCAAAGAAGGTAAAGTATCTTGGTGCATCCAAACCAAATACCCAAGGAAAGGCTCACCATCAAGCACCAGACCCCAGGCCGTCTCGTATGCGCTTCGATGGAGCACTACCTTCTCGGAATTCACCTGCCAACGATTGGGCTCGATGCGTGATTCTCCCGCCCCGTCGGGTTGGAGCAGATCACTGGTGACAGATGACAGATAAAATGGAACGTGAAAACGGGTAAATTAAGTCACGTAAAAAGATAGTGATTTTTCATACAAACGATTACAGTGCAAAACACTGACTGCCATTCAGATTACGTAAACCAAATTCCCTGCTACTCAACAGGCTGAGTAGGCACTAGTTTCTGATTAGCTGTTCACGTAGTTCAGTTGACTGACTGTACGCACATTTAACCACATTACAGCTACGTCGGTTGCTCTAACTGCAATTAACATGGGCACTGTAATAGTCGTTGGACTAGCGCAGGCGTGCGTTGTGAGCACATGATTCAAGAAGGAGCTTGCATGAACCAGGTGACGTGATGTTCATACAAGGAAACGATAAGAAACAGCTGAACAACTGAAGCTCACCCGTTCGGCATTGTAGATTGAGCAAACCTCAGACATTGCAACCGATGGGCCTGAACCACTTCTGCCGGCAGATAAACAAAACTGGAAAGAAAGAAACAGGGTAAAGATTGGGAATGCATTTTCCTATTAGGATTGGTTCACAATTCAGACAGGACACAGTTTGGCGGGCAACTACAGATTGTAGCACTAAGCAAAGAGAGAATAACCGAAAACAAGAACATTCTAAACGGAGGGAAAGTGAATTATGAAACGTGAGTTATGATGCAGGTATGACAAAATCGAGAATCACTGTGAAACGCTGCTGAGTAAAGGCTGTTGAAGTGGATGTAACGTATAGAAATAATGAACGATGTGCGATAACTTGATAGTACGTTTTGTGTTGGTTGAATGAATGAGATGAGTAGATAGATGGACGATTGGCTTTTGATGATGACCACACCATTCCCATGTGATGGCCATACAATCATGAAGGTAGAACAGTCGTCCTTCAGAGGTGAACTGGTGAGGAGAGACAAGAAGTAATCCATACAATCCGTAGGTCTAGACATGAGCACTCAACAATGAAGTGTGCACACCTTAAAAACACAACTGCACCTTCGGTGAGAGTAAGGCGGCTTTCATCACTTTGCTCTGTTAACTGTTACCATTTCATAGATAAATTAGCTAAAACAAAATAACTCACATCTTTAGGCTTACGTTTCCGCTCTCTTCCACCGGTAGGCAGACGTGATCCATGATAGTTCACTATAACAATTTAATATCTCCTTAACCAATCACTTGTTGAGCACCTCATACACTGAGCGGGATGTTGGACAATATACATAGTGTAACAATTAAGCGGCAGGCGTCTTCAACGCATGAGCTAATCACTTAAATTAACGTATTTTCAGGGTTTTATGAATGAACTTGCTCAACGCTTAGTGACGTAAAACTCCTTCTGATCTGTTTGCTGCTTACCCGCTATATCTACCGATGCGTACATCTGAATACAGACAAAACTAGCAAAGATCTCAACAGCTTTGGCATCGTCAATCATTAGTAGGCTGTAGAGTACAGGTTCGCTAACTGACACCTTATGAATTTTACTTTGGAGCAACATAAACGTTTCGAATATGCCCATTACGATAATGAGAATAAAGACCTAGGCGAACATATGTTTTCGATACTTCATCATCAGGCCGGTACAAGTATATAAGGAGTTAGTAGAGTTAGATCGAGATGTCGAAGCAAGGTCACTGGCCAATCAACTGGCCATGGCTTGATTGGTCGGTTACGTCACGCTTATCCATTGGTTTGGTCGCACATGTTGCCTATCGATCCGATGGATTTGTGGCCATGGTAGGTGCAGCGTCTGAACAAACCGCTTTTGATGACATAATATCGGGTCAATCAGCCTGACTCCGATAGCATCGGCAGTTCTAACTCGGACAGCTTTTGATAGGCTACCTGACACTGACGTGACCGACCAATCAAGCCATCGCTAGTTGATTGGCCAGTAACCTAGTTTCCCTGTAATAAGTCTGATCGATATCTCCATCTAACTTTACTAACTCCTTATGTAGTTGTACCGGCCTGGAGATGAATTATCGAAAGCACATGTTCACCTGTCTTTAGTCTCAGCAACGTGAACGCCTGACGTTGAAAATATGGGTCAGTTCCACTTCTCATCATTCGTGACGCACCATCTTAAGTAGAAGAAACCTGTCAATAAGCTACGGAGCTTCGTAGTGAACAACATCGTATGTGAAAGTCCCACGACCTTTGGCCAGCAAATGCTAGTGACAGCATATAAGTGAAACGCTCCCTAGATGCTTATGATTGGTCAAAGGGAGCTGGCTGCTGGACATAAATACAGCGCCGATTGAAGTAAAACTGCACGCATCTCCACCCGCATTTTCTACGAAGATGACACATACCCAATTCACAACGGTTGACCTGAATCTAACTTCACATGGACGTACTGTTTAATAGCAAACGCTGAAAACAATGACAAGGTACGTCAAAAACTCCTCAAAAACATGTCCAAACCTCACCCAAGACTTCAATAAAGAGGAAAACCATAATATTAACATGAAACTGCAAATTTGTCGGATATGAGACTAACTCGATAACGCCATCAGGTGTCGATGCTTGTTTGAGCAGTTGGAAGGCTTCCAAATTCGTGATACCGCGCATGCTCTGTCCGTTCTGCTCAGTCACATAGTCGTTCGGCTTTAATAGATTGGTTCGATAGACCGCGCCTCCTTCGAGCACCTGTAACACACGACACCCATCCTGACCACCGGCCGCCAGCGCGTCCAGCTTGATGCCTGATTTTGTCGGAATTGTGAAAGGAATGAGTGCGCATAAGAAATGATGTTGCATGACATTCTCTTACAGAGTTGTGAACCGAAAACCAACTGATATCGGCCTTTACGATGTATTTGACTAGTAAGAAGGCAATTTCAACAGAAGCTGAAATGAGTCGTGTTTACCAAAAAAGAATGCACTGCAAACAGACCAAAACAAGGATCGCAATCGTCCTGTAACAAACGAGAAGAGCAGAGAACAGGAGGACAACAACAACAAGGTGGCTGTGTGTTTGAATGATGGCACTGTCATCTTCCTGTGGCGGTTCCAGTATGACCGCATACGCAAACCGAAAATGAAGTACAAGTAATCTTATGTGCGTGTGTGTTGAGGAATGTGGGAGTTTGTATAGTGAAAATCCACCCGATTCATCATTTATCCAAACCCCCACACAACAGACGATGTGGCAAGGGACCAGTCCAAACATCGTATTAGGGTATCATATCAGGATTGGACGAGCGACTCCAACGTTGCATCTTCCGTTATTCACCAAGTTCCTTGTTCTGTAATGCACCAATCAACTTAAATTTTGTGAATTTGTATGTACCATAAAGACCAGCCAATGACAGATTGATTTCTTTAATTCGATGTACATTTATAAATCCGGGTTCCTGTCTTATGAATAACAATTGATTACTACAATCATTTCGAGATCGCCTCACTATCTACCCGGGAGGTTTCAAGTTCAGTACTATTTCGAGGGTGATTCGACGTCCCTAATTCAGAGTATTACAGTCTGACAACACACGCTCTAAAATTCCAAGATGGTAACTATTTTGCAGGCCATCTGTGTGAAAACATGTTCTGTCCAAATAGGACAAAGCTGCTAACTGTTTGCTCAGATACGGTTTATTACGTGAACAACAAACTGAGGATAGGGCACAGAGAATGAACAGTAAGCATTCAATTCTTCCGTCTAGCTAATGCCTTCGGGTCTAATTCACAACTCATCATTTCAACTACCGATTCGTGCCCAGCAAGTTGCTGTGTTTATTTTGACAGTAAACCGATCAACGAGGCGAACACAGCTGGAGTTTCGCTATCGTCAACCTCTTCAATAAATGTCACATCACAATCATTTACCATCATAATCTGTGCACTGATGGCTACAAACGGCCATCTCCACAAATAGCTAACGAGGCTAGTCCAGATATGTAGAAAGAAACGGGTTACGATGGCGTGAGATACGAGTGAACAGTAAAAAGGAATCAACTGGCTTTAATTCTGTTGAATGAAATTGAATAATGTACCATCCTTAACCAGACAGATGCAAACAGGGGATGACAATTTCGTCATTACAGGAAGACAAAAATGTGAAAATATGAGCTTGAAATTTTGGTTTTATAAATACAAAAACGTGAGCATGATAGATACATGGGCGAGAAACTAATTCTACACTAGCGAGCACGTATGGGACGCGTAACAACATTATATATATATATATCACTGTGTGCCGTTGTTTCACTCCTAGAAGTGAAGTCAATGTTAGGTCCAAATACTATCTCTCCTAGCTGAAGCCAGGTGTCTCGCAAGTAAACATTAACCAGTAAGGCAATCAGATGACTTCAAAATAACGTATCCCAGTCGACGTGCCTTATGTATACAGAAAATATACTCAGATTAATAAGCCCTCCGTGTGCGAACGTAAGCAAACTACAAATGTCATGCATCCATAGGGACACATCTGGTAGTCATCCACAAAAGAATTGATACACAGGCCTAATTCTCAAACTGACGTTTCATGATGCCAAAGAGACCAATAAGAATTTGAGAAGCCTATATGTATGGTAGAAATTAGTGAACTTTTGAGGATGAGTTTAACAGAGTAGTGTAAAAAAAACCATTGGAGATTTTGCCACTCAGCTGGCTGAATAACGAAGACGAAAGAGAAACAAACAACCTTAACGGCTGAAACCAAAGTAACGAGATTGGAGTTACCGTATCTTGTAGATAATTTGTGTCGCCAATCTTCATTTGAACACTGAATCACAAATATATGTACAACGAATTCGAAAGCGCAGAGAAAGCGAAATGCAAAACACACCTGAAGCATCGCACACCGTTGAAACAGACGGGGGTGAATAGGTTGAGAGCCTTCAGCCAAAATAGCGCAAGAAATGTGACACAGTGCGGCATATTAACTCACATACACGCCACACGTTGCCTGAAAGCCCAAACATAGACAGCAGCAGGTGAGATAACCGGAGTTTGTATGACTGGTATCACTGAGCTACCTCGAGACAAGCTAGAGTGATTGAATGACTACGTTCGTGTGCATCTAATCTGTCTACAATTCGAAGGTGCTACATCAGTCGAACTATTTGGCTTGCAGGGAACATCTATTAGGGGTGCTAACATACCTACTGGTACTAGAATCTGTTGTCGTGGTGCCGTTAGCTGATTTACACAGTCGCAAAACTAAGCCGAAAGTCTGGTCAGTACCATTCCGATATAGCGAGGCTATGTTTCACTTCTACGCAACTGTCTCTGGTTAGCTGCTGTTGGCCGTATACTGAAGTGCGGTTGCTCAATAATTAACAGATAGTAAGCAAATTTCTATTCAATTACCCATTTACGCTCCCAATCGTATCCAGTGTTTTATTTAACTCACAGTCAGGGTGACTTGACTGCTCGAATCGATTTCACAGAAACTGTTCTACTCAGCCTACTATTTGTTCTGAATCGCCTAAGTTAGATCCAGATGAGCACAGGATTCGCCCAATTTAAGGCCTCCTCGTTGGCCGTTTGACAAAACCATATAGGAAAAGCGGTTCGCCATCCAGCATTATCTGTCACCAGCGACCCATGTGTTGAAATACTGGGACGGAGACTCATTATGATCAGGACAGTAAGTAACAACCGGTATCACCAACACATGGTTTTCTTTGACTTACGTATTTTTCACGTACTTCCATACAGTTTTCACCTTAGATCACGTAACCCAGAAAAGAGCGGATCAACATACATATTCAAAGAATGGTTCAACCCGTATGTGTATTTTTAGGGTAATATGCGGCTCCTCTAAAGTACACAGCTAGTCACTTGAACAAAACAAGTCCTAATATGAAGTAGCTGATTTAACCTATCAAACAAGAACACGCACCGACGTATATAAGCCAATCAAACAGCGAAACTGAAAGAGTCGAACATGACGTCGTCTCCGACGCGCATCAGAGCGTTTCCTTAGTACAAAATGAGTAGACATGGTGTCTTTCAGGGGATTTGCGCGTGCCAAGGGTCAGATTAAATTCGAGAAGGAGAACTGGCAGATAAAAACAATGATGTCGATTCTGTCGACAAAAAAATACGGTAAGGAGGGTAGGTTAAAACTCAGGAGTGAGCAAACGAAGAAAAATCGAGTTGAGATATGGGGGCCGGAGTAAAAGTTGATTGGATGTGTTAGGACAATCGAGTGGAATTCTAGGAATGCGGTGGTCCCGAAGGACAAACGGGAAATGCAGAATGGGTGTGTATATGGACAGAAGAGGAAAGAACTATAGTGAAATGTGAAATGGAGGCGGGTGGGATTGTGAGCGATAACTGCAAGCAAGATGGAAGAAATAAACCAAAAAAGTATGTAGACCACTGCCAAGAGTGACAAACGAATGCAGCTCCCTGAAATGCGATGGTGTAGACTGTTCTTAAGGAACGTCTACTGTTAAATACAATCAAGCCCTATGCGAGTTAGATACGTAGGTCATCAGGCAGTCGCGGAAACATTTTGCATTTGGTAGAAGCCTTGGATGTTCGGTCCCAACGGGTGTCAATACATTAAGCTATTACGATTATATTGAATGACTTCAAGCTGCTCGACCAAAAGTAGCTCATATCAGCTCTAAATCTCCCTTGCGTTAAGTGAGGCTCACTCAAGCGTATCTTAATCATACATGTCGAGATCCCTGATTATTGCGTTCGATCAGATTTAGTAAGCGGTCATCACGTGGATAACGGCAGCCCAGGACATAATACCCACAGGCAGAGTCCAAGTTGGAAACGATGGTGAGCACCTACTGACAAGAAGGTACCACCGCCGCACTGATAACCACCTGGAGACCACTGTGTACAAATCGTGTACCATGAAATAAGCACAACTGCTTGACGTGATAATAGATTATTTTGAGAACGACGGTAACTATGGATTCACAACCTTGGTTGTCGATGAATTATTTTAGACGAATATAATAAATATGAAAAGGCGGAAACAACTTACCAATAGGATCAGACAACAAAGGAATACGCACAGACTTCTCGGCATGCTTGCCAACTGGAGGGAAGCTTAGGTCGTGCGCGTGTAACTCCGGCTGTGGATCCACAACAGGCAACACGTGAAAGTTGAGGTGCTGTTAAGAGAGGACGAAAAAAACAGATAGTAACAGCGGGTTAAAGAAGTCATCTGGTGCTTAAAATAAGTGTGTCATGGTGATTGCCATGGCAACATTGCGGCGACTTCGTTGAAGTTATAGATGCGCAGTTTGGCTTTGCTTGGTTCGGTTCGTGAACCCGCTACGTGAGAAGACTAAGAAGTAGTGAACCAGTGAATTACTCTATATTTCATCACCACGAAATTTAGATTTCGGTATTGATATGTTCGCCGAGCTTGGCATTTAGGTTGCAAACGTTTCATCACCAGGCGAGGTGACATCACCAATGCGTAAGTGATGATGTCACCTCGCCTGGTAATGAAACGTTTGCAACCTAAATGCCAAGCTCGGCGAACATATCAATACCAAAACCATCAACCCGAGCTACAAATAACACCACCACTGTTCCCAACCATCAGAAACGAAATTTAGAGTCCACTACATCATACCATTTAGTCCGGACTGTGATGTGCGTCAAAGAAGGCACTCGAGTGATAGTTGCAAGACATGCGAGTGAGATCCACTATGTGCTTCGGGACTAGATTGGCTTTGTTACCTAACGTGATCACACTGGCTAAGAGATAATGCCAACACACGTTCAAGAATCAACGTACGCAGAAGTCTCCTAAAGGCAAACAAAAATGACCATCTTCAACTCAAAACAACAATGGTCTCGACAGAATGGACTCATTGTAACGTCGAGATCGTCAAAAAAAACATCAGGATGATAAAAGTTATCTTCAATTCCGACAGCCGGACGCCCCTAACCTTACAGTTCTACTTCCACCTGCAAGTAAGCCACTTCTGAGTCCGACAAATTATCGATCATTCCAAGTAGTTCAGGCGACAAAGCATGGATAATGGCTGTTCCGTAAAGATCGATGTAAGGAAGGCATGGAATTACGAAAACACGACATGTAAGGCAAAACAACCCCACTTTTCGAAAATCTTCACTGGGGAGAAGGAGTGCGACTCAGTCTGAGATGATCAACGTTAGCTTAAGGACCAAAAATGACCGAAGCGAATAAAATACGTCGTCAATTGATTCCCTCGAAATTCAATACCAAGCATGTGCACTGGCTGAAGATGTGCTAATTCCTAGTCAGCTTTAGCGTGACCTATATATGAGGACAACCTGAACTGCTCAATTTTGTCACAGACGCATGCACAACCAGAGCCATGGCAACCCAAACGCTAATTAACTGGGTTGTCAAAATTTGGACTAATCTAGGAAAAATACTGGGTATGAGACTGACGCAAGATTGGTAGATAGATAAATTGAACTGGTCTAGCAATAGTAGGGATAAATGCGATACAAAAAAATGTACGAGGGTGTGTGTGTGACCAAACGGACTTGTTTCACATAAACGGATGGGATTGATTCATCAAACAAGAAGGCTTGTGGTGACAAACAATAATGTATCGTGAAATGTACGATAACTTATTGAACATTCAACATCTTGAGGCTCAGTGTCACTAAACAGACAACGCAAGATGATCGATACTTTAGTTTATGTACAGTCGTCTGTTTACCCGGAACTGTGCCACAGCCGACTGTAGCCTTTTGTGGCGTGACCGTTGATTAGTTGGGTTCCTCAGCACACAACCCAATCATCTTCACCTTGGACCGCTGGTGCAAGATCTCAAGGAGTACGGTAACTGAAATTAAAGCACAACCCGTGCGTGGGTCACAAACGAGACCATATTTTTCTTTGAATGTCTATCATGACACTACTGATTTAAGATTTTACCACAGAAGAGTTTACAGAGTGATATAAAAACGTTTATTCTGCTAAAATAATTGACTAGTACTACTCACATGATACTTCATATTGTCCACCGAATCCGGAATCTATAGAGAAACATCCGATGAGAGTGGAAAAACATGTTAGGAGTCCCGACGGATATAGTGAGTACAATGTCATGCACACAACAGTAACTAAGGGAGGAAGTTCAAGAGGGACATGCACAACGGAAGAGCGTTACAGATGGCTTTGCGCAGAAAAATTCCGAATGGTTTCCCACTTCCAAATTAGGTTGGTCGCTTGTTTTTATGTGACGTGCTAGGTTTTCGCAGTACGCAGCAGAGGCAATGTAGAATGGATTCAACAGAGGCACACACAATAAATGCAATGAAATGAGCTTCGGTATTCTTGTAGTCTTTGTATTAAAGATGGACGAGTACCGCAGTTCGTCCGTCTGTTCAATATGAGTAACCAACGTGTTGATTACTCAATCGAAAGGTCAAGACAGAGATGCTTGTAAAGAAGACCAACCTTACCAAACACAAAGGAAAAAAACGGGATAACGAGAGAACGACGAGGAGAGGTGCTTTACCTCGGAACGTGCACCATGCCAAAAAACAACACTGATTAACACGCTGTCCAATCCAGGAACAACAGGCATGCAAGCAATGTGAATGTGCGAGCATGCGCAGATTCGCGAGTCAGGTAGATCCACAAACCTTAAAGTTGGAGTTGGTTAATTCTGCATCCGTCTCTAAGCGATGGGGCACTTCGAGACCATCACTAAGATATGAACACGAATTGAGTGACTCAACGGAAGAGCTTCTCGAAACCCGCTTTCCCTTAGGTCTGTAGATCTGAATATCCCGGTGAGGAGGCAAATTGTTCAAGCTTCTGAAATCACTTGAAGACGACCGGTCGTCTGCAGTGCCACTTTTCGGACACGAGCACGAGTGCATCGACCGTGGAGAAGTTGGCCGGGGGGACGAGCTTGCGGTAGTCGAACTTGTCAGTTTCGACTGCAAGTAGCCGGATAAGGAAACGGTGGAGGTGGTGGACAAATCAATGTCTTCCTCCCCTTCTTCTTCTTCTTCCGCATCACTGATACCTTCACTCACCGAAGTCTCCAAGTCGGCATTCATAATGGAAGAGAACGTGGTGATTTCATCATTACATACACTATGAGAGATGAGCTCGCGTTCACATGAAAGTGACTGAGCCTCAACTGATTGTTGAGTCTCACTTTCCTCTTCGGGAATCTCACTTCGGATCGATGAATACAATTCACGTTCAATCTGTCCCAAGGCTGAAGCTAAGACAGAGGTGACCAGAGGTTCGGCAAGCTTATTCCAGTCAACCTCTCTGAAGCTGATATAATTCACGGACTGACTGGAAGAACACGAACGAGTATAAGATAACTCGGAAGAACAGACGGCTGAAGAATGACGAGGCAATTCGTCACCTGCAAGGCAGATGACGGCAGCATAGATTGCATCGGACACTAGACAGGCTACTAGTGAAGAAAGGCAAGACGAAGTCTGGCTCACAGTGGAAGAGGAATCTGACTTAGGTGGTATAGTCTCCATTCGATTTGGAGTGGGTGAATGTGGGCGAACTTGTACATTCTCAACTAAAGGGTCAGGAGATGACAGGAGAGTTCGCATTGTGCTAACAGCAGTAATCCGATGGAGCTGCACGAAAGACTGGGAACGTCGCACAGTAGGTGTCGACAGAAAATCTCTATTCATTGAAGTGAACGGCAAAGCGGAGAATGAACCGGTTTCAAATCGAGCCCACTGAGGACCCACCATGTCTTGCACCACTGGTCCAATGAGGACAGGCTAGGAGTTCGTGTGCCATGACAACATGCAAATGAAGCGGATAGCATAGAAGATATGGTCATCAGTTAAGTGCACGTGAGGTGTGGATAAACGACGACAGACAAAGAGAGGGGGGGAGAGAGAGAATAAATGAGCTAAATTAAAGGCCAGTTTGACTTAACACAAGTGTACAAAAGCTCACCAAATAGATTGAAAGTGCCGCCGGCATACAAAATAGAGCGAGGAGTCGAATATACACACTCACCATGTGTCCTCCGTTAGCAAGTGGCCCATCAGTGTCGATATATAGGGGTTCATAACCACCATTGAGAGGATTCTGTGACTGAAAGGCAGATGGGGAGGAGCCTAACAAGGGATTCGTATTGCCAGTTGTTACGTTCGGCTCCAAATGCATTTTCGCTATGCCCAGCAGACATGGACCAGTCGGAGCGGCTCGAAGGGCGGCAGCAGCCTCGCGCAAGCTTGCTTTGGCCAGATTACGATCGTTCACAAACAGAAGACGGTCGCCCATGGAAATACGACCGTCCAGATGTGCCACACCGTTTGGCACAATGCTGTCTATTAATAGGAAACCGTGCTTGGAACTGGCTGATTTTCGATCGTTAACTGGGCGGTTCCACGAACGTGGAAGTGTGGAGGAACGCGTCATCTGACCGCGGGAGTTTGGAGAAAGACGACTAGATTTGCGCCGTCCAAGCGTTAAACTTTTACGCCGGCTATGCGAGTCTGGATCGGAAACAGTCAGTTCCTTTGAGAAAGGAAGTGAAATGATACTTTCAATGAGGTAACTGTAGGCAATCGGTAGACTGTGCAAAGGTAAGCAACGGTTTCGGAACTGATCGAAACACTCATGGTGGAGCAGTGAATACCGACCCTTTGACTGAATACCTCGATGGACTATTCTAAACCCCAAACGAGCGAGCACGATTCATAAATTACGATATGGCAAGATCAACTAATCTGCTGAAAACGTGTGCACTAGCTCAAATTCTGAAATGAGATCACCAGATAAAATACACGCTTGTGGCCTTGGGCGCCACGAGGCAGCGGAAAATATGAGTTAAATGAAACAAATCGAGTTCTTGGGATTAGGTGTATCTACACTCTAGTAAAATATACTACAATAATCTGAATGCCCACTCAGTTTGTTTTTAGCCAGTAAGCTCAACTGAAGACACAGCAATCACTGTCAAAGGAAAATTAAGCCTGCTACTTATTAACGTCAGAGTTTCATAGAATCAGAAATTGAATAATGCCAATAAGAATATAAACATAACACATAAATAGCAGTTTACCAGACATATGTGAATAGAAGTACTAAATAACGAAATGTTTGGACCTATTAAAATCTCGAAAGTAAAATATAAATGATTTGGATTTTCCCCAATCGCCGACTGAATCAGTGGGAGCTAGCGACAGCACGGTGGGCGAATGGGTTTATATCAGAATAGACCTTAACATGTAATGCCCTTGTTGTATAGATCCCAGAGGTGAAAATCTTCTCAGTAGGGCCGTGTAAAGACGTCGAGATACGGGGTGCTGTTCAGCGTGCTGCGAAACACTGAGTAGTCATTCCTTTGGATATGTCGCATAAAGTGTATGACAATAACATGTTCTTCGTGACGAGGAGCCACACCAAAGAATGAGCAAGATGTTGTGTTGGTGGCACAGACACTAACGTTGTCAGCAGGGCTGGAATCGTTGACTATGTCGAATGTTGACTGTCAGGAACGGTGTCGGGCATCCTCTGTCAGGTGCTTTGTCGGATCTTAGTCGAATAAACATAGGCGTTTTATGGTTCACATAATCCCCTAAAATGTGGGACAGGAGATTATCAATGTCGGGCACGTTGCGCATTGGATACATGTTAGAGAGATAATTCGGCTGAATGCGTACATAGCAAGTGGAACGGGCTAATTAGGGAGCATGTACAGACAAATGTATTGGAGGTATTGTAATGGGCTCAACCGAACAGCGACTTGTCGATTTCGAACGAGGTCATTCGAACCCCTACAAGCTGTACATTTTCTGAAAGAAGATTTCGAAACACGTTAGCCCAAGGCAACGAAGGCAGTATTACAAATTCAAATCGGTGTCGCATTACACGATCAAACAAACGTGCATATACGACGGCAAAAATGCGCTCAATGTAGGCACCACGATGAATCAATAGAACCAGGGATGTCACAATTTAGTTGAAGAAAACATCATGTCTTACTATCAGTAAGTTCAACAAGAAGTAAGTATACTACGCCGAATTCAAGCCAAAAAACTGACAACAAATCCAAGAACACAAAACTCGGTTTACCATCATGGATAGGAATTAAGAACGACATTTAACCGATCAATTTCGAGCATGATCTGAAGTCTGAGGTCTACAGCACCAGACTATCGCAGCGTTTTTCTGTAAATTGAAACGGGAGTCTCTGGCATCCATAAAAAGAAGATCGTTGGATTTTTACAGACACGGTCATTTTGTGTTTCTGGTGAGACGCGAGGACTGCCAATATTGCTCACGCCAAGGCAGAACTCGACGTGTTCTGCTCTCACACAGTATTTATATATTTGAGTCAGTCTGTGGTAGATTACCACATAACAAGTGGTTATGTGGTACATATGCCCTTTACGAAAACAGTGGTAACAACGGCTAAATGGCAGTGCAGATAAGAGTGTAACCCACATTCCTGACGGAGGTCGTTTGTATTGGCTCGAGATTTTGCGCAGCTGGAGAAATCTAAACTTCTGAGTGTTCAGCCAAAGCCGACGTGGAAATAATGACCAGCCAGAAAGAACTGGCGGGGCTTTAAGGCGAAGACGGTTAAACAAACGGGACCAAGGTGTGCACATAATTCCAAAAAATAATTGTGAGGGACAGCGGACGAGTGTAAGCTGAGTGTTACTCAACTCCTGATTGAACTGCACTCGAATTCAGTGAGAAAGTAGCTAGAATCTGTGTGATTATCGTGAATCATTGTTCTGCTAAGTCAGACGCCACTTGGATGAAACGGACATCTTGGTGGACAGTAACTACGAGAGCCTCGTATATTGCATACCATCCATAACATAATACCTTGAGAAAATAAAGCACATTTCATACACAGGGTAAAAAATGCCTCCATACTAACCTGTTCGTAAACTACATGCATTCGCCCGAAGTAGCTCATTAGCAGTAACAGTCCTGGATGTACAAGTTGATTAACGTAAACGAATGACGTCTATGTAGGTGACAGTCAAGTACCTCACAAAATTATGTTACCGTTAATTAAATAGACAAAACAACGGTCAAGTTTAGAACATGCCTATCAGCTGTGAGAAACGGTTGAGAACTTCGGGATCTTGTCATCAAGAGTCAATTCCTTTTGATGAAGTTGGTTTAGAAAATGAGTTTGACTTGATAACTTTGTTTAGTATGGTTGCAATTACCCTGTTAAGGGAAATGCCCTAGGCAATGTGATGACAGGACCGCTTCACCTACATGCCAAACAAAAATGTTTAGCGAATGAGTTCTGTTACTGTCGTGTTTTGCACAAAAGATTCGCCACAAAATTAACATTAAGTTCACTGTTTCTCTGAATGATAACAATACACTCAACGACTACGGAAACTGTGATTGATTGATTTTCGCGAGTACATCGCCTACAAAGTAAAGTGTGATACTCAGAGATTACGCAAGGAAATCTAATCGCAAAAGCTTTTTAAAAAAATTTACTTTTGAACCCACGGAAAATTCATAGAATTTTCAACTATTTATCGGGACTGGAATAAACAGGGATCAGTGATCAGAAGTATAAATCAACAAGTATTAAAATGACTTCACAAATAAGAAGTAAACAGAGAAGTGCTATTCATCAATTGGTCGTATTCATGGATTAGTTCAGCCGAGTTGTATGAATCAGCATAACAAGGTCGGAATGTGTGTGCGTGTGTCACGAAAATGTCAAAAACCAGTCATTGGTAACGTAACGATAAAACAAAGCCAGTTAGCAATATCCTTAAAGCCCTCTAATACTGCTTACGAGATGTTTGTTCTCTATTCATGTGAGAATGAGACGTTAAAAAAACAATAAGGGTAAAGTATCCAGAGTCGACATCATTTTGGAATTATGCATGCAGAATGAACAATTGTACAACAGAGTGCCAGACAATAACTTGGAATGGAACTGATGGTTTATGTGACAACAATAATCAAGGTTGACAACACTTCCGTTTCAAGTTAACAATCATTGTCAGGAAGTAAAACAAAATTGCGGAATTATGTAACAAAGTGCTAAACGGGGTGATTTACTCCAGTTTCGACGCAGACTACACACAGGTTCATAGGTGGTTACTGTTGTTAGTTCCTTCTCT
Organism: Paragonimus westermani; assembly: GCA_008508345.1. Lineage (NCBI taxonomy): Eukaryota > Metazoa > Platyhelminthes > Trematoda > Plagiorchiida > Troglotrematidae > Paragonimus > Paragonimus westermani. The sequence continues at coordinate 169,468 of QNGE01000484.1, read as the reverse complement.
GTGTTGGTTGGGGGAATTGTGAGAAACTGTTTTCAGATGAAATGAAAAAGTGAACGAATGAAAACAGAAGGAAGTTTCAATAACGTCAGAGAAGAACATCAAAACACATCGGAACAACGATCCGCCAGATATGTGCAGTTAACGTCCCGTAAGAGATAACTAGAATGGCGGCTACGAAACTTGTGATACAGGCTGCCCCTGACGTATGTGCCGATCGAACAGAACCGTAAAACTGACAAACGAGTCAGCTGTGCCTACAGAGTTGGACAGTGTTCCAACGTGAACAGACTTTAAGGTGCTTGTACTAAATTGAGAATTAACCTACCTCCGCTAGTCTCTCCGAATAGGGGACTTTTCTGAGCCGTCCACCAATTATGATAGTCTATCTACCAACAGCCTCAATAAATGTCAAACCGTTACACGCTGAGGACAACCGGACTGTATCTTCGGTTCCAGGTATGCCTGCGTGGCGGACTGGAACACGCTGGAAAAGTCATAGGGATACAAGGTTCTACGAATTCTTGTTAAAATGTACAATACCATTAATGTTTTTTACCCATGGCTGCACAACATGGGAACAAATAAATTTCCCATCGTTAGGGCCCTCATCCCATTTGTTGCCCACGAGAAGTATATAGCGCCGACGAGGTGGTAGTCGACACAATTGTGCAAGACAGTGTGAAAGACCTTGTACTTGTTAAATCAACAAGTAACTACCTGTGGAGAACCGCTTTAAACAACCCAAATCACCGTCGAGCGGGACCAACGGCACGGACAAGTTTGAAGAGTTTGTCGATGTTCCCTGAAACAAAAGCGGTTTCTATTTCCTTAACTATCTCCATTAACCAATCATCACGATCACAGTTTGACCGACGTTTCAGCTTGCTACTGATATCTTCTAGATTTGTTATGTGAACTACCAGGAGGAATGTTCCGTCTGGCCTTTAACAACTCCAGAGATTTCGCCGAGATCCAATGTCTGTCCAACCCGTGTATCCCTGTGCCACATGCTACAGTACTTGCTTCATGTGTGGCACGGTGCAGCAGCCACTAGGATCTTCAGAGTGAGAACTACTAAGGCAACTTTCTAAGCTCTTCTGATGAGTATCCTCCACCGACGGTATAGCCAGTTTCTCAACAGCCAGCCGTTGCTGTTGGTGGGGTTCTTGTCCAGCAAGAATAAGAATGAAACGATAACGTACCAACGCATGGTCTGAATTCAAGTAGACGCTGCTGAATAGAACCCTGCCACCTATAACTAGTGGCCATGTGGTCCATCTGAGACCAGGCCTAATTCGGAGAAGGCGGACGCCAAGTACAACGATAACTTGCACGATGCCTACAACTGGTAGTGATTAGAAATGAATTATGCTCAGCGCACAACTGTAACAATCGCCCGCCATTATCTGATCGACGTGACGATATCCCAAACCTGCCACCTAGATGAGATTCGGTCTCACCAAGACGGCCAACCTGGGCATTCATATCTCCGGTCAGAACGACTTTATCAAAACCATGTGTCGGCCGAAGCAGGGTGGCCAGATCCGAGTAGAACGCGTCTACGAGACGGCCGATGTGGTATGGAATGAAGTGTTGTGGGTATTCATGGTTGTGTGTGGGTGGAGATATTACCAGGATGCCCAAACCTAGCGAGGGACGATTATGGTTCTCAAGTAAAGCCTTCGGCTCAACAGCCTGCACCGCAAGGCATCGGGTGAGTGGCAGTGTATCAGAACTGGTAGTGTATTCGGAAAAAGATGGCAATCTTCTTCCAATCCACAACCTGGAGGACCAGGAGACTGTGGTGTGTCTAACGTCCACCTATTGGCTTGTCTGGCGTGAATGACCTTGTCAGTGTGGTCGCCACATCGTCCATTTCAACCCAACGGGTCATTGAGGTTTGCAAGCCGCCGTACTGGTCCGGTCTCGTTATAACAGGGAAACCAGTCTGATGACTTTCGATTCACGTTGCCACTGAACTGGCGCCCATCCAAGTAATACTCAAACCACTTGGGTAAGTGTTCGTTGGGCGGAAATTACGAAGTTTCGGTAGCGGGGTGAAGTGAAGTACTGCATCAAATGCTTTTGAAAAAGCAACAGACCACATCAGCGGTCAATTCTGTGTACTCAGCGTTCGTGTAGAAGTCACAAGCAAACAGCAGGTTTGTAGCGTGTGAGTATCTCCTACGGAGGTCATGTTGTTGCTTGTTGGTAAATTTGAAGTTTGTTACCTTGTCCCGGGCAATCACTTCAGTGTTTTGAAGACCACTGAAGATAAACCGCTTGCCGACAGTTTACCCGATGTCTTCCTCTACTTTTGAAGACAAACGTGACTGTTTCCAGGCCTGCAGCAGACGGCCAATTGACAAGAGTCGATTGAGAAGTACTATTAACAGTCCTGCAAATTCGGTAGCACAATTTTTCAGGACAACAGGCGTGCTGTTGTAACAATGACGACCTATGTCATGTGGAGGTTACTGAAGCCAGCTGTCGACGAAATATTAGAACACAAAGAGTGGGAACGTGTTTTTGTTACACATTGGGCTAAGTCGTCTGGGAGAGGACTAAGTACGAACTACTCCGCATACACAGCAGTCAAAAGGGCCACGGATGAAAGTCGACATTTTCACTTCATACAAACATCTTTGTATGGAAAAAACACGACAGATATCCATCCGTATTCCCAAACCCGTACAGTAACAAACGAGGTACCTGGGATCCCATCTCCTAAGATTAACTTCGAAAGCTCACGGTTGCATCACTGAGCTCTCCGGAGGTGTCTCCTGGACGTTTTATGTGTACATACGCTTGGTAGGCTGTAATACACCAACACAAACTACTTACCTCGTATTCTGACAAACTGAACCCAAAGCCATTAGATGACTTGTTCAATTGCACAAGCAAGGGTACAGTGGACCAGACCGGACGTTTTGAACCATAACGCGGGTCTTGCAAATAAGCCGGATAACTGCGCGGTAAAGTGGCACCGGAAGATTCAAACAAACCATCGCGGCCACCTCTTGTGACCGAATTTCTGGCTTCCAAAGGAGTCGCGTTTTTATCCGTCGGATAAGGAAGGATGTTCGCTGGATAGACATAACTCGACTAAAACAGGACAGAAGAGAGAAAATCCTACGGTTATATGCAATGGCATGAATAAAAGCAGGTTTTACAATGTAAATAAGTCTCACCTGGATCTCTGTTGAATGTGTACGATTCACATCCGCATCTGTAGAGATGGATCCATCCGGCTGTTCGGTGACTGATCGACGAACCCATTCGGATACGCGACTGTGTGCGGTTTTTGGGGACACTGGTATAGGGTAGGGAACAGTCACCTCTGCGATAGGACTGGCCGAGTAGGTTGTATCTACCGAGTTGACTTCACTGGCCTGTAATTCGAAAGGTGGCTCATCAACAAACGCCCAGCTCGCATCAACTCCAGGGATGGCGGGGACTGGAGCACCCGATTTTGAACGAGCCAAAACAAGCTCAATATACTGCGGGAGACTGCGAAGGCAACGTACCGTATTGGTGCTCGATGTACCACGCAAACGACGTCCGTTTACCTGAGAAGAGAAGAAGGGTAGTTTGCTTTCAACTGGAGCATGAAGCACGCCACCGATGTTGGTTAATAAAAAAGTTTTCAGACCACCGTGTAATGACTTGACTACTGAATACTGTCAAACGCTACCAAAGTTATGATCGGTGAATATTTATAAAGCAAATCATTGCCGTGTCAACTTAGTACTGGATCCTGCAAGTTGACACAAATCAATAAAGGGATAGAATAAACCAATATGAAATAGACTTGACTTCAAACAACGACGGTCCACTTGAAAAGAAGGGTCGCACGCTGGATTAGACAGATCAGACGATTCCACCCAAACAGCTAAAGTGCCAACAAAATGTATATAGTCGACCAATCCCGGTTTGCATTCAATTACGCAAATCTCACCAATAAACGCCACCGCAAGTTCCGGTCGCATAGTATATGGGTGAACCGGAGAAGAATATGAAGACTAGGGGCGTTGAGAAGAACCGGTAAGGTAATCTCGTATTAGTGATGTCTACATGGTTTATTCACATAGAGGGAAAACACAGTCAACTGTGAGAAACGATCTTGAAAAAACGATCCATAGCTTCACAGTCTTGCCCGATATAAAGGATATTATCAGCTAAGTACTGTCACAGAAACTCTGGAATAGTTTGAACAAAGCAGATAGAACATGAAAACTGGTAGATGCAAGCATTTCGTATTGACTCATCAGTACCAAACTAACAATAACACGGGTGGGCTTTTTTTAAAACAATCGATTTGAAGGGTGGAAAATCAATAAGCGAGAGAGGATAAGACATTAAGTCCAGGGAAGGGTCAGGTTCACGAACAGTTGTTTCTGAACACAGAGAGCTGGTTTGAGTCGATTAATTGCAACTGCTTCAGCGAACCGTAAGAATCTCGGGTTGGAATGTCGCAACAGGATTTTGAATGCACAAGATGGATCGGTGGCATGACCGGTGGTCAAGACGTGTCTAGCGACTGGAATAATCGCAGCGTCATATATATATATTTTTAGGAGAAGCACACTGAAAAGTAAACGACTCACTGTGACGTTTCAAATCAATATTAGGGTACGTTATCAAACAAATAAATGTGTCGGAATGAGATCATTCTGCCACCCACCATGTTCGCTTGACGATTTCTTCGCTCGTCTTCCGTTTCAACGTTAACGACCCTGACGTAGTGGCAGCCTATATATACGTGTCGATTGACCGAATTCCGCCATAAGAGAGCTTCGAGTACAAGCCGTTTCCCCTTGGTTTTTGCCCGCTTGACCACTTTCGCATGATCCGTGCCGATCACGTGACCTATATCTGCATTGCTAGCTCGTGTTCATGCACGCGTGTGTGCAGCTGTCCGCCTGTTTCTTCGATGGGCCGTTGGTCACATCCGAGAAATGGAATCGCGTAGGCCACGCCAGATTGTTCGTGTTTCTACTCCATCCATGTCGGTCATCAAAACCGTGGAGAGTATTAGGTTGGATTTCTGTGATATTTGGATGCTCAGTGGCTGCCACATTTTATGCCCTCCTTCAGATACGCCGTTTATGTATGGTACTACCATTCTTGTTTTGGGTTCTACATGTTCACTGCTTGTGGACCCTCTGATATATGCCCTTAAGAAACTGCTGGGATACTCATTAGAAGTGAACTGCTTGAACAGATGTTCTCGTCATTGTCCTTCGAGTTTGGATGGCCAACGTAATGTACCTGGTACCATGTGACATTGCCCATGAGCTACACCTTACAATACGTCCAGCAGATTTTGCCGCACATTTGACTATTTACGGAGATAGCTCAACTACTTGCAACTAGAAAATGCGCACAGTTCGGAGCTCAAGTTGTTTTCTAATTGTGTGTAATCGAAACTGACCTCGAGTCAAACAAAACTGATACTCTAAAATGAAGCGTTTCTCTAATCTTCCACATAAATTATATGCATCATTTCTGCGTGGTACGTATCAAAGGGTGGAGAGGTGATTCCAAAATTTCGTTTTAAGCTACTTGGGTGGCATCCAATCCCGACTCGCCCGTTTGTGTACTGTTGTCTATAAAATAAAACATAACTGAGTGCAGAGCAGGACCGTGCGCGAGTTTAGCCACTGGATCGGTGATGTGTGTAAACCAAATTTCTGCCACCCTAACAGTATACATTAAGAAGTGTTTTGTTTAAACCTTCGATGGCTAGTAGAGAGTGGGTTCAAAAATAGTAGCAACCGATGAAAAAGTGTGAATATGCAAAGTTAAGGAAATAGTCGCCCTTCCTGAGAAACCAGCTGGCATTTACGGGAAAAGCTGAAGGCAAGTCGGAGCCCCAACAGAATACCTCTAAACGGTCAGCGAGTATGTAGCATCCGCTATTTCTCAAATCGTGCCAGCAATGCAATCATTCATCAGGGCCATCAAAACTGACTATCCTCATCATCATGACAGCCATGAGCCTGACCAAAGATACTGTGGCTCAAGCCGCCGCTCACCTCAACAGTGACGTGAAATATCCTAGAAGGAAACGTTACCAAGAAGGTCAACAAATACTAAAAGAAGACTAGGCGGAAGAACTAGAAATGGTATGGATACAGGTGCACCATTGGCTGCGACACACCGCCATCTCGGATAGTGTATCTAACCAGCGGTTTGGGTGATCACGAGGACCCCATCCAGGCAGGCGATGCCTGCCCACTTTGCTCAATGGGGGAGTAAAGGACTTCATACTTCGTGACCACGTCGTTGCCTGACCACCACACAGTTTTACCCAACTGTTCGTGGCCTCAATATATAATACCCGGTACGGTAAACGCCCAGCTGGCATACGGAGCACGTGACCCAACCACCGCAAGCTGTGCAACGTAATTAGTTGACCAATTGATCACGCATCCCGAGCGTTCCGGAATACGCGCCGACGAACTGCCACATTGCTCACACCATCAGTCCACTTAATGTGGGCCAAGTGGCGGAGACAACGATGGTCAAACACGGCAAGCCTGTTGATATCTTGTTTGCGAACAGGCCACGTTTCCGAACCATACAGCAAAATGAAACGCACACAGGCGTTATATACCCTTCCTTTCAGCGACAACCGAACGTCTATCCGACGCCACAGATGACGCAATTTGGCAAAGGTAACTCGTGTCTTTGCTATCCTCGCTGATATCTCACCAGCAATATTACAGGCTGACGAGATAGTGCTACTTAAGTATGTGAAACTGTCCACTGTCTCAAGCGGATAACCTGCAATAAAGAAAGTACGAGTGTAAATGTCCCAGTCTTGAAGCAGCACTTTGCATTTTGAAGGTGCGAAGCACATTCCATACAAACCAGCCCGGTCACTCACCTTGTTCAGCATGGTCTGCATGTCTTCGACAGAGGGGCTAAGTATGACAATGTCGTCCGCGTACTCCAGGTCGGTCAATCTAGCGACAGGAAGAATCCCAACACCAAGCCCCCCTCCAGAATGTCGTCCATGATAAAATTGAACAGGAAGGGGAAAATCGGACACCCCTGACGAACACCACCAGAAGTGATGAACGCTCGAGACAGTTGTCCATGAACTCTCACCCTGCTTGCAGAGTGAACGTACAGTGACTATCTTCGTCAATGACCATTACCATCATACTTTCATCCGTCCGCGACACATGTCTCTTCACCCACGGTAATCGCTGCGTCTTATAGTAAGTAATAAAATGTGGGATTACCCTGAGTTTTTCAGATCGTTCAACCCATCTTGCCACAATCCGGCAAATGAGTCAACTCTCATGTAACGTCAAAACCCTGCTCTTCCGAAAATCCACAGAACTTGTCACGAACGATAAGTGATAAGTGCTAAGAGAGTACTCAGCAAGTGTTTGGATGGTAGCGTGTATGTATACCACACAACACACTGAAAAATAGAAGCTACAATTTACTTTGGGGTGTCACAGCCCATCTTGAACTGAGGCGTCCGTATAATAAAGACACAATGGTAACCCGATTTATTGCATTCATTTTAAATTTCCTTCGATTGCTAAAACATAACGTGAGCTCGTAAGCGAAAATTGGGTGGGGATGCTCTCAGTGACCAGTCCGCCAAACGAGGACATACATGTACATACTCAGAATTAGCTGGTATGAGTCAGAGGGCTCCAGATGCAACGTAAAAAACAGTATAGCCCTCACTTTTGGTTCGACACCCTTTTGCGTCAAAACGCATGGCTCCCTGTATCGACTGTCAGTATAAGCTTTGGCTGATCTATCACCTTCCAGCCTAACTGAATGCCACGGTCTGCATACCGCACACAGCTGGGAAAATGGACAGCGCAATTAACCTGGAATCGTCTTGAAAATGGCTGCAGCTCCGCTGTAAAACGATTAAAGAAAGGCCGTTAAAGCACCGTCAGCTTGAATCAACTGATCATTCTGAGCGGACTATATTAGTGGTAAACATTCTGTGTAGTTGAAGGCATTGACAACCTGAGCCAAAAAGACCAGTTCACTTTTCTCAGTTGATCAGATGCCATCACCTTGCTCATCGTTAGGTTCACACGACCTTCTAACGAAATTCCGGTGACGAAATCGAGACTCACCGGTCTACCGTCCAACCTAACGCCAAACTGTGACCACTGATGATCGGTAAGTTAGGCATGAGGAAATTGTGCTAAATCGAGTGAAACGTTGACTGGGTGAACGGAAGACATTTGGCGAAGAGCAAGTTATCGATCGTTGCCAAAGAGCAAGCAACAACAAAGTGCTTTACTTACTTTCAGTGAGTGGACAATCAGCGAGCAGTGAGTCACGAGTAAGAATCACGCCCTTTTCGCGTCACAGTCGGGTCTCAGATAACCAATGCTAATTAACCCTATCCATTTTCTATTCTGTAGTGCAATGTGTACCTAGATCAACCTATGGAAAATTAATCCTCGATGTATAAAATGCGACATGTGAAATATCTGGCGCCCTTACAGCTACGCAAAGAAGTGTAGATTATAGACGGGGTCTGGACACCGTCAAGCTGTATAAACTTACAGAACAGCAGTAGCGGCAACCCAGGATAGAACCTGCAGCTGTCTGTTAAACGCAGTCGCCGCCGCTACAACTTTTAACTAACCATGAACAGAATTAGGGTCATCAGACAACCACATTGCTGTTTACACCTAAATGCATCTATGGTCAACGTTCTTCAGTCAACCTATGTGAACAAATCGAGTCGAAAAACAACGATGACACCCTAGCCAACGAGAACCATGCACACTAGGAATGATTGCAGGCGAACATCTGGCTATGATGTTGGAACAGCCCTATCGAGGACAGAGGTGAGCAAAAGCACGTTTGGTCGCTAGCGGCCAATAAAAGCACACATGTATCCGCATTTGCATACATACATACAAACATACAAGGCCTCATTTGGGTTCAGTTCAGTCAACTGTGAGCTGCTCAATTTCAGCCTGTTGAACAGAGGGGTGAAAAGGGTAACTAACTGTAATGTGGTATTGTTAGGCCAATTATAAGCCAGCGATAGTTGCATATTACAAAAGCTTTATTAGATTTTACGCCTTGGTTGAGAAAAAACACTATAAGGTTGGGGCAAACAAGAGGCTGCAGTTAAAGGAAACATTGAACCCTCCGTAAACCTCTCCAATAGCTCATTAGGGAACATTAGTAAATGGCGAGATGTCAAGCGAAACCAAAAAAACGTTAGCATGCCATTGAAAGCCAGTCGGATAGCCGTTTCTGCCAACGGTGTTCATGGGTGCAACTTATACAATCAGCTAGCGGACTCCACATTAACCTTGCAAAGCGAGACGACTCAAATTTTTGGGAACAACTGATCGTCTTACCAAGTGTGTTCAAGCCGTCGGCGTTCTCACTGAAGAAGTAGTCATATGCCGGACATACGGAGTACAACACGACGTATACTTATCATTGTGATTGTAGCTTACCGAGATCCTGGTTTGTGTCCGCTCACCACTTTCATGGAGCTAGCCTTACCCGAGGATGTCCTTATGATATGCGTAGACTGTCACATCATTAGTGGGTCGTGCACGAAGATAGGATCATTCGGGACAAACCATATGCCTGACAGAAGTGATGATTTAGCTGTCTACCTAGTCGCATTTACCCCCACGAAGTGATTACGACGTTACTATGATACGCTGCACAGTGAAACAGATAGCACACACGCAAATACATACATACGTATCACATGGCAAATCATCGAGGACATCATGGCCTATAGTTTGCGTCGATTCTAATTGCAGTCAACAAAATGACAGGTTGATAAGCAAGCGTAAGTGTACAGAATAAACAAACAGACAAAATAGTGGAAATACGTAAATCAGAAAGAGGACGAATCAACAGTCTCAAGGATGCAGGCAACACTGCCACGTTCAATAGAGGGTTCACTCCACACTGTATACAATGACGCACTCTCAAATCTGACAGGTAGCAGCTGTCAATGACTTTGTCAACGTTTTCATGGCCAAAGACCACAGTATGTCCAAGAAGTCTTGTGATTTATTTCAACCACAAGTGATCATGTTGGACAACACGTGATACGGCAAGTCATCGGTTGGCATAGGCGTCGACGCGTTGTCGCGTTTTCCCGTAAAATCAGCCCATTTGAAACAAACTGAGTGATGAAGACAACGATGGCCGTATATCGAGAGCTTACGAACATCTCCCATAGGTGAGGTCACATCTCTAATTCATAAGGAAAAATTGGAAACACAAACGAATTATATGCTCCCCTCGGTCGACAACCGGATGTCTTCACGGTATAACTAATGACAAAGGTTAGTGAACGCACTTTGTGCATAGACATATCGACACTCTCAAGCGGCCTATCTAAAATAACAAAGATCTGGTGTACAGTAATGCAATTATAAAACACGATCTGCACCTAGTCTTTAAAAGAGCCAAGAAAAAAAATGTTGACTGCACACTCAGTATCGGTAGTTTACCGGTTGGCAGAAGCTCTACCACAAAATCCTCGGAATACTCTGAACGGGACAGTCTGATAATCGTTTCATACGGCCTCACTGTAAAATCTGTAATTGCTCATTTCATATTTGCGAACAGATCGCACCTGAGCACACTAAGAAACGAAGTGAGCGGAAACAACAGCGTGGGATAAATCAGAGCAGCTAATTCAAAGTGAACAGCAGCTTATAATGGAGTAAACTTACCGGTACTAAACGGAAATATGGTTGAATTACACCTATGGTTGGGTTGCATGATGTAGTTTTTCGATAATGCATTGTCGTCTATTACGCTGAAATGTGCAATTCCAAATACGGGATTAGTGAGACGCGCAACAGCCGACTACCACTCTTGGTGCGTCGCACCCAGACACGTAGCCCACCACCCAGTTGTAGTAGGCATTTCCGGTGTCTCTGTGCTATACTTAACTTGTAACTGTAATTTTTTTCGCGAAACCTTGATCTCCAGTGAGTACTCAATGGGTTTTACCCACTTTCACTACGAACCAAAATAAACCAATCAAAAACACCTGTGACAAAGGGACTCATGTCGCGGTTGCCATACGAAGGAGGGAAGAAGCTTCACACAAGTCATCTAACGCAGCTAAACTGCGCCTAGCCGGACGCATCAGGTCAGTAAAACACCTCCAAAATAAAACGCGAGTAATGAAATCGCCTACTTCACACTGTACTTATTAATTTGCCTGCAGCTGCAGTGAAGGTTACGTCAGCAAAACTGTTCGATCCCCGTGCTCTGGGATGAGACAACCTGTCCTTAAACAATCAAAACTAACTGAGCGGCGGGACCCGAAGTGACCTTGCCAGGCAGCACACGCTGTCATTCTTGGCCGCGAAGCACCTGCTGGAGATTGGTCATGTGGTCGATCTCACAAACGCCTTCAGTGGGTTGATGCGTCATTACAAGGTCGTCCATCATAAGTCACTTGCATCGTTGATTGTCACGTGCAACAATCTAGTCCTTAATGCAAGTTACCGATCACGAACATCCGTCTGCCCTGCTTTTGACCAATGAAAGACTAGTGTATTCGTTGACTTGAATTGCAAGCCTAATTCGTTTAATTATTCTTGTGTTTCACCATTTTTGGGTGCAACAACTGATGAGATCACACGAAATGGTACAGCTATCTTGTAAAGTAGATATTCTGGCTTCGTTAATCAAATTCGTAACGACAGAGAGCCGCCTTCATTTTCAGAACAAACGATGACTTCCTCGTCTCTGTTGAGAGGCAGATGGAAACACCGGATCGGATGGTGCAGAAACAATCACTCGGCGGGATCCGATCAAGCAAGTTCCGCGCTGCTTTGAAACCCATTACGATTCACACCTTCAGCTTGACCGTACAACTCAACTTCGTCGTCACGCTGATGAAGGGTCACTGATCCGTAACATTGTCTAGTGGCCAATTCGAATGAAGAACAATAAGATTACTAATGAGTAGTCGGGGATTTGATTTATTTTCAAGTTGAACATCACACACATTTGCTCGCAGCTTTTGCATTCAGATAAACTTTCCAGTCAACCTCTAGTTTCATCCAAGTTAGTAGTGTACATCCTTGTCACGGTCGGGAACGGAACTCCGACCACGCCTCCATCAGGCAATCGTAGTGATCACTGTGCCATTGGTACGACTAAACTAGCACATCAGAACGCTCAACCATTCCCGCTTATGAGTGATAATCAAGTTGCTCGGTCACCTCGTTAAGAGACAGTTATTGTCTGCTAACTCCAACGAATAACTCCACGATTATAACATCACAAGCAGATCAAAATTTCCAATCTTATCGAACCTGCTAGGCGATATTTTAGATTACTGATGTACAGTTGGGGAGTTGCTTAATTTCAAGCTGAACATAACCGATATCTGATCGCAGCTTTTGCGTTCAGAGAGACTTCCGACCCGGCCTCTTTCGAAACGAACCAATAGACTGGAATTTCGCTCTTACTAGAACTCGTAAGTAGTGCATATCGTTCCCACACTAGGAATATAAATGCGTGTTTCGGAGAAGTGATGTTTCTTCCAGATAAAGATGCCGATATCCCTGCGCCCAACCTAGAGGACCAAGAGACTGTGGTTTGCCCCCATCTCTACCTAATGGTCTATCTGGTATGAGTGACTCTGTCGGTGTAGTCGACACACTGTCCAGTTTAGACCAACACGTAATCGAGATGTGCAGGCCGTCATACCGTGTCGAGGTCCGGCCTAGTTGTGACAGCAACAGTGGGCTCCAAGGATCCTGAGTGAAGTGGTGCACAGCTGCTTCGGCCTGGTCGGGTCTCATCAGCAAAACACGCTGGAGAATCGAACCCAAGTGAATAAGTGAATAACAACACCATGTCTTACTTTCACTTATAAATCGGTTGTTTGTTTGCAAGGTGTAGGCACCTTGATGCTGAGTGTTCGAATATAGATGAAGCTATTTTAAGTAGTTAAGTCCCTTTCCCTCTCCTCCTTTTTATTCTCTCCTTCTGTACAGGGTTTGTTTTGTAGCAGTTGAGCATCGGTAAGCATCACTGATTTATTACTGTCTATAATGATGATGATGACAACCGGCCTCTCGGATGTATTGTAAGATTTTCAAATTATAGAACAATAAGCCTTTGACCAAGGTCAACTGTTCAGTGATCGGAGTTTTTAACGCTCTTTCATATTCAGGAAGCAGAAATGATGCAACTATGACCATTCTGGTGCAAATTCACATGACAGCGCCTTAAAACTAAATCAATTATGAGAAATCAGCAATGCGGCATGCAACCCTCAAGAGAAAGCTTTTCATATGGCTGCTCCCCAGTGACCCGTTTGGCATGATTGCACCCGAAAAGAACAAAGCCCAATTGGGCAGTGCCCTCTGGATCCACACAGTGCAGGTATTGTCAGTTACCTGGTCAATAATAAAGTGAACTGTTTACATGGCATATGTATATATCGAAGGATACTACATACCTGCAGCAATTCATCACCCGGCCGAACGATATTCAATGAACCAATCAGACCGTTGGGTACGACCGCTTGCACGAAATGGCGAGGTTCAATCGATTTGCGTTCATTGGATCCTCCATTAGGCAACACAGGAGCGGCGGGTGCGGAGGGACGAAATTCTGGTTTGCGCACTTCGTCCACACCCTCGATACTGATCCCAAGGCTGACAGCACTTTTAGGTTTTTTAATGTGCAGAACCTGCAGCAATCGGAGAATGAAAACAACAAATTCAAGCTTGGCGATAGCGATCGAAATGAAAGTTGGCGAAGGAAAACGGGAAAATCATGAAGATAAGTGTGAGTCCATTATCGTAGGGCAGTTGTCCGAACACCGTGGGGTTAACAAAAATACTGAAGTAAGCCAGTTAGCTATGAAAGTGAGGCAATTTTGAGGTATCGTGCTCAACGAAAAAAAGGAAATGGAATACAACTACCGACCCTTTCACGGTTGTTAGATCTAACGATTCTTTATTAAAAAAGATATGATTGCAATCGCAAGTCCATCCGCACTGGCTTAATTGGAACCCCCTAACGCGGTGGCAGCCCTGAGCAGTTTAGTTGGTTGAAAAGAAACTTCCTGAGGGTTGGCGACTGGGTAAACGATAAAGGTTATAAACGACAAACTCAGGTTTTTCATTGTCGATTGAATCATGATATCTCCGCTACTAGACTGATACGACGTTCCCATATCAATGGACCTACCCTTACTTTGTAGAGTACTAGACTACGACGCCTCCTGATAACTCCCAGTACTCAGGTCGATTGGCTCTGGGTGTGGTTGTGAACCTACAACAGTTACTACGTGGTAAATGCATTGGATCGTGTTTTATGTATCTGATTCTAATGTCATTGCATGTCCTCCGCAAGTAATCTCCTGTTTAGAGCATTTCGATTAGATGCTGATCGGTAGGGTACCAGAAATAATCCGATGACATTTTGTGTTGCCTTCTTCTTTGATCAACAGAAGAGCACGTTTGAAGGCTTCCACGGGACGCTTCACTTGGTCGTTGGACTGAAGATGATACCATGGTAAGACGTATTGAATAGTATTCTGATCACAAAATGTGACAATGGCGATCGAAGTAAACTTTGAAACCTTGAACTTCTGAGGCGATTGAATGGCTACCCTGCGTCAATCACAATTTTGGGATGCGCCGGCTAGAATACTCCATGCCACTTGATGAGTACGTCGACAAGCATCAGGCTCAATTGTCTATCGAAGGGTTCCATGATGTCCGTTTGCAGACGATACAACAATCGCTGTATCATGAGTCAAGACACAGCATACCTAGTTGACGAGTTGGCAGTCATCGGAAAATTGACGCAGTTAATGGTGGTATTCCAGCATAACATCCAGTGGGGGCCAATCTATATAATCTTGTGCTATTGTTTTCATCTTGTTGGTTTTCAAGTGTTCGGAGTAGGACCGTCTGATAATTCATGCACAGTTACCTATCCAGTCTGTACTAGGGTCATTTCGTGCGTATGACAACCATAGTGTGCCGAAAGGTAGTGTAACAATTTGTTCTCTCTGGAGCCGTTTCCGCTGCTGCTGGTGATGTATGAATGACATCCGAGAGGTCACATTTGGATTCCGATTCGATGGTAGTATTGGTAATGACTGTCTTCTGGATTCAGTAACATACAAAACAACACTTCCTCAAAATCGTTTTCGCACTTGTCTGGAAAGGCAGGGAGAGCGAGATTAGAATCGGCCACCTTTGAGCTACCCATTAAAGACGACCAGCTTTGAGCCGGTCACCGGCCCGATGGATATAAGCGGATATGTCTTTTTTAAATCGCGATTTACGTTTGCAAATATGATTCACAAACACACAGCGCTCAATTCGGAAGAAAAAGGTCGTCATCACGGCAAATTCATTTGGCGCTCAACCCGAAAGCGATATATGAGAGAGCAACAGATGTGTGCATAGGCGTGCCGCCCGGGTGACTGATGTGATACGCGTGCCAGAGTTGAAACTCGAGGAAAATGGCGAGCGTGTTTAAGATGTTTCAAGGAACAACAGACGCAGAACCTTCTTATGGTTACATATACTGAGTAATCCAGTGAAACAGCTTAGCTTCAGCTGGTTTATAAAGTAACCATTTCATACCGAAAATTTTAACGATTACACTGTACATAGTTAGAGTTAAGGAGACATGCCACAACAACATTCGCCATGAACATACAAAACTGGCGAGGTTTGCGAAATCAGACGAACAAGTGGGGGAAACATGTATATACATGTAGAAACGTTGACCGTGTGAATGATCGGTGATCACCAGGAATCACGCAAACGATGCCTATCGCGACGATCATAATACTAAAGAACTGTGCTATTCATTCTGCTTCCTTGATCTGCTGATTGGTGGTTTCTACTTGAAGCTGCAATATATTTCTCTTGAAGTTAGTGATTTTCCTTGAAGTTACATCTCAACTGTATGGGACTGAGAAAGTAGTCACGATTCTCAAAGCTCCACGCAGTCTATTGCATAAGAGGAGCGAGACAGAGGGATTAGCTCAAAACAAGCTTACCATCAGAATACATGGTCAAGTGAACTGAAAGCAACCTTAGGAACACTAGAAATGTAAAGTTGAACGCATGTAACTCACAAACACGGGACAACTTTAACGACCCGCTCATGGTCTTTAGGCCAAATTCAGTCGAACACGAGTTTAGCCAGTATGGATGTGAATGCTTGAGTGCACATACACATACCACTGAAACCTAAACCGCCCGGATCAGTTTGACGATGCGAATCAGTCAGTTCACCATAGAGTGCGGTAAAATTACACACGTGAAACGAAAGTCTATGGTATCGGACAGAAACAACCGTTCTGACAAATAGTAGGACAACCCAACCTAAACGCAAACGTTCAACAGTGTTATTCGCATCATTGTGCAGTGTATGATGCCTTATCAGAGGTGGGCGAGAGACAGAATTGTGTCGTTCCGAACGTCTAATTGTACCCACCAACTGATAATATAAAAAGACCCGAGCGCGAAACAATCGCGGTTAGTGCGCGTGTGCACTTTTATTTCACTGGATGTCAACTAGACCGTTTTGTCACACGCGACCAAACACACACACACCGAGACTAGAAGTATACATAGTAAATCTAACAGTAAACATACTAGCGACTGGCTGAACGCCGCCATAAGCACCAGTAAACCAAAGCAAAAACTAGAATCGATTCGACAAACCTGAATACAGTTCAGCGTGAACACTGGAACGATGCTCGACGAGAGATCGCACGTGTGTAGCAGGTATCATCAGCCAGTACAATACGGAACACAGGCAGCCAGTCCAGCGAGTAGGACTTTGTGCTTCGGTGTTGATGTGATATATAAAAAGTCTAAAGCTACGTAAGGAAGACACAGGCTGATCGTTTCCGTCCCATTTGCCACAGAGCAGTGGTAGGAGCGTAAATGTACACTGACACAACAAGCGGGGTGTGCCGTCAGGTTTTTGAACGGGGGAAGACACTTTTGTGGAGGTAACCTAAGAAATGCTACAGCTAACGGGAAAAGCTTGGTTCGGGAAAGCAGAATGATGGACTCACGGTTCGTCATCGTGCTGCCTAAAAAGAATCCACGTAGACCCACTAAACGTAAAAAAGATGTATGCTACCTCAAAGCGGACATAAGAAATACCGGAGAGCTCCTCGCCCAGAAAACACTCAAGAATTTGTCGATCCTGTCTATCCTGAGTGATTTCATCGTTCTGCTGTTCCCATATTACCAACTCCATTTCTTCAAAACTTGGGTCCACTGATAGTCTGAAGACAGAACCGGGAGCAAGTTTCTGACACCACCAACCTTCTACGGAATAACAAACTTCATGAGTTGTTTGTAGTAAGCAGAGAAGTACGGTAAAACCTGAAAACAAACAAGCGGCTCAAAGCAATCTAAACAAATTTCCTTTCAACGACTAGTCTTGACCGATTTTGCTAACCTGACGTAAGGATCAGGCTTGCGTACGGTAGCAATCCGGAGGACTCCGTTAACCAAGAATTCGGTCCCACGAAGTACAACCATGTCAGTCAAGCCAGACTAGCAATCATGCAGAAACTAGCTACAATGACGAGGTTGTACTGAGCACTAATGATAACTTGTGTTGATAGTATTTGGATAATAAGATAATGAAACAAGACCCCACGAACAAAAGCCCAAACCATTTTCGCAATTGCAGCACCGTCGTCTTGCAGATAAATACAAAGTGGTTAGAAAAGATACCCTGAAACAAAAGGGCAATCAGGTCGTCCAACGATTGAACGTGGCCGCCAGAGTATTAGCTAATACGACCGGAAAGCTCTCCGCATCATTCAAGAACCAACTGCCTAGAGTATATTTGCCACGTACAGCAGTAACCATAACCAGACGTAAACGGTTCATCTACTGCGTCTCGAGGCTAAGTTAGTTTCTTACTTTCAAGTGACACTGACTCTTAGTTCTGAGTGGGGCCCGTCATGAGAACCATACTACTTGTCGTCTCGCAGCCATAAATTATGAATCAGAGACTTCAGGTGGGGTGCCTCAAGCCATCCACCTTTTTGCGGTAAACAGGGTCAGAAAGTAGCAGAAGCTGTCGTTCTCTCAGCAGTGACACTACTCAGTCAATACCTTTTTGCAGTTCTATTTTCTTACCCAATTTTCCCCCTTCCTGGTACCTCTCATTGATGTTTATACTCCAGAGCCAAGACGAGTAGTAACTAAAGACGAGTCTAACGTCTACACTTTACTACAGATAGGTCGGCAGGTTTCGTTAGCGAGTAACCTTTCAAGTCTGGAAAACGGTGTGTGCTGTGCCTCGGAAATTTCACCACCATCATCGAGGACAACAATACATCAGCGGCTCGCGCTGTAGCACAACTGTAATTCAACGATGAAAAGAGTAGGCACTAGCTACGAAGAGGTCATTGTCCGAGCATTCCACATCAAAGTATCTACACTACAAAAAAAAACCGAACTGTTAGTAAAAGTAAGATGGATGTGAGGATCTACCACTTTAACGACGCTACTCACTTATATTCAATTCTAGACAACTATCGATTAAAGCGATTCTCACTCAAAGTATCTGGTCAAGTTGAAGTGAGAATCGCACGGAGTCCCGAAACAAAACAAGGCTCGTTTGACGGAATACCGACGATAAGTCGCCTGTGTGTTTTCGGACTTAATACATAGGTTAGGGAGTGCCAAAGCGGAGAATAAGTGTTGTCTATTAACCACGTACGATGCAACGGAGCGTCGTCTTTCCCAAAAGTAAAGACGGTTTAGGAGCGTGTTTAGTGTCCGTACACTTGTGAAAGACTGCTGCGAGTATGAGTATCTGATGTCCCTTACATTTCGAACACCGCATTTCAACACGGGAAGCAACGTGCACCACAAAGACCATATTATGCATATGGCTGATGGACAAGAATCGATCAAATAGCAGTCAGTTACAGGTGGCATCATTCTATCGGACTGTCGCAGATGTTCGAACAACCTTCTGGAATCGAAACAAGCTGTTATGTGCCCGTTCTGTTCTGTCATACACATGTAAACGCAGCCGTAATTTAGCGGAAGAAGCGTAAGGAACGCTTGTCAGAATACACTGATGAACAAATTTTCCAGTTTGAGTTAGATGAGAGGATCATGCGAACATTGAGAATAAAGCACAGGAGCTAATAGGGTTCGATGGGAGGAAACATAGTACAAACGAGCTGCGCAATTGCGACAGAACTAGGTCAAATTTTCTCCCTCTTTTTATAAGAATGGCGGAGACAGGATGACATCACGACTCAACAAACCCCTTTAGACAACCTATAAAACCGAAGATGATTAGGGCTTATCAACAGTGATCCCGTTTTCAAACAGGAAGCTCAAAGCGTGTACGACAACCAAAGGGCCATCTATCTGGCAATAAGCCGCGCATAACTTACTTGCTGGTTTCACTCGCGTCGACTAACTAAACCCATGAAAAGTTGGACAGGTGAAGAACAAGGAGAATTCCGATCTGGTCAAGAATGCGCTGACCGAACTTTTAGCCTGTGACAGGTCTTGGAGTGTCGACACACTTACGGATAGCCGACGGTCATGGTCTTGTTATGCCTAAAGCCTGCCATTGATTCGGTCGCTCTCGACTTTTTCTGGAAAGATCTTTCACAAATGGGTTCTGAATAAAAACGTGATACGTTCGGATAATTGCACGCTCAATTTGCAAACAGACTGACGGTTTGTGTGCAGTTATTGCGGGTAGTAAACACTACAAACGGTGTTCGCCAAGTGCGTTCGACGTCCCCTCTCTGGTCAATCCTGCTGCAGACAACATTCTAAAAGATGCACCTGTGGAATCCAATGATCCTGATGTTAATTCACCCCTTCTCCGTACTAAGGTGACCGACATGGGATATGCACATGAAATTGTCTTGCACGGCCTCATGCCGAAGATACACACATGTCAAACAGGATTACTGACTGGTTGGTAGATATCGGATGCACTTCACACCTTCAAAGTGCAAGACACTACTTCCCAGTTGGGGCCTTCTCACTCCCATGTTTTATGCACCCACGTATGCCCTACAATGAACCATTTGCTTTGCATTCACCCGTTTATACTGACCCCTCAGACTCTGGCAAACCTGACTCTGATCTGGCTGCGACAATACCTAAATGTTTCTTTTGTGGATATAACAAACACCCAAGTTCAAAGTGTCCAGCTAGGGAAGCGCTTTGCCGTAACTGCAACAAAGTGGGCCATTTTCAACGAGTTTGTAAGTCAAATCAAAGTGATAAACGTGTGGTATCCTGTACCAAACTCCAGCTGTCCACTGTCTGCATAGCTGCTTTCCCTACCTCTCTTTCTAAAGCGGTAGTTCAAATTACTGTAAACGGAATTTCTCTCAATGCTCCCATTGATACTGGAAGCTCAGACAGCTACATGTGTTTTGACATCGCTTATAAACACTGTTGGCATATCTACCCTTCCAATTTTGCTATTTCTATGGCTTCTACTACCTACACAAGTGTGACTCAAGGACAGTGTCTCGCTACTGTTGATTACCGTCGTAACCGCTATCCTTCGGTAAAACTTTCCTTGCTCCCGAACTTGTGTTCCGAGGTTTCACTTGGTGATGATTTCCTAAAACAACATCAACATATTCTTGTATCTTTCGGTGACAACTGCCTATGTAGAACCCCCAACACTTTTTGGCAATCTCTCTACCCTTTGTAAACCAATTGCCACAAAATCTCGAAGACTAAGCTCACCCGACTAGAAATACCTGGAGTCAGAAGTGCGTCTTTTACTCGTCGAAGGAATAATTGAACCATCTTGTTCGTCGTGGAGAGCCCAGGTACTGGTGACATCTAATGTAAACCATAAGAAGCGTATCGGTGTGAATTATAGCCAGTCAGTTAATCGATTCACGTATTTGGATGCGTATCCCTTACCTCGCATTGACGAGCTAGTGGAGAAAATATCACAATAAGAGATCTACACCACCTTAGATCTCCAGAGTGCCTAGCATCAAGTCCCAATTAGAGAAGACGAGAAGCTGTACACAGCTTTTGAAGCTTGCGGTAACCCATATCAGTTTTGTCGCACTCATTTCGGTATTACGAACGGTGTTGCCTGTTTCCAGCGGCTCATTAACAACATAATCACAAAAGCCAATTTGAAAGATACTTTCGCCTATGTCGAGAATGTCACCATCTGCGGCCAAAACACGTCAGAACACAATATAAACTACGGAAAATTTCTGAATGCTGCCAAAGAATACAGCCTCACTTTCAACGAGGGCAAGACAACGATCGCCGCTCGTGCAATCACTCTCCCCAGCTTCCAGATCTCATGGTGTTATAAAACCAGATCCTGAAAGATTCCGAGCATTACGTGAACGCCCACCTCCTCCCGACCTCAAATCTCAGCAGAGGGCAGTTGGAATGTTTGCTTACTACTCTAACTGAATCTCTCATTTTTCCGACAAGATTCATAATCTCATGCATAACAAGATTTTCCCGCTTCCAGATCGTGTTAAACAAACTTTTGAAGACCTCAAGCGTGAGCTTGAGAATGCTGCAGTGGTCACTATCAACTACAAAATACCCCTAGTTGTAGAAACTGATGCCTCTGATACGGCCATAGCCACGACATTCAACCAAGAGGGTCGATCCGTTGCACTTTTCTCATGAACTCTCAATCCTAGTGAAAAAAATCATTCCCCTGTTGGAAAGGAAGTCTACGCTATCGTCGAAGCTCTTCGCAAATGGAGACATTATCTCCTTGGTGTCCATTTCAAACTCTTGACTGATCAGCAATCTGTATCTTTTACGTTTGATGATAAGCATAAAGGAAAAGGAAAAAATGATAAAATCCTGCGATGGAGAATCGAACTCTCATGTTTTAGTTATGACGTTGTTTACGGGCCTGGTAAAGAGAACCAGGCTGCTGACGCCTTATCACAAGGTTATTGTGCTTCCATGAACTCATTTAATCTCAAACAACTACACGAATCATTGTCATTCTGGTGTTCCACGTATGTTACACTTTGTGAGATCAAAGAACTTTCCACTTTCTACCGAAGACGTGAAAGCATCTATTGCTCGGTGCCCAGCATGTGCCGAACTCAAACCCAGGTTTTATACACCACCGAGGGCGAACCTCATTAAAACGACACAACCTGTTGGAAGATTAAGTGTTGACTTCAAAGGACCTCTCCCATCTATTTCTCGTAATAAACACCTTCTTACTGTTATTGACGAGTTTTCTCGATTTCCTTTTGCTTTTGCATGCTCTGACATACACTCTTCTACTGTCATTAATTGTTGTTGTCAACTATTTTCTATTTTTGGACTACCTGCTTTCGTACACTCGGACCGTGGTACAGCATTCATGTCCTCAGAACTGAAAAATTTCTTCCACGGAAAAGGTGTAGCTACCAGCAGAACCACACCATATAACCCAGCTGGAAATGGCCAAGTAGAACGGCTTAACTCAACACTTTGGAAAGCCATAACACTCACACTGAAGTCCAGGAACCTTCGAATCAGTTACTGGGAATCAGCACTTTTAGATGCTCTACATTCTGTGAGATCCATACTTTGTACGTCCACAAATGCGACATCGCATGAGCGCATGTTCAGCTTTAATCGACGGTCAACTTCCGGAACATCGCCTCCAAAGTGGTTAATTTCAGGTGGTCCCGTACTTTTGAAGAAACAACAACGAGCTTCCAAATATGATCCTGTAGTGGAGGAAGTTGAATTACTGGACTACAACCTGCAGTATGCACACGTCCGACTGCCGAACGGGAAAGAAGAGACGGTGTCGGTGAAACAACTAGCTCCTCGTGGGCAACCCGATGACCTTGGAACCTCCGAATGTTTAGCTGACGCTAATGGCCTGATCGAGGCGACAGAAATCGCACATGAAATGTGTTCCAACGATGAGGCCACTGACTGTCCTACTCCAACCAATTATGAACTACTGGAGCAAAAGCAGCAACGTCTTCACCCGCATAATCTGAGGAGCCGCGAAGCAGTCATAGCTTTCTCGCAATTTTCTTCCTGACAACGACATATATTTGTTTCATTTCGTCCGTCTATCAGTGAGAGAGAATGTACTAACATTTGCTTGTTACTAACATTTGGTCCTAATTCACGTTTGCTCATTCGTATCACTCATCTATCTTTTATACATTACAGCCACTGTACCGTCCTTCTCAGAAGAGTAAAGCCTTACCCTACGGGCCTTTGTCTTCTAACGACTCAACGTGTCGTTTACCGAATACCGTTTTTCTGATTCATTACATGCAGGCGTTACCATTATTTCGTCTTAAGTTGACAATTGATTGTGGTAGGTTGGAGCTAGTTAGGAAGCCAGCACAACTGCAGTATTGTCTACATGTTCATGCACGTGTATCTGGTTGGACTGGTCAACAAATGTATTGTAAAAAATAGAATAAATGTATTGTAAAAACCAGAACATTTATTAATCTGCACCAAGAGTGTCAAAGGAATAGCGTGACCCAGTCTATGAGAAAGCGAAAAAGGCCCGCATATTTGTCGAACACTAGTTGCTAAGTAGAACTATCAACAATCACGTCTCTAGAAGCTAATAAGTGATGAAGCTTAAAATCGCTTGACAGCGATTTCAGTGCGATTTCAAGTGACGTCGTCAATACACACTACACTTCACGTTTTGATGTTGCAAGCACCGTGTCCTACCACCAATTGCCGAATCAAACACTAACAGCAGGACGATTTCATACGAACTCCGACTTTGAGAATGCCCAATGGGAACGACGCCGACCACTGATCGCGTACAGTTGCGAATTCCAGATCCAGTTACCTCACCAAACATGCAACGTGACAGCACCACCTGGCTCACGCGTCAGTGGCCAGCGCAAAAACAAATATCCAAAAATATTTCTGCACGCGTTCGGTCTCTACTATATTTTCCTGCAATTAAAACAACAAAATTGGAAGCTGGGCAGCTTTTGGTGCGCGTTAGGGCCAACACGGGTGAATCCCTTATTGCTAGACAGTGGTTCACAGATCAACTGTCTGCTGTAAACGGCAACAAAATCAAGCCCAGTTTGAAAACAAAAATGTTAGCTACTCACTATAATTTCCTGATCAGGTTCAATCAGTGGTTGCCAAACTTTGCGCATCAGTTCCTCTAGTTCCGGAGTCACCTCGCCAGCTGTGAAGGCAGAGAAAGAGACAAACGTGAAGTTAAGAAGCAGCATGAATGCCCGATTCGCAAAAGTTATGTTGGAGACGGGAACTATTTGACGCGCAATCATGTTGTCTGTTAGATCTTTCCTCTACCGAAGTAAATGGATGATTTTTACGATTAGATTGCATAGCGACCTAAGATCCCAAAGTTTTACCGGCCTGATCCCAAATAATGCCGATGCATGTGTGCTATATCGCGTATTGTTGTTCATTCTGCGTGACAGTTCGGTTCCGCTCATGGGAAAATGGACCAGGCTAGACATTCACCTGGTGCTCTCCAGGTTGGAGATTGGAAGAGGATTACCATCTTTTTCCGAATTCAGTTCCAGTTCTGATACACTGCCACTCACCCGATGCCTTGCGGTATAAGCTTCTGAGCCAAAGGCTTTACTTGATAACCCTAATCGTCCCGCACTAGGTCTGTGCATACTGGCAATATTTCCACACACACACAACCATGAATAGTTCCCATATTCAAGAAAGATATAAGAGGCTCTTGTGAAAACCACAAAGGAATTAGTTTGACCCGTCATTTCTAGGATTCTAGCATCCATTATACCTCGCCGACTCACTGCAGCTCGAGAGGTAAACATTAGATAAGAACAGGCAGGGTTTCGCCCCCGGCGGGGATATGTAGATCACATTTTCACTCTTCGTCAAATTTTGGAACAGCGTCATGTATATCGCCGGCCAACAATTGTATTTCTCGACTATAAAGGTGCGTTCGATTCAGTGGATCGATCTACACTTCTAATGTCGCTCAAACGCAGAGGAGAGCCGACTAAGTACGTGAATATACTGTCGGCACTCTATTCCCATACTTCAGCTCAGATTAGGGTTTACGGTGAACTGTCTGACAGTTTCAGCACCAGCGGCGGCATGTGCCAAGTATGTCCACTTTCACCACTGTTGTTTAATTTCGTCATAGACAAAACAACGGAAGATTGTCTCCGGCACTCACAAGATGCCGGCCTGGACCTCCTACCTGGTGAAAGACCGACCGATCTTGATTATGCTGACAACAAGGTGTTGCCGTTTGACAACTTTCAAGCAGAACAAGCAATGCTAGACGCAATTTCGCGCTTTGCCAAATACTTCGGAATGCGCTTTGCAGCCTCGAAATGCAAAGTGCTTCTGCAATATTGCTCTGTTCACGTAGATTGGATGTTAGATAATGTAGTCATGGAGGTTGTTGACCGGTTTGTATACCTGGGAAGCTGCATCAGCGGCGGCGGCGGAGGTGTAGGGAATGAAATAGAAGCGCGTATCTCTAAGGCTAGGGTGGTATTCGCTAATTTGAGGCATCTCTGGCGACAGAGAGAGGTATTTCTCTGAAGCTTAAACGTCGCGTATATAAGACAACGGTGAGGGCCGTATTACTTTACGGCAGCGAAACCTGGCCGCTCAGGATAGAAGACGTAAACCGTCTTCAAGTATTTGACCACCGATGTCTGCGTTCAATCGCTCGTATCGGGTGGCACCAGCGCGTAAGTAACGA
>QNGE01000484.1:126389-142411 GCA_008508345.1 Paragonimus westermani | reverse complement strand
TCATCAGAAGAGCTTAGAAAGTTGCCTTAGTAGTTCTCACTCTGAAGATCCTAGTGGCTGCTGCACCGTGCCACACATGAAGCAAGTACTGTAGCATGTGACACAGGGATACACGGGTTGGACAGACATTGGATCTCGGCGAAATCTCTGGAGTTGTTAAAGGCCAGACGGAACATTCCTCCTGGTAGTTCACATAACAAATCTAGAAGATATCAGTAGCAAGCTGAAACGTCGGTCAAACTGTGATCGTGATGGTTGGTTAATGGAGATAGTTAAGGAAATAGAAACCGCTTTTGTTTCAGGGAACATCGACAAACTCTTCAAACTTGTCCGTGTCGTTGGTGCTAGTCGACCGCCTGTCAGCGAAGCTATCAGGAAAACAGACGGCACACTCATCTATAAATTCAGAAGGTTTGAGTGGTAAGCGGAACGCTTTGAGGATCAGTTTAGCTAGCCTCCTGGTTCAATTGCGTTGCCGGCACCAACGTTTAATGTAGTATCCTGCTCGGTAGTCTTGGAACCATCCACTGAGACTGAGGTCCGCAACTGCATCTCGACTCTCAAATGTACTAGGGCTGTTTGTGCAGACGACCTCGCGCCGACACTTTTCATAGAAGGTATGGGAAGCCCTAGCGAAGACCATGATGTGGTTGTTTCAACGTGTGTGGACAAAGGAGACCAACAATTATACTTTATTGACTCACTACAGCTCACTACACAAACATAAGGGAGAACAAGCAGGGTTTTTTCTCCTGGGCAAGATCTATTGATCAAACATTTGCTGTTCGCCAAATTCTGGAGCAGCATCATGTGTACCGACGGTGCATTCGATTCGGTGGATCGACCCACACTTTTAGAGTCACTTAAACCCAGGGGTATACCGATAAAGTACGTGAACATACGGTGGTGCTTTATTCCCATACTTCAGTCCAGGTTAGGGTTTACGGTGAACTGTCTGACAGTTTCAGCACTAGGAGCGGCGTACGCCAAGACTATCCACTCCCACCAATTTGTTTAATTTTGTCATAGACAGAATAGTGGAGGACTGTCTCCGGCAGTCGCAAGATGCCGATGTGGGCATCCTACCCAGTAGAAGACTGGCTGAAACTGATTATGCTGACGACAAGCTGTTGCCGTTTGACACTTTCCAAGCAGCACAAACAATGCCGGATGCTAATTCACGTTCTCTTGAATACTTCGGAATGCGCTTTACAGCTTCAAAATGCAAATTGCTTCAGAAAGATTGGTATGATTACATCGATTTAATGTTATATAATGAAGCCATGGAATTTGTCGACCGGTTTGTTTACCTGGGAAGCTGAATTAGCGGCGGCGGCGGAAGTGTATGGAATCAAACAGAAACGCGTATCTCTAAGGTTGGAACGGGGCTTACTAATTTGGGATAGCCTTGACGACAGAGGGATGTCTGTTTGATGCTAAAAGGTCGCATATATAAGACGAAATTATGGGCCGTATCATCACACGGCAGCAAAACTTGTCCGCTCAAGGTAGAAGACGTGAGCTGTCTTCAGGTACCTGAACACCGATATTTGCGTTCGATCGCTCGCATTGGGTGATAACAGCGAGTAAGCAACGATATGGTTAGAAAGCAGGTGTTTGTCAGTAATTGTCAAACGTGCCCAGACTTAGACGGTTAGGTACGTATAAAGAATGCCACCTGCTCGCTTGCCACATCGTGTACCCTTTGCCGAAGCTGGCGTAAGATGCGGAGTGGACAGATGATGACCTGGCGTAGACAAATGAAATCGTTTACGAAGTGTTCGGTGTTTGTAGGTTGGGTTTGCCTCCCGGGCTGAGGCCCTCGCGACTCACAGAGTCGGTGGTTGGAGTCCTTAGATGAGATGGGGGCTAATCGAGCTCAGTAGTGTGTGTTGTCGTTGTTTGGCTGAGTAGTCTGTGAAGTGAGTGCGCTAATGACGCGGGGCAGTGGAAGCTGTAGGGAAGCTGTCTTGTTGATGACGCCTTACTTCCACTTAAAGCTCGGTTGTTTGTTTATAAGGTGTAGACACCTTGATTTTGAATGTTTGAGTATTGCTGTAGGTATTCTTTTAGTAATTAGGTTCCTCCCTATCCCTTTCTTTTCTTCTCTTCTTATATGGGGTTTGCTTTTTTTTCAAGGCTGTGTGGTAGTTAAGCATCAGCGTGAACAACTGATGTATTGCTGTCTGATGATGATGATGATGATGATGATGATGATGATGATGATGATTAATCCATCTGCCTCTCCGAATGTCTCTTCGATGAACTGGCTTTCGGGGTGTACTATAAGTAAGTGTCCAACCTGGCTGATTGATGGGGGTAATAACAAACAGATGCCCAGGGTCGGATCTAAGCATAGACTCGAAAACCTTGATAGTACTGTAAAATACGAAAGCCACTTTCATTGTATTAATGTTATCGATTGGTCAGGCGTTTCGATTGGGGATCGGATAAGGCGTGAGTTTATTATGAATATTCAGCAACACTGTTACGGGAACTATCAGCAGCATCTGTCCAGCAGGCATCTAACAGAACTGAGGACTTTAATAAGGCTCAGTGTTAGTTGAATCTACAAACCACTCCGCCATATTACGTAGCGTCTGTCACTGGAATTGCCTGAGTTGTAGGTCCGCCAGGAGTTAGAAACCGCAGTGGTAGGCTCATTAAACTTTACCACAGGTAACATCAGCTGCTCAACAATCAACCGTCACGGTCAATGATACTGGCGGCCAATAAAACTACGAAAGAAAAGACAACAGCCACTGGATGACCTGAGGCTATGCGAGTGTTCCAGTACGAACGACTGTGTTGAACAGAGCCACGTTACTTAAAACCAACACCAATGTGATTCGCCTGAGACCAGAATTAATCAGGAAGAAGGAACAAAGAGAAACAATGGCGTGCAAGCCATGTAGAATTAATGCTGGTTAAAGGTCGTGTTCGGTGCATAGTTACACTCACCGTTAGGTGATATTCGAGCCACGATATGTTAGCCCGAATCTGCATCTCACTGAGAAGACCACTGCGCAGCCCGTTGACCTAGGCAATCACATCCCACCTAAAAATGCCGTAACAAAATTACGTTGTACTAAGAGGGTAGCAGCTAGATATGAGTGCAAGGTAGCCTTGACAGCGTTGGCTCAGTAATCATTGAGGTAACAGGCACAGAATTCGGCGTCAACAGACGCTTCTAACCAGCCTAACTGAACAAACGAAACAGAATCCACGGATAAAAGAAACCTAATCTACTAGTGCAACTTAGGAAGCTGAATTGATGACTACACTTACAACGGTCTGACCGACAGCGGTAACAAGTTGAAGTGTACAACGAGCGTCAAGTGGACAGATTGAGTGCCTTCAGTTTGTTAGGTAGCCTACTGCCTGGAGCGTTAGTCCGCGAAGTGTGGATGTCCGCTTCAATGGGTGTAAAGTCTAGAAGAGAGCACTCGATTGACCTAAGTTGCCCCTAGATATAAATAAGACAAAATAAGTCAAAGACTGACAGTGCGTGCGACCCCATCCCGAAAGCTGTGTGCATGCTTGGAAACCTCAACTTTAGATATTGTTACGATATACATACTTAAGAAAATCGTCCTATGAAACAATGTGACTGACGGAGGTAATCCTTGGCTAGTGGGATGTGCTTCACAGTTAGTATCAAGTCATTGCTGTTGTTAGTGGTAGTGTGCCCATATATATATATATATATATATATATATATATATATATATGCAATGAAGGGGATCAAAACAGCGGGATTCTCGGGATTAATGTAAATAAGAAACTGGATTTTTCTTGAAAATCACAGCATATATGCAAGCCGCAAGCAAGCGAAGTTAACGGCGCTATGTGCTTAGCAGAACATGATCTAGGTTACACGAACCCTACGTGCTCTTCCGGCCTATTCTGAAGTTTAGTAGGATCTCACCCACATCCGAACATGCAATCATGTTCTCTCTTACTAAGACATTGGAGTAAAGATCTTGAGACAGCTGTTACCGTAGCATCCATGGATTAAGTCAAGCGATGACTCGAGAACCATCTTGTCCAGGTACAATTTTTGGCCGACTGCCACCCGTACAAACTGCAGAACGCGTATTATCACCAGTAGTATATAATTCACAAACCACGGACTAATGATCCAAGGCTAGGAAAACCTTCGAAGGTCAATATCTCCGCACCGTTTTACACATCTACTTTATTATTAGTTGACAATTAGTTGACAATTATTAGTTGACGGTTCCTCAGTGAAGATAGTGTGCACGCACGTTTTTTTGTGTTCTAGGTCGTATGAGGACTGCTTGAGCCACGGATGCTCGGGACCACTTTAGTTCGCTTATCAGTGACATTCCACTTCTTTCGTGTTCGTAATCACTACACGAACGGTATACGATTTTCAGACACCATTTTATTACTATTCACGTTTTTAAAGAAATTTGCTAATCTGCATGTTAGCCACTATGTGCCCGGTGTTACCGCTGTAGTGCCCTCGGAAACGAGTATCCGAACCGACGCTCCTCCCACAAGATCAAGAAGCAGGTCATTAACGGGTCGAGAACCTTCTGGAATTACACCAAACCCAGTGAATTTCTTGAAAGCCCGGACCTAGCCTAAAGTTCGGGATGTGTTCGATCTAAGAAAACTTACGGGCACATGTTTCACTGCTTAGTCTAATAACATTCAGGGTGCCAACTTGTGAACCAACCTTTGGAAGTTGGCTGTCGACTCCAAGACTAAACTTTCTCCTAGTTTCCGAGTAGCAAATTCTAAACTGCAGTATTCTAAACGGTCATAAAGAACAGGCGATACTGCCGATCACGTGTCTTGTGCACAAGAACACTCACCAGGTGCGTTGTTGAACGATCCTAAAAGTACCGACGAAACCTCACATAAAGAAGTAAACTACAGAATGTAAATCAAAATATTAAAGACTGACCAAGTTCTATGTATCACAGAACCACATACCATTGTGTTGTGCAAAATTAATTTTCCCTAATGCACAGAACTGTTCAGTACCTTTTTAATTACCTAAGAAGTCACCGGGGAAATCGAACGAACAGGTATGTTGTACATAACCAATTATATCATGCTCACCATAATGCTTGCTTGATCTGTCTCTCAGTGAGTTTCGCGTGTGGGCATTCGTGAAGCTGATGATGTTACTTACATATTTACGGAGAATTTTTTTTATTGACATTGTATGACCGCCCGAGCAACAGAAAAGAACACGTTCACCGCACTACAAGCATTTTACCAAACAACGACCTTGAAGTGACCTTGTCTATATGTTCTCAAAAGTGAAGGAAAACCACTTATCAAGGTCAGTACTGGCCTGGAACCAGGACTGGTGGTAATTTCTGGGATGTGCCCAGTTTTTGCACTCCTCAGCTCTGCCAGTTTAACTGTGATGAGGCATTTGAAGGACAAAAAACTCCACTGCATTTCATTAGAAAAACACCGCGATATAAAGTACTATGGGCTGGAGAAATGGTGACAGTCATCGTGTGCTACTCTGACTGGTATATACTGTTACTGCCACTGCTGACACTGTCTTCTCTTTTAAGAATGTTGGTCGTGTGGTAGTCTACTGGGGCCCAGTAGAATAGAAGGGAAGAATCGCTCTATGGACGTTCACCGGGGATATTAAAGAAGAAGAAAGGAAAAAGCATGAGCGGTAGGGAATGAAGATGGAAAAACGGTACATAATTGTTAGACGTCTCATCGGTTTAAGCACGGGTTAGAGGTTGGAGGCTCAAGTTGCCTGGTTCTATGGGGTTTATCACTTACAATATCCCGGGGGCGTCCGCAGAGCTGAAGGTCTCATTGAAGCAAGGGTGCAGCACCGCTCTTGTGGGCTGTAGCAACTACCAAGGACAGAACACGGTGACGAATCTACTCCGGTTTCAATCACACGGAAGTCTAATGTTGTTTTGAAACAAGTTCTAGAGTAACTGACGACCTCAAAAGAACGGTCGTTACATTTTAAGAAAAGAACTGCTGCTTAAGAATAGTTTGAAGAGGTCGCGTGGAAGGCTTTTGTGGTGACCCTATGAGCTGCTATCTACCGCTAAGATAAAGAGCCCTTAAACGTTATTCATGCCAAATAGAAAGTGCAAAAGAATTAATTTACTGCAGGGCCGTCGAAATTTCACTGTTTACAATTCAAGGGTTTAGAGTCGCGAATAAATTCAAATGCTGCAGGCTGGTGAACAACTTAGGATTCTCGCGCTAAACACGCCAACAACGAATATGCAGCATAGATTCTATGCGGCTGCCTTTGCACTGTCCCTTCTTTGAGACGATCAACTGACTTCACTTCATCTGCAAACTCGTAACACTTGCAAAACGTGCAAGGCTCCAAGTAGTTAATACACATCTGTAACTCTGAAGCTCCTAGGGTGGCCCCTCATGGAATCCCATTCATAACAAGCATTCCACTGCATTAGTCGCCTTCTGCTTGAACATGGGGAGTATGCTCATGGAGGTAGGCCCTTCTTTAATTTGAAAACCTCTGGAGACATTTTAAACGTTTCAAGCTGGTTCACAGAAAGTTTCTTGTTAACTGTATTAAAACTGTTTTAAAATCTAGGTGGTTTGCTTCTAACTATTTCTCTGTCATATCTCCGACTTTATCAAGAAACGATGATGATTTTGTTGAGTGAGGTAGTTTCCTCACAAACTTATGTTACTGGACTTGGTGAACTCAACCGCATTCTTGTCCCCATGCACCACGTCCACTAGTTTCGATAAACTAGGTGCGTAACTAACAGACAGGCGGCTGCACAACAAAACAGGGCGGTTGAACATACTTCCTCACACATAAATGAAAAGCGTTCTAACAGTATATGGGCCTTATGTCAGAACACTATTCGACTAAGCTACTCAACTCATGTGTGCCAGCCTGAGGGAGGACATACTTATAGCCGCGTCTATTCGACAAGTGGCTACCAAATCGGTCAGTAAGCCAAGAAATAGCGGGTGCGAATTCCGGCCTGGAATCTTTCGTATGTGTCCATTCGAACCCCAGTGAGCTCGTGGTGTCTTGGCTCTCAACTTTCTCTTCAGCTTAGATCTCGCAGAACGGGTCTCCATCGCAGCGGCCGATGGAAAGTGGTTTTACATGCTTTGTCGCCAAACGTTTATTGTGCAACTTCTTTTCCGTTGGAGTTACTGCCCGCTAAGACATGCTTCTTTCGAACGTTAATAGCTATGGTTTTCGCGATCGTACTAAATTAAAATTAAAGTAAATTGAATTAAATTCACGTTCAACCAGTGCACGTTAAGACTCGTGAACTTATTCTGCTAGCGGTAATTACCATAATCCCCAAGTGGAATGTTACACTCTGTTGCCAGCACCTGCCCCTCAAACCGACAGACGCTTGCTTAAGATCGAATAAGACATACTGTCTATATCCGTGTAGTTTGGTCCTCGATCCTGTACGCTCATCGTTGAAGTCGCTGTCTGCTAAGTGTTTAAAATTGGTGGTAATACCTTGATAAGAGAATGAGTACCAGGAAGTACTGAATATGTTTCCCATAGTTTGCCCGCATAAAAAATTTCCAAATCACATTTGTGAACAGAACAGAGAAATTAAAAGTGCTGAGAAGGCCGATCTTTTGTGGACTCATCTGAGGAACCCAATGTTCGATTTTCAGGTTCAAGTACTGAGGACAGTATTCAATTATCCGATTCACCCGATCTACTCTCGAGGCACGTGTATTATAGGTGATCTAATTGAATTACCGAAATTCAAAATCGCATGCCAGTGTATAGGTCCTTTAATCTCCAAATGAAGCGCAACAGGCTTTCAACAAAGTTGGAGTTCATTGGATCAAAAAGCACGCACTTACCATAGGCAACGCAGTCCGTGATGGATTTGTTCCTCCGTGTTGCCTTGCAACCAGATCCGTATGCCGCAGCAACAGATGGTCGTCTTACGTGTACCTCCTCGGTTCCCTCCCATTTGAAATCAACTATTTCAAGTCTGTTGTGACCTTCTGTACTGGTTGAAGCTGACTGACGCTTCCAAGTGCGGTCGAGAAAATACTGAGAGTCCGACCTGCCAGCCAGGTTCGCGATGAAATTCTGAGCACCACAGGCTTCCTCATCATCCGAAAAGATCCAGGGAGCTTCAATCGTCCGTACACAGTTAGAGCGATAGTTGACAGGCAAACTTAGATCTTCTGTCAGCTCCAGTATTATAGGACTCCGAATTCCACTCAGACTCTTGCCATTGACATGCTTACGTACGGGTGTCTCTCCACTTTCGTTCACCGTCTTTACACACTCTCCAGGTTCGACGGAAGATAACTTTTGTTCCTGACTGGTGACTTGCGAAACAGAACCACTGTTTGAGGTTGTGCTTCTCGCGAACGGATGAGATGATACGGATGTGACATCTGAAAATGGATGAATATGGGTAATTTTATGAAATGCCAGTATGTGTATTTCGAAAACCTTAATGCACAGAGGGCAGGTTGAAGATGCGCATTTTCGATGAGTTTCAATCATAACTCGAATAGCCCAAAAGGCCGAGACAAAACCAACAGGTCACGTATCAGATTATTTTCAAAAAACAAGCGTAGCCTTATCACCTTCGACGTGAGAGTTGCCTTACTAGCACCATCGCATCTGTTCACATCACCTTGTAAAAATAAATTTACTACAAACCGCTGAAAACGGTTTGTTTGTTGGCGTGGATAGCGCAGTTTCCGCGTGGCCATTTAACCAATCCGCATCATTTTCACCAGTGTAAGCTGCATTTTCTAGAATAGCAATGGTATAGCGATTTCATTTGGAACTCCACCCAACCAGTCTAACACTTGTTTGGATTATGAAGTTAGACTGAATTTTCCGTTGACATTTGCT
The DNA here is from genome assembly GCA_008508345.1 of Paragonimus westermani. Classification (NCBI taxonomy): domain Eukaryota; kingdom Metazoa; phylum Platyhelminthes; class Trematoda; order Plagiorchiida; family Troglotrematidae; genus Paragonimus; species Paragonimus westermani. The sequence continues at coordinate 133,542 of QNGE01000484.1, read as the reverse complement.
GTCCTTGGATGCTGGCTCAATTGTGCTAAGGGTTTTTTCTAGTCGAACTCCCTAGCCTCTTTGGCTGTTCACATCTAAGTCCGCTTGGGTACAGTGAGTAAATCACCGAATGAAGTTTGCTTGCAGACCCACCGTATTCTTTTTATGACTTCCGAATCGCGTTGCCATAAGGCTTGAAAAACCTCGGGCGCACGAACCGGAGAAGGAACAAGCTGAGCTGAGTCAGCCCGTTCCATCAACTATATTTCCAGCGTTATGGCATTTAACGCAACTTATTTTATACGCCGCACCCAACTTTTATATCCCTATACTAATATAAATTCACACACGGCAGTAAATTTCTCGTTATAGTTGCACTAATTTCTAATTGTTTGTACTTGTTTAAAACTATGCGCAAATTTTGGTGATGGGATCCGATATCTCAGTGGCCAAATCTGAACCGGGCAACGAAAATGCGAGGACAAACGTCATCTGTTTTTGTTTTTCCGGATTATGTCTTGGACGCTCCAAAATAAAGACTAGCGTAGCTTGAGGTGCAATTCCAGCTGGTGCTCATCACATAGTTGGCTACTACGCCGCTAAGGCACTCGTGACCGACGTTAAGTGACCAGTGTCTAAACCACCGTTGAGCAATCCCTATGACACTCTGAAAAACTCGTTCCCATGGCCTGTCTCCGTGTCGGAAGAAAAGCGTCTGAGGCAAGTCCTCAGCGATCTTCAGCTAGGGCTGTTAAACCATCTGAGCTGTTCCACCGTCTGAAGGTGGCGGAGAAAACCACGAGACCGATGGCAAGCTAGTGCGTCATCTTTGTTTTCAGAGTTTGCCCGGCTTCGTGTGGGCGGTTATTTCTGCACTGATACCGGCGAACTTCTTGGACAAGTTGGCAAGGTCCATCGACTCTATCATCGACTACGCCCGCAGCAGGCATGATAACCAATCAAGCAGCACAAGTAAGAGAAGTTCGTTAAGAAATATACGTCACAAGGCTCCTCGACCGCGATCTTCCCTCGGAGAACGTAGCCGTTCTAGGACGCGCACAAGAATGGGATACCGTTGATTCCACCACAGACTCGAGGCCGAGACATGGCAGTAGTTAATAGCGGCAAATGTTGCTGGCAGTCCTACTGCTGGTCACCTATTCTTATACCCGACAGGAATTCAAGGTTGCGTTTTATAATAGACACCGACGCTAAAATCAGCGTCGCACCGTCTAGAAAGGAGGATGCCCTTCATTAGACACCCTTCAAGCTCCAGGTAGCCAAAGAAACCTCAATACACACTTTCTGTGATACTTTCCGTTGGCTGTTTATTACTGAAGAATTGTTAGGTGCCATCTTGGACTTGAACGTAATAAAGTAATCTTCGCTAATTGTCAGCGCGGATTGTCATAAGCTGCCAAACTCTCCAAGGGGTCTGTCTACCACAGGTACTGTTTCCTCCACCCTTCTCATCGGTCTGCTGTTTGCTAAACTAAGACAATTATTGCTGGGTAAATCCACAGAACTGACTTACCCATTCAATCGGTTGCTACTCACTAATCTTCCAGCGATCACGAAAACCAACACCATACGAATTGCAAATCACTCATGCCAAATTTCAACACACGCCTAATATTTGTATATTTTACCCTTGTGACAACCCACGGGCACGTTCTCTGCAGACGGTGCCAAAATAGGCAGAGGGAGACTGGCGCTCTTGCGGAGATTACCGTAGATTGTACAGTGGCACTGTTACAGAAACTGCTACCGTACAACACATCCACTGTCTACCTACTAGTCTCACAGACAAAACAGTCTTTAGCGATATCGACCTGGTGTGTGTCCACTGCTAAATACCGTTATCGTAGGAAGATATACGCAAGACGGTTGTCAGCAATCCATTCGGTTCATCCGAATTGTGTGCATACCTTTCGGTCTCCATAACGCTGTACAGAAGTTCCAACGTCTGGCTAATGAGGTCATCCGACGATTAGATTTTGCCTATGCGAACATAGATGACCTCTTTGAAAAAGCACACCATCCACCAACGGACGTTGTTCCAACGCATAGCAACATACTGCTCAACCATCAACGGAGTTGAGCCCAAATTCGGTTAGGCCTCTTTGAATTTTCAACGCCACTGCATCTCGGCAATTAGGATTGAATCGTTTGTATCCGAGGTCGAGGTTGTTTATTGTGTCGGCTTCGCGATCAGACTTCGAAGCTGCGTCCCATCAACGGACCTATGATTTGCTATCTTCGATCTATGCCCATTTGCATCTTTTAATTTTCTACGTCTATCATCATAGTACATGTCGAAATGTGTCCAAGACGTTAACTTTACTCACCAACTCGTCGTACGTGATTGCAGAAACAGAGCGTGTCTGGCTGCACCCGAAAATTCAGCCGTAAGTGGAAGGCATCCAACTACATTGCTCCTAGTAAACGTCGGAATTTTATTCTCTGCAATCATGTTTTGGAAGAAGCTGGTTTTACAGCGGCACCGTAGTTAAACTTCGAGGGAGATGGAGTTTCAATGGAACCGATACTTCGAGTGTAGTGGACTTATAAGAAGTAAATGATATTGCCAGATAGCACTTGCTGTTTTCACCAGGTTGCGTCGTGGTACTCCATGCAGAATTTCCATGAACGTGTAAGAAATCAAAAATATGACGAGCCGTCGGTCATCACGTTTTATTCCGAAAACTACCTAAAATGACGTTTGGGATCTCACAGTTCTAGTCGTGGAGAAAGTTTACAAGTAGGGTCTGTGGTTTTGAGAATGTGCATCTTTTTTTCGTTGGAACCAGCGAATGTAAGCGATGAGGATCACAGACTGTTACACCTGCTACAAAACCACTGGAACTTCGAGGATTACTGAACTGAAGTTGATAGACGAACAATCGGTCAGAGTGTCTAGCTTATCATGAAGGAGACGTGGTTGGGTCGCAACAAACTGGCTTTGTACTATCTCGTACAATCTGCCCTCGCGAACAACGCAGTGCACAATGCACGTTTGCATACGTGTCGGTCGATGTTAACGAGTATACCTTCATAATCTTATTGATCGCAGGGAAAGGACCGCCTATACAAACATAAGTAGGCACACTATTGCAGCAAAGCAATCCAGTGCATAGGTCAGAGCTAGACGAATGAAAAGGGAATAGTGAAAATGATTACCGCAGTCCCGTACAATAGCAGATGTTTGTTAGTCAGCGTACGTTGCGGACGCCGGGAAAAACGGTCATCCACAACCGACGGACAACTGCAGAGGCGCATTCATTGACAACAGCACCGCACAACTACGTGCATCAACAATGGCAAGGACGTATGACAGCCTATGTTATGCCCAGGACAAATTTCTCCATAGCTCGTTGGTCGGTTGCAGTTGTGAAAACCACTAATATTAGGAGATGCGTTTCAAATTTTTCGGTGGAATGATTATGAGTAACGGTTTGCCACTCACGGTGTAAGCCAATTTTTGCCCAGTCATGGTGAATAAAATGTGTCGTAAATAATCATACTACTTAGAAGTAACACACGTTATGGTAGAAAATATATCGAGAAGAGTCTATATGGGTAGGTATTTACTTCGGTCACACACGCATTGAAGAGATTAATCCTTCAGATTGTTGTGCCACTGTTTTTTCGGATACACTGATGTTTCGCTTTCCCGTCATCACTTAACTCCCACTTCTTTAACCTTTTCACGTCCACGGTCTCTTCTGAGCACGTCGAAATCGTCTTGGAACTTGACTACCTATAGTGCCTATTGATTTCGCATGAAGTGCTTGTTCTTCAGATTCCACAACTATTTTTTTGCATATAAACGTCGAATGAAGATCCCTGGTATCATCAGCGTTGCAAAGGTGAACATTCTATTAAGAAACCAATGACAGTTAGATAAAATTATCGAAGAAGATAGATGGAAGCCAGTGTATCAAACTCAGCATTTTGTGGAGCTTCGGTTCCTGCTTCGAGTTCGACTTGCGTAGACTCACCAAACACACACCTACATACGCGGGCATACCGCCGAGTCCCAGATATCTGTCTGTTGTTGTTCAGGTGTTTTCGGCTCTGAGAAAAGTAAAAGAGATCCCTCCCGCACAGGCAAATCAGTATGTTTGACTCTTCCAGTAGTCTGCATAAAACCTCTGCCCGAGTGTTTCATTCAAGATAAGTGTATACACCTAATAGAAGACAGCTACTGTTGAGTATGTTCGAAAGGACGCTTCATTGCTAGTTACAGGTCTAAACCATGCCTCGTGGGAATATCATGCAAAATTCATGGTATTCATCCACCTAAATTTCAAGGAATGCGTGATGCTTAGATTGTTACGTGTCCTTATGGAAAATTACTCGTGAAGACTAGTGATGGACGACGAATTCACTTCAGGGAGCATTACAATCTCCAGTTATGGACACCCTACATACAACGCTCCTCCTCTTACACAGGCACTTGCCACCGGAACCACCTTCTTCCTAACGTATTCGGTGGTTTTTTCGGGAAGTATTTCAGAGCGTTATTGAATTCTTAACTAATCAAACCACAGTTAGATTATTACTTTTGCTCCAGTCTTGGATGTGGCTGCCACTCCCAAAATATCGTTCACACATCTGTTTGCAATAACTGCGCGGTAAAAAGGCAGACACTCAACTGTTATCGGCGAAGACCAGGAAGTTGACTTCGGGTGAATTGGGCATTTAGGTTTGTAGGCGGATATTTGACCCTGACGAAAATGTCATATAGTTCACATCATGCTTGGCTGGTTAGCACATAAAGGACGACTTTACCAGGGAACTGTTCGCACCTGCTTTTAGGCAACTCCCAAAGTCATGCCGGTCGAAAGTCGTTTCTAGAATATTTGATGTATATATATATATACCTGTGGTTGACACTATACATCAAACCCAACGAGCAGGTGGTGTATGTTGCATTCTTTTCTTGTTGAATCACTGAACAGATAGCCCGACATTCTCCATTGTTCTGTCACTAAACATGCTTCATTAAACTGTTCCACCCTGTTGCATTTGTGCACGAAATCACACAAGCGGATACCAACACTGGTATCCTAGTAAACGAATATCTCCGATCTCGATCAACTCTGTTCACGGTTAAGCCTTGGGTAACCTGTTTTCATTAGGTGTATCAGTTGCGTGACCTGTAAAAAGGACAGGAAATTGGTATAATGTACACTATCTGAATCTGCGCGTTTTATTAAGTAATGCCAATGTCCCCACTGACCTGATTAGACCACAGCGTGCTCGTACCGATTTCGATAACGGACAATCACACCTGCTAATCCTAGGGCTTCAGAACGTCAGTTAACTGCCACTGTCGTTGAATATAACCCTGGTTTGATGGTATAAAAATTTTGATGCACCTAATATTCCCACTCCACTCACCCGGTTTGCCATTTGCACCATCACGATGCATCGTTGCTGCACAACGGTTGATTTTGAAATAGTCAGGTTGTTACTTTTTGGACCAGGGAAAACCGGTCAAAACCACAGTGTCTACTCATCTATTAACAGCTGACAGAAAAATTAAAAATTCCATTCATTCGGTCACCGCATCTTACCTAATAGCAAATTGAATCCGCGTTCTAAACCATAAATCAAGGATACATCTTACATAAAGTTATCGAAATAGAGGCAACTTTTGCCAGGACATTTAAGTCGTTTCTACTGCAAAAAAGTAACTACTACTGGTGGTTGTATTGCGCACACTAGAGCGGATGTATATACTTGAGTATAAGTGACTGAAAAGTAGCACTGAATCACTGATTCCTCACACTGCCCGTTCACAGTTGAATGGTTGGCCTCAGGATGATTTGTTTTTTTGAACCCGGGTTTTCATCAAACAAACGTACAGTATACTCTACTTATTTCAACATCTGTTCCCTGATCTACAATTGTTTATTCATACACACATTCACCCACCACAGTCCCCGTAACCCGATTGAGGACAGCATTTAAGCAGCTCCTTAGAAATCGTTTTACATAACAAGACTGATTTGTTTAAGGGTACCTCAGTCGGAATAGTTGGTCTTTTGAACACAATTCATCAAAACATGCACGCAACTACCAACGAGATTGAGTCATGCTTCACAGTGGCAAACTCACTAATCCCGTTTGAGTGTAAATCAGCGGTTTGATTCCGTATGCTTTGCAGCTAAAGAGCTACGGAACATCCCCACTCGTTGAAATAACTTGAGGTTCTCAGTCGAACTATCATGCCAATCATTCAGGTCCGGCATTGCAAAACCCCCGGGTGCAGTAATTTAACTTGATAAAGGCCGAATTCTGAATTTGACCACTGTGTACAACGGGTGGATGAAGTTTTGAACCAAATCGTCTAAACTATTTGTAATATAACAAAGATGCTGTAAATAGCGTACCCATGCAACAACTGTACAACATCTGAAGTGCTGTAGCTGAAATTCTTCTAAGAAACGCACACAGGCAACTGTCGTATATTCAGTCCGTACTGCAACTGAACAGGTTCTAAAGGTCCTTGTCCACTGAGACTTACGGTCAACACTTGCAAACATTATAAGGTAAACGCTGTTTAAATCCTAATCTTTCTCGATCTGGGCAACCACTTTATTTAATTCAGTTTGTGATGTTAGATTTGAGTATTTTGTTGACAGTCTGAGGTCTTAATTTTGGTCTTAGAAGAGAATACTTACGGTAACCGTCACAGAATCGAAGCGACAAAACCAGTGAGGGACCAAAAGGTAGTCGTCATTTCCTGACGTTGCTTCGTTTTGTCTTATAAAATCCTACAGAATCACAAATACCTATTTTCAAGGGTTGATATGATTGTGTCAAACCAGGCAACTGTTCAAGTAATGTCTGTTGGTGTTGACTTCGACAGAAATGATCCAAGTCAAGTCGGGTTGCCTTAGCTGATTTTGTGTTTGACGTAACAAACTCATTGAGAGTATCGCTGAATGTCAACCTCGGTTGGTGGGAGGCCAGTAAAACATATTTTTGTCAACTTGTGTTTCACCTTACAAAAATCACAGCACAGGTCAAAAATTTTCACTCGCTAAATATTTACAAGAGAGTTTACCACAGGAAGGTTTGAAATAGCGAGATTCTTGTACATGGCAAAATCACAAAAGATGATCAGCAGCAATGGTGACGTGATGACGATGTGTGTGTGTGT
>QNGE01000484.1:30961-125992 GCA_008508345.1 Paragonimus westermani | reverse complement strand
AAAGGCCCCACTGGCACACCTCCCGGTCTTATTCCTTCGGGTTTACACTGGATATGTGGTGTGTTGGTGGAACTGCAATTGGTGCAGCGCAAGCCAGTTGCAGTGATATATGAGCGCAGGCGTCCTTTGGCTTCGGTCACTGTGACAGGCTAATCCGAATCGGATGCCGCCAACCGTAGTAACTACACTTTTCCAGCAAAAGTAATTCTGTGACGAGTGACTTTTTCTACAAGCAGAACCGTAGTTATATTACTCTTTAATGTTTGCACTCTTTAGCGTTCAATGTAACAGCTATCCTTGTATGAGTCCTGATTACTGCATTCCTTTTCACTGTTATGTCGACCGTTCGGTTTCCTTGGACTTATGTTGAGACCAGTTACCATCTTGGGTATTGTTGGTAACTGTGTACCAAAACTTCCGCAAATGAACACACTAGAAACTGAACATCCCTGATATTATAGACCGAAACCTTGTCCCTAAGACAGGCTTTGCTACAGGTCTATTCAGAAAAGTAGCACTAGACCCGAATTTTTCTCTTGCTGGTGCTCTTCGGTAAAATGAAACACGAGTTTGGTGATGCCATTTGAACAAGACCGAGTGAACAGTCTAGGTGGATGCGGCGATAGTAATGAATCCTGAGTAGCGCTCACTTTATCTCAACCGACAACCTTACTACTTGACACTAACAAAAACATTACGTACAAAAACGAACATTATGATGTCCACTTAGCGATAACACACATGAGCCACACATGCCAATTTGTTGTGTCTATAAGCAAACATCAAACCGCAACTGTAAACTGAATACATACGTGACAGACGTTGATTGTGATTTCCGCAGTGATATATTAATGCATTTTTCCTGCACTCAAAATACACTTGTCTAATTGACCGGAGTTTCATTCACATCAGCATTAACAAATTTCTAGTGGGTGGGTTTGGCAAATGAACAGAGACTTCGGCAGTTTGAACCACTCGGTGCATCGCTATTACACGTTTACTAGGGGACCCATTGACAACTGAGATTAAATGAACTCAAAACACATCACATTCATCCATCGGACATGACATGATGTAGGCGAACTTGAGGATTACTCAGAGAGTCACTGGGCATTCATACTCGCCCACAATAAGCGCATTTAATACAAACCTTCGAAGGGATATTCGTTTACTGACGAGCTTTAGTAAAAACGAAACTGAGGTCTAATTTCTTCCAAAAGAAAGGCTTATAGGAAGGCATAACCTGTGACCCCCCACGAGTAGTGTGTAAATTATGAAAACATATCACGAAATCCGTACTTCCTAATTGTGGCTGTCTACTGAAAGCGACGTAGTATTGAATGCCAGACAGTATTTTTTCAGTCAAAATTTCACCACGCGCACGTTCCTCTTGACTGTCTCGGTTGAAACAAAATTTTATTCACAAACATCAGAATCAACTGGGTGTATTACGTTGATCTCTTTCCCTCTCATTGTAGTAAAACCGCCCACTGTATTCTAGTGCAGGGGCATATTAGAAGTCCCACACTAGTTTCGTCTTTTACAAACGACATGAGCACCATAGCAGTTAACGTGGTCACTGGAGAGAGGTTTAAAGCAGGAAAGTTTGATTCTCCCCCATCGATACACGCCTTACTCTAAGCCGAGTGGGTACAAGTCTTCATCTGCCTTCTTCCAGTTGTTTTCTTTGGGAGAATTGTTACATAAAAACAGGCTTGGTACAGTAGCAGTATGAGCAGTACAGAAATATTTTGCGGTAGCCCATCCAACAGTTCTGGTAGTTTGTCTTTGGAATCAACTGCGGAATATTACACCGTCGGAAAGCAATCAGGGTTAGGTTAATACAATCAATGGTCTACTATGCAACAAACTATTAACGACAGATCGCCGATTTCACTCAAGTGACTAATTGTCAACCGCCCTCAAACACATCCTGATTACTGGTGAGTAGTCGGGGATTTGGTTTATTTTCAAGTTAGACATCCCGCACATTTAATTACAGCGTTCGCATTCAAATAGACGTTTCAGTCAGCCTCATTCGAAGAACACTAGGCTCAAGTTTCGCTCTCAGTAGAGTTCGTCAGTAGTGCGTATCCTTGATACGGCCGGAATCCGAACTCCGGCCACGCTTTAATGAGGCAAGCGTGTTGACCACTGTGCCATTGACTTCACACTAGGCACGATCGAACTATCATATCTGTACGCCCAACCCCAGGACAGTTGATGTTTACCCTCGAGACGATCTGGCAACCTGATCCTTACTCACAAGGCTTAGAACGACCTCCAAATAAACTTCCAGCAAGTTAATAAATTCAGTCTCATTCACCTTAATGTTATGATAATATCGACACTTCTTGTAACCACGCTGACAACGCATATTTATTATAATTTTTACTTTGAATGATTCCGAACCCACTAAGATTTCTGAGTTTTCTCATCAATGATTCATATCTCCGATGATAAAACTGTAACTTATAGTCGCTTGGTGAGTGCTTCGCTGAAGTGAAGTGAGGATAATGTTGTATTAAGTTTCCTTCCGTAGTTCTTGTCGCTTTTGACCCATTTCAAGATTCGGCCTGTTGTGTATTTATGATTTTGTGAGCGGACTGACTGATGTGGTTAACATTAAAGTGAGTATAGAGTGGGTCATTTACTCTCATGACTGCAAACAAATGGATGAAAATGGTACCTGGAAAACAACTATACTCATAACCACTTACGTGCTCTGCGCAACTGTTCAAACATAAATCCTTGCTTGAATCTTCTCAGAGTGAGCTTCACGCCAGTCTCTGCTGCTTTGATTACTGCTACGGCATGCACATTGTCCATTCCGATAAGATCAGTGTTGTTAACCTGGAAGAACAAATCCGAGGATTGTGTAATGAAATCATCTACTTAGTGTGATGGTTAAGGAATAATATGCGATTTTTGTTTCTGGACGCTATGTAAAGAATTTGATGTATTTGCACAAAAGTGATACCAGCCCCATAGCCTTGTATCATAGTGCAAAAAGCGGGATATTTTGCAATCATATGTAGTCATCTAAGCCGTTATTTGCACAATACTTCCCTTTCGGAGACTACCATAAAAAAAAACAGGAAAATCGATCGTTCCATAAGACGTGAAGAATGTCGGTTGGTTTGCACAATCTAATGATTGTAAAAGTCAGAGAGACGGCTTTTGAAAACTGCAAGCTTCCGGTAGAATTCAGGTCGTTTCTTAGAAAAGCAGCCCTTTGATGACAACATTCAGCGTAAGCAGAGGGCAGTGTATATCAAAGAACGTTAAACTTATTGGTCTCAAGAGTTGTTGCTTATATTAGATGAACTCTTTTCAGCCAATCTGGTTCGACTGAATTACGCAACATATAGGCTGTGGTGTTAGCTATGTGTATTGCTGTCATGCCGTCTGAATGTGTTAAACTAGTTGTAAAACACCCGTGACTGTTAGTTCAGCCAGCTTTGAGTATTCCGTGGAAATCACTTAAATGTTAATATCACGTTAGTAGTGGGATACTGATATATTCAGACGGGTTTTTTCAATATCTTGATGACTGTGCGACAAAATGCTCAGAAATAGCATGTCACACTAGTTTCTTGACGAACTATCGTACGTGTTGAATGGATGTGTCATGCTCAATATTCATTTCAGCACTGATGAAGATTCGTTTGAGATTGATCAACCGGCCCTAAGGTAAGAGTACCGCAATTATTTGCACGTTATCTCATGATACTCCTTATTTTTGTCTCATTGAAAAATTTTTCTCAAAAATTCGTTCCGAATGTTCTCAACAATTTACGTACGTCCCTGCATGAAAATAAACAATTGTCTCATTAATGTTTAAGTCTACAATCTTTTCCTTTCAACGTAATGTGCAATAGAATTGATCAGTAAATTGATCAGTAAGTGTGCCGTATATTATAAAATTTTGTTTACTCATAGCCTTGGAGTGTGATGATCAAAATTAACAGGCAACACTGATGAGTTTGCAATGGTAGCGTTACGTTCTATAGCTTACGAAACATAGTATAGCTATACGTGTTTGATTATCTGGCCGTTCGAACAAAGTTTATAATGATGCGTACAGTATTTATCTACACACAGAAAACAACCATAAATCTAGTCCAATTTTTGAGTGATCCTGACAATCTGTTATCCTTCTGTCGTGACGTTCTTTTCACTTCCACTAAATGAGCAAACAACAGAAAACGTTGACAAATTTTAAGCATAACTTAGTCTTAAATGTCAAATGCAGCCAACTGTAAGAAACGTATCGCTATTTAGTAACAATATGGTAATACAACTAGATTTTCCATGGTGATTTACTTATGGATTATTTGATAAACAATACTTCTCAGTCGCGATAGGTGAGGTTCAGTTCTAAGGGGAAAAGTTCCAGGCTATAACACTACATCTGTCTAAAACTAGCACGTGCCTACAGAGACCCCCGGATCAAGTACTTTTTCGAAGATATGAAAACAAAATGAAAACTTTAAAACATGCTCAAACTTTCATAATATGCTTTGTTATCTCTACCTGTATAATTTGATCATTGGGTTGTATTTTTCCACATCGATCTGCGACACTGTTCGGAGTAAGCCTTTGTACAAAAACTCCACACTCGTAGTTCATTTCTGTGTAAAAGATTCACATGAAAATTTGTGACTTGCTAATCACAGGACGACAATGAAACAAATGCACGTAGGTTACCCGTCGGAAAGGAATAAATATCAACTGGTCAGATACCAGTTGTCAAAAATCCCAACGTAATGTAACACCAATGTAATGTAACTCATACTGATTTTGAATGAAAATCATGGAACAGTTATACGGTCACTTCCTTAGCACTATATTCTCTGAGTCTTATAATTTATTTCATACTTATGATTGCCACCAATTTTCCGGAACACGATCAAGTTAAAACATTAGTATTTAACAGTAATAGTGGTAAAAATGGATGTTGTTTTCGACAATTCATTTTGCCACCGACTGCTTTCAGTGTTTAGACTTTCCACTACATACAGGACGGACAAATCGTTCCCATACGTTCTCACATCTTGGACGTTTTATGCCTAACTTAATTAGCTTATCTTGTTTTCAGCTTACTGATCAACGTAGTTTCAGATGTTTACGATGGAGCTTGTATTCATAGAGCGCACGATGGACCCAAGTTCTGTATTTTTCAAACAACTACTTGACCACCTTTTGCAGAGCAGCTCGACTCTGTCACTTCGCTCGGGCCAGCACAATGTCTCATTCTTTCATGTCGATAAATGACCAGTCAAGATCCTACAACGTTCTTCTCTTAGGACATCTTTGCTCGATATTGCCGCTTGCATACTATCACAGATGGCGTCTACATGTGAGTGAAACCTGCATACACGCACGACGGGATGTATAGAATATACAACCGACGGTTAGTCTTCTGCTCCCTATATATCTTTGTCGATTCATTAATTCAAGTAATCAAATGTTCTCACGTAGGTGCTTCAGATACAGTGGCTCATGGCCCTACTCAACCTTCTGGCTTCATGTGGATTTCATTTGGAAGTGGAATAATCACTGGGTGCCCGTATCACACACCAACTGCAATTCGAATTTTTTCTCATAAGGAAACATCAGCCTAGTAGAAGATTAATTCGTTATCATCGCTCTAGGCAGCGATTGGCCCCACCATCACACGTCCGTTTCAACGATTTAGCGCTCCGGTCAGAATAGGGGAAACCGGCTGTTGATTCGTGATATCAGTGCATACTGAATTTACCATAGCAATAAAAAAACACAATTGGTCTATCCAAAGGTCTTCTCAATACGTCATCAGTTAGAGTTCGCCTCCTACCTAGAGTTGTGCTCGCATATCAAGGAACACTTTGGTAAACACCATTATACCTGCAAACTTACAATTTGTTTTTTATAACACTGATACTTAACTCTCTTTCTCTTCATAGAAATGTCTGTTTTGCCTACAATTTTAAGCAAACGAAAAAAGCTGACCGAAGAATTCATAGGATATTGGCAGCTGTGATCAGTTATGCGCGGTGTTCGTATCATAGAATCTAAAATTCCCAATTGATCACTATTAATTTGTATGTACTGTTAATGAACATCACAATACATTTTTTGTGTACTTTCTCACTAAGCGGTTAAGGCCTCATGTTTAACAACGTCAGAATAATCAAATACGGAGAACCCTATCATCCCCTTAGTGTATCAGTCACTGTCATGTACAAGCATTACCATATCCCTATCTTGAATTTACCGAAATCAGTCATTTTGAACTGGAAAAAGCAAGTCACTTCCTGGTGGGTAGTAAGAGAAAGCTTATTAGTGGACGTCTGTCAGAGACCATTTTCAAGCATTAAGGACACATTCTGTGAGCTTCATTGTGGGTTGCACAATATCACAGCGGTTTTATGACCATTAATCTCACATGAGTATCTATGTGAGACACACACTGTATCAGTAAGCCGCTGATTCCTCAATGGAGAACTACTATCTGGGAGAGACAAATCAGTCCTAGCGCATGAGTGGACGTAGAGAGCAACCACTAGCAAATGATGTAGGGGCAAAATTTACTAATAAATGGTTTGAGAATAACAAAACGTTACTAGCAAGTTCTACTATTCAACGTTTCAACCATCGCGGGTGACTTTCCTCAGGAGTGTTGTACTATTCCATCACTGACATAATCCCTCGCGCAGCTCGGCTGGGATTTTTGGAGTCGACTTAATCTTTTCCTGATAATGTAATGTGTTTCAAGCAAACGATTCCATTTCTTCAGGGTACTAGCATTAAAATCTAGGTCAACTCCTTGCGAAACATCCGGAACGGAAGACATGTAGTACAGAAAAGCCTCGTTTACTCGGCAAATAAAGTAATTCCCTGTGGATTGACTGACATTAGAGCAGACAGAACTGCCACGCCCTGTGTATATATAACACAGTAATCAAATTATATAGACACTGACTCATTTCCGAGTTAGCTGTGCTGTTTGTTTCAGACTAGTTGGAATCCTTAGATTAATGCCGGTGTTAAGAGCACTAATTCGAACAGCACCTCAAGCTCATAAGTGACCCTGAGTTTGAAATAAACAGTACAGTTAACTCGTAGGTGAGTTACCATCTACAAATTTCAGCAACTGCCGTTCCTATTTCAAGATTTGCGATCAACTTTCACTGGGTACAGAAACAAAGAAACCGGTCATGTGCTTCCGGTGAATTTTGACCTCCAGACACATGCTACTTATCGTATCATACGTCACTAGTCGAAGTATGCCTAGCAAGTCAGAAACTGCTCGTGCGTTATTAAACAGAGCATATACGAACTTAATGTATTTCTAGCAACTCACAGCTGATATTCTTCGGTTAATGTTGTTTAAATAGAACTTTTATAAGGTGTTACGCCATTTGTTAGAACGAGGATTTTTTTTCCTAAAAAGAGACATCGGTAGTGAATGAACATACCACCCGATAATGATGACGACGGATTCTTGTACACGTATCCGACGATTGTTAACCCAAGCCCTTCGTTTTTTGACCGACGTAGTTCAACCACATGAGTCTCTTGCTCCAGTTCGCTGGATTCCGTTGTGTTCACGTCAGGTGAGTGGTTTTCATGATCATTTTCTACATTTAGTAGATCATTTTGACTATCGGGGGTGATCGCAGATGGAACTGAAACAAGGAAATTGTACAACGCAATGTCCAAACAAACTCCGTGCACACAAATGACGGAAATGTGCACACGTTTTCGACTGAAATAAATTTCTTCAAATCGCCTGATTTGGGTCAATTGTTGAAGGTAAACAGTGTTGCGATAACAATATGCAAACGGAGTAAACGTTACGCTTGTTGTATCATGTCACAGATAAAATCTACTCTCCTGACTTACAGCTGAAAATGATAAACACGGCTGCTCTAAGTCGACTCAAAAATTGGACAGCGAACAGTGTGTATGTTGATAAATTTCCAACAGTTTTGAGAACGCTGTTAACGAGCAGTATACATATTTGGAAAACTTCCGAAGTCTGTTGAACTCAGTATAATGGCGGGAACTGCGAGTAGTTGTGTAGCACGTGCTTCATCAACTAAGTTGCAAAATCAAACTGAGAGTTTAGAAAGGTTATAGCTGGGACCATTTACCCACCTACTTCTCAAAGATCACTGAGTCCAGTAGCATCTTGTTGCTGACATAGTCTGGCACGTTCTTTGATTTTGTAAGCATACAATAATGAAAACACGGAGTTTTGAGGCTCTTAAATATGCGAAACACATGCTGTACCATCTGATCAGTGACGTTACACCGTACTCTTCATGTCTTGTTCGGACTTGAACGTGCGCTGTATTTAATGGAAACCAGTAATGACTAGGGAGGTAGATTGCCAAGGCAGGCCACGTTGGAATACCCCAACGCTACTATCTAGCGGCCGTGCATGTTAGCTACAATCATCTCCAACCCAATGTGGTCACCTGGCCACTGTGTAGGATTCGCAAAGTAGTGTGGGCTACATGAATTCACCTAGAACATTCTCGCGATAAAAGGTTACGCAATGAAGCGTGGATGAGTGACGCAACACGACCGTGACATCTGAATCATTCCACTGCGATTCGCAATTAAATGCTTTAACGCCTCAAATGTAACTGCACCAATTAGCCGAGTATAAGATGTCCCGTACGAGGACACGGGCCGTTCAATAACCGGTACATCAAAAGTGCCAAGATTTATTTTGAACTGCCAAACAAAGTGGTGACGTTAGCGGAATTTTTGGTAGGACATCAAGGCGAAAATTACCTCCGGAAGGATAAGCATAAATATCGTAAACTGAACATCACTCACAACTAAGTGCAGATTTCTGATTCCGACAGACCAGGCAGTTATCCCCCGTTCTAAAAGGAATCGTACACTCTAGCTTACTTGCTGTTACAGTTTGTTGGTAGTACATATCCTTCTTTCGGACCGCCTGTTCAGGAGGCACTCCGGTGGACCGCTGCTTCATTGACCACATATTGGACATAATTGGAATATCACATACACATTCGCTAGTGAAACTGACTGGAAAGTTTACGGGGATACGACAGCTGCAATCAGCTGTGAGTGATAGTTTACATCACACAAAATCCCATATCACTTATCAGTGATATAAATTATCATTAGACGAGCATACTCTCAATGATCTGTCAGATTAACATGGTTAGCCTACCATATGTGCACAAAAAGCTCATCTCACATTCGGCCGAACTCTACAACACCTATGTAATCCTTGTTCTGGAAGGTCTGAGCACATTCGAGTTTTGATGTCTAGTGACAGTGACAACCAAACGTATTCATTAGCGGCAGACCATTGATGCATAGCTTGCAGAGAAGACTAGAAGTATATTTCTCTATGTGACACAGTTAAAACGGCTTGTCAGTTTTGAGAGTTGCTGCAGCAGATATAAGGGACCATTTGTTGTTTGTAGCTCAG
Source organism: Paragonimus westermani (assembly GCA_008508345.1). NCBI lineage: Eukaryota > Metazoa > Platyhelminthes > Trematoda > Plagiorchiida > Troglotrematidae > Paragonimus > Paragonimus westermani. Next base: position 116,529 of record QNGE01000484.1, on the reverse strand, counting down.
GTTGACAAACATGACATCACCAACTAAACATTAACTCACATGTTCAGATGTTTCATTTCCACATAAAGCCGCGCCTTACCGCCCTTTACATTCTTGATTTTTGGCTACCTCTTCCTCAGGACGGGTACACGCAAAAGAAACCTAAATCAAGCCCTAATGCTATTTAATTTCATGTGAAGGGATCGTGAAAAGTTACTATTTCCAACCGGAATACAACCAGCCGAAAGGATATTCACAGGAGGTAGTCTGTGGCTATTTTAAATTGACCACTTAAATGAAGCGTTAACAATTATCGTACTTATCGAAAATGCCATCTAGCAAAACATACTTTATCCAAATTTCTCCCTTTCTTGCTCGTCAAATTCCACTGAACATCGTTGACAGTGCATGGAACCGTTACCATACGCTCACCTTGCTGTCGCACACGCGTCCCTAAAGTGCAACCATGCATGACACACATGACCGCTGGTCATCACAGACTGAATCTTAAGGGCATTCTCGAAACATCGATAATTTTGCCTTCCATATCCGTCTTTTCACTTTGGTGTGTGAATTAGGAGTTTTTCGGTGTTACGTGTACACTGTGAAAACATTGCATCCTATTACCAGAACTATTTAACGAATACGTCAATTGAGTGCTAAGGATTCAAAGAAATATAAAAGGATAGTGTGGTAAATTTTGAAGGTTACGGCTGCTCGGACAATAAAGGATGAGATAGCAGGAAGCAGGCTAAAAGCCTAAATCACTGTAGAGGTGGGATACAGCAGAATATGAGAAGGAATTTGACAAGTAATTTGTGGCACTTCTGATATTGTAACGGATGAGATGTGATCGTAACATTTTTGAACAAATACACTATTTTCCACTATGAACAGTTTCATAATGTTCATTCAAGAGAATTCTGGTTCCTGATTCTGATTTTGACGTTGGTTGTAAATGAAATTCCAAATTCTACCTTTCACGAATGTGTTGTTTAAGTTTGGGGAACAGATAAGGAACCGATAGAAAACAGTTTTATTTTCAAAACGGATGGTGTAACCGGTAAACTCCGCAATCGCATTTTAACAAAAGGCGTTTGATCTTTACGATGAACAATGAAAGTCCACAATATGACAAGTTCTGTGAGGAACGCGTCAATAGTCAGAGTATTTCCCCGTGAATTACCTATACCCATTTTTCCAGAGCTAATATGGCACAGTATTCGCCGCATTCAAGTAACCATGCTTAGTTCTCCATGCTGATAAAATATCCCAGCAAATCAAGTTGTCGGAACTCAAGTAATTTTAGGTAATTAGGAACATACGAATCCCGTGGTTGGTACGCCAGAACGATGTTCAGATTATACGGCGAACATGGGGACACTTCACTCAAGTCTATCATGCATCAGATTCAGACAAATGCACCAGTTTTTAATAACTAGCGTGGCTGGTCTCGATCTTAACGACAAAATTCATTACAGCAGATGTGTTCAGAACTCCTCAGATTGTGTTCAAATGACGCTGTTATATGTAGTGTTAAATAAGTGAATTTGATTTCCGTGAACACAGTCTGATTTCTTACTCAATTAATCTAGTGTTGATGGGAAAACAATTAAAACACTACCGTTTAGTCAACTGGTTGACTATTTTACCGTATTACACATTCTTTGTTTCGTATAAGTTCAATACATATAAGATTTGTTCTCGATCAGTGGCATAGTGCTTTCTTCGGATGAACGACAATTTCGACTGGCCAACCGTTTACGCTAATGCGTTTCACTCGTGCCTCTGTAAATAGAAGACTGTTTAGCACCAACGACAATACAAATTATGGTACAAAATCGCTGTTTTCTGCAGTCCTGACTAAAAGGAATTTGAGAGGATAATGACGAAAGAGGCGGATAAACACAAAAAGAAAATAAGTGATTTTAATCGAAAAACAATTGCGTTAAAATTGAGGTGACACTTCTTACCCTGGTCTTCCCGATCTAGCGAACTGTGACTTCCATTTTCTTCAGGTGCACTGCTGATTGAAATAACTTTAACATTTTTGTCCAGTACTGACGAAGTGGGTCCCTCATCATGGTTCGTCTGGAAAAAAAATTCATAACTCTGTCATTTGTTATACGAATAACACAATACAACGAAAGATAGTGATAGTCGAAATTCGGTGTAGAGAGAAGAAGTGAAGAGTTTTTTAATCTATTAAAACAAAATTTTAGAAAAGAGCTAGACAAGGATACACTTTGTGTGTACAACCAAATGAAACCCGCTTGTCCTTGCTATCCTTATTGAACACGGCCGTTTAGATGCCTAGAATAAAAGAAATGAGTTGCGCAAATTAATAAGAGAAAATGAATGAGCCTAGACTGATAAAAACCGGTATTTCTTAATGTAAACAGTAAACACTAGTTTGCCGGCGTCTTGGATACAAACAGAAGAGTCACAACTAGCAGTGAACCTACATCTGAAAGACAGCTGTATTCATGACGATTTCATTACTCTCACTTTATCGCGCACGCTTTCCTCGCAGATAGTTCAATCCAGCAACAATAAGATTCATTCAGTTGTCCGATTAAATACCATTTGCTCAGACTAGATGATTTAAAAGGAATCCCACGAGGACGCCTATAGGTCATAACATACCACTGGCTCACCTGGCTTTTCTTTTCGTCACCATATGAATGCGTTATATCTCACGCTGATGAGCTGAAGACTCAAGAAATATTAGAAAGCTTGATAACCGATAGATTGGGGCTAGTAACACGAGGTAAACTGTAGAACAGATTGAGGTTTGTCAGTTCAGGTGCTTCATTAGGTTTCAGTTCAGATCCGTCAAAGTGTCTATTCAGTCGCCCTCGTTCTATTGTCACCTGAGTTGTTATCTTCTATCGAAACAAAGGCAGAGTCCTGTTTAAAAACTTTCAGAGGTGCATAGCTAAATTTAGTGGCAGCCTGAAACAGTCGTTTTCCTTCGAAACACAGAGGAGGAGTGGAGAGAGTCGTTTGAAACATTACCGTCTGACTAAGCTACCGAAACCTGGGAGCAGTGAATCATATAGTGCAACTAGTCGTTCCGTAGCATTTTACTTTAGTGTTTTAGCCCATAACCATTAGTTTTCAGTGGGTGTTAGTTATTAGCATGCGGTTGTCTACTGTGTTCCCTATGACCATTAGTTTATCACTGGATACGGAGGATCAGCAATCTGACTGTGGTCAGTGTTAACTTATCTTATCTACCAATTATACCTGATCGGTCATTCATATAAAGGTAATAATGGTTTTTGCAAGAGCAAATCACAAAACAGTGTCACCGATCATACGAAAATTGGTCGCTTTTTCAATGCCATTTAAAGAATGCGCGCTAAAACACAATGTCACGAAAATTTTGCTACACCGGACATCGGCGAATGAACGTTGCACAGTTGTGGCGCACACACCCCAGCTCAAGATCTGTTTTTTTTTTCGATTTCCATTTTCTAACTGTCACCCTGAATTTAGTGAGAGCCTCTTGTAATGAACTGTGGGACGAACAGATCATTCCAGGAATTGGTAACGTGACAAATCGTAAACCTCCATTGTCCCTTCGTTCATTTAAAAAACCCATATAATGTATTATTCCGTCAAACAGTGTTACTCTCTCCGTCTTCATTGGGTGGAGGCAGAATTGCAAGAGGTTAGGTCGTGATAAACATGGGTTACCGAATTGTCGAACCAGGTGAGTCGCTGAAAACTTGTGAAACCAAATACTGTCTATTGTAAACGGTCCCATTTACGGTGGTCACAGTCAGTAATGAGTCACAATCAATCTGTAATCACGCAAGCTATTTAACATGGCTACTTTTATCGGCTGATATATTCTGGATGACCATAAAAATTGGCCAACTGGTGCGACATAAACAACCGGCGATTCTGACCACAGGTCACCTTTAGGCATTCAAACATCGAGTCATCACAACCAGTACTTACAACGACGTTAACGTGGACGACAATCTGCGATTGGTTCGGTTTGCCGAGGCTACCGTTGTCAACGGGCGGCAGTCATCCAATGTCAACAGAAGGATGGACTTTACTCTCAAACTGCCGTGGTAAACGATCGATTCCACTGATAGTGTATCTGTACGTTCTTGCGTTTGCTTTTCATTTAACGTGCTTGACCATGTTATATGGTGTGCACCTGATGAGATGCACTGAAAGTTGCCGGGAAACAAATAGCATAGTAAGTTAATTCATACTTCTGTTTTCAGAAGCAGTAGTATCTGGTTCTATTTCACCTTCTGGGTTTTCGCCTGGTACCTTCAGCTGCTATTTTGTCGCTTAAGTGTTGCTTCTTTAGCAACACAAAACAATGTCCTGAAAAGCTACACGACATGAGTTTCCCGCTGGGTTTATTATTTGGTCCTAAAGCTGTTGGAATACTGCAACGCCGAAGCGCATTCAACCGCTCCAAGACTCAGTCAAATTGAATGACCTTAATTGCAAGTGAGATCAGTTGGGCGAGGAATTATTTGGTCTGACGAACTTCTATACCAGAATTGGACCGCGATTACACACGGATGCAGATGACGTTTATTCCTCATGACATTCTTGTGTCTTGTAACGAACATCGTTTAAGTCAATAGACTAAAAATAAACCAGGTTTCGTTTAATGTATCAAACACTGAGCAATCAGTGAGGTAAACTCGGTCCGGAAATAGACCTTTCCAATAAACCGCACACCTGTGGGGCTCCTCGACCTACTGCATTCATGCGACTGTTTGACAAGAGCGGTAACCACTGCATCCGATCATTTAATTTTGTCCAGCTTTGTCAAGCGTGTTTTGATCCAATATTCCATCGCGGACCGGTATTTAGATGTAATCATTCCGTCAATGATCTTACTTCGCCGCGTGTCTACGCGATAACACCAACGGAGAGTTTACCAGTCACTATGGCATAACAAGCGGTACAAACGTCAGCGACAGAAACCAAAGTATGCTGCATCCGGCCAATGGTGCTCACTTCAGCACTCACTTATCGGTTACATAACTGAGGTGGCCCAAATTAACACGACCGTTGTTGGTTCACACAGCCGTTTTCCCTTCCCCGCGCACACGCCTATGAACTACATTGTCGTATCCAGTGTGAAACGATGGTACCGTAGGTATTCATCCTAACGACATGGATCACCAGATGAATGCCGCATCCAACCTAATTGGCGTTTGTTAGTAGTCCTCATTTGGGGCAACATATTTTTAAATAGACTTTCGACCAGAACAAGAGTTACTAGTGATACCACATTGAGTTAAGTGTTACATGCACTCTTTGCCTGCCTGGCTGATCTGCAAGAAAAGTCTTCAAGTTGCTATATATGAAACGTAAGGGCAGGTGAAAGCATACACACTCTACGCAACGCGTATGTTACCACGCGGAATGGGTGTGCTATGCGTGCTGTCCATGAAGATACCGGACTGCCTGTAACGTCTGCGAATGAGTTATGCATTCCTAGCGAGTTTAGCTTACGTGACTGGTTGTAGTTAGCTACCGAGCTGTGCAGATACGCTATTTCGTAATGGTATTCCCTATTATTTTCCATGTGTAAGTAGCCTAATTTAGTCAAAAAGCCGTGGTTGCCAGGAAATTGTTACCTAAACCACTCTTAGGATGTAGTATGGCCGACCGTGTTGATTGTGCATGCATACAATGCGACTATACTGAGCACCTTGGTCACATTCCGCCATTCCTCTTAGTCTCTCTAATGCAGGAACTTTGAGGAAGCGACGAGTGACGGTGAATACGGAACGTTTTGGTAACATGTGCGGATTTGCCTCTGAGTTGGTTGCCGTCACATGCCAGTTAGCATTTATTACAGCATTTGCAGTACATTATGATATCAATTTTGTAACTCGGTTTTGTAAATGTAATCACACTTAGCGGTTAAATATATTCCTAAAGTTGTCGATAAATGTCTTCATACATATCTCGAAGCTTTACGTTAGTCATCTTAATGTATTTTGTATATGCTACGTCCAAACTCATGCAAGTTATTTACCGAATCTCTACGACTTGAGAGCTGGCTAGTTAACATGCGATCGACATAACACTTAGTCAATGACTCACACGAGCACACTAATAGGAAACTTACTTTCCTGACTGTTTATATTCCGTGCTGTTATTTGTGAGTGGTTACAACAGTTTGAATAGAAGTGAATCAATAAATAAGTAAGTCATTCATCTGATTAAACTATCACTGACAGTTGGCGTCTCAGTGTTAATTCTGTCAATCGAACAGAATGTTGTGCGATCTTACGAAGTGCAGTCAATTGGTACAGCGCTCGATAATCAAAGTGTAGCATGAGATTTTCTAATGACATAGACAACCAGTAATTATGTGATGTCTATTAGACGTTTACATTACTGCTTACGAGCTGAGACGGTAACCGTAATCATTTTGCATTATGATGCACTCGTTTACTTATAGACCTTCGTAATCAATGAGCAAAGTGTCTAAAAGTGAGCAGCTGTAACACGCGACAGTTTGGTAAAAATAAACAGTAACCGACCGTCAGCAGTTCTGGGTTGACATCAACGCGTCAAGTACCAGCTACAGAAGTTGTTACGTGGGTTGACCCATATTAAGCAACAGACATGGGTAACCGTTAAATTAGTACTCTATCTGTGCCTAATGTTAGTGTTAATACTTGTGCGTCTCACAGGCCATGGGAACTGTGCGAGTGCGTACGTAAACTAGACGCCATGAACTTCGATTACCTCGTTGTCGCCGGAAGATACTGTACACAAAGGTGGTTCAAAACTGGCCTCCTCAAAATTCGTTCTGATAGACGTGTCGTTCGGCACAGGAGAGACTGATTTCGTCTCGGTTGTCTGTTGAATGTTTGGTTGTCTGCCTGTAATCGGATCGACATTTGGTTCCTCTGAGATATCTGGTTGAAGAGCCATAAAGGGGACGGCGGAATGAAGCAGTGTTTCCAAATAGTCGTCCAACCTCTCTGTCGGTACGATGCTAGATTTCAGACAGAATGTAGAGAAATGGAATAGATGTTAATTCAGTCAGAGAAGTTTTAGTGGAAAACAGTGTGTGTTAATCCGCTAGGATGCGGCAGTAGGCAGTGAGGCAAGTTAAACATTTTCCACACTTTACTACTCAGAAGTATGCAAAAGGATTTGTTAATTTCAATTGACAACACTGAGGACTATGGATAGATTCGAGACAGTGACCGGGAGAAATGTACGTACTTAGAATGTAGCCTATCCCTTGACCAACGAAGCCAATACGGGAGATTGCAAGTTTCACACTGAAACACATTTAACCACGCCAGCCCGCTTGGCTATATGGAATCAACTGACTTATTTTTGCTGTCTCGTTTATCAATCTTTGCCACAGTCCATTAAAGCCATTAGGGATTATCGATCTTATATCACTGACATGTTCTCGTTTCCTTTGGCTCCCCCAATGACTAATGACAAATTAGGCTTACTCTAAGGGGCATGAACAAATAATGAGCAGACAGGCGATTAGTTAAGAAGTCATCTTTCATTCGCATCTTACAGTAAAAAAAATCCGCCTGAAATTGTTCGGAAAACGCATCAGGGCGATTAAGAATTTACAAAACGATTTCAGGCCGTCAAAAACCTCAGTGATCTTTAAAGTTCCATTTACGACGCGGTTATTTGTTTGATTAGAAGCTTCTGTGTCAATAATGAAAGGTTATCAACGGAAAAAGTTGCCTGACTATACTCATATATACTACTCGGTATTACTCTGTAGTTGAACGTTTGACCCTCACACTTATTATTTAATAAGATAGTTATTGTATGCGAAGGACGCTCGTTCAGGCCAACCAACTGACAAAGACGGCGTGAGAAAAAGATTAGAGATGGATTTATTGGCTCAGCTGTTGCCTGTCAATCAGTCGTTTGCATGCACAGTAAAGAACTGACTGTCAAAACACATCTATTTCTGTGTATTTGAACCAGGTAGTTTTTAGCAGACCAGCTATTTCTATCCGTGTACGTGTGTATAACGTCCACAAACACGAAAAAAATTGTGAAACTAACCCCAAGGTGGCCGGCAATTGCGATTCACTAAATCTATTTTGTTGTTCAACATAGACTTCATTTAACTCGTCCGGATTTCCCACTGCAGGTCGTGCAACAATGAACCGGACTGCCACGGAGTGTAGTGCAGATTCCGTAGCCGCCGAATCTTCCGGGTTTAACTGATTCGGTTGAAAGCCACCACTGGTTCCAAATTCAGAATCTATGTGCATAACTGAAGTAGTTGTGTGATCTGACGACCCAGCGGCGAACAGTGAGACTGAAATGGTGTGTCGCAATACGGTTGCGACCTGGTCTGGACCAAAGCCGCGCACGTTGAAGTCCTGTACGCAGACAATATGGTCACCGATGCGCAGACGTCCGTCCTGAAATGGAGAGGGATAGAAGACTAGTCGTACGACATTATTCAGACTGGAATATTGAGTGGGGAAAAATAAATAGCTCGGTTGTATACACATGTTGTGCGGGACCTGAGAACGTACGAATGAGATGCCTAGTTTAATTCTGAAAGAAACCATTTGGCTTTAACTGAATTGCTCGTCATGGCTGATGACCTGCCGTTATAAGTTCCGTACAGAGAAAATATTTATCACGAGGTAGACGCACCAAATATTTTTTCACGAGTTTGTAAGTCTTCGTAGGCATTCCTCTTCTTGAGCTATGAGTTGACCTACATCTTGGAAACAGTAAGAAAGAAACTACCCACCGGACAACATTTCTAATGACTGGTTATACTTCCATAGTGGAACAACTTAACTTCCACTTTCTTTGATACCTAAGAAAGAAGGTGTTTGAAATGGCTGAGCGGATTGTGGCGGTGCATTTGCTATGTGTTAAAAAAAGCTTTTCGCCTCAAAAAATATCACGCGATTCATACGTTTACTTACTGTACCATTGGTTTTGTTGTAAATCATTGAGAGGTTACACAGTAACTTCGATCAAACACTGCGCCAGAAGGGTACTAATGAATTACGTAGGGAATTGAGTTCTTTGCAGCATCAAATTCCTGCCCCTAAATTTTTCAGTTTACAGGTAGACAGGACAACCTCAGGGACACGAGCCAGATTTATTGGTGTTTTTCTGTGAAGTGACTTTTCCCCCATTCACGACAGCACATTACGGCTTATTTTCAGTTTGTTTTGTGATCCTGATTACCAACGAGCCTACTTAACTTAGTGTTATTCGTTGCATGTTGAGTATTCCCTACTGTCGCTTTAAATAAATGAACACAAGAACTCGTATCGCTGCAACTATTTGTACTGACTGTTCTTCACGACTGTGCATTAGTGGGTATGTTCTGGAAGTATAGTCAGCAAATAAATGAACAGCTGCTTGAGCTGAGTAAAATTGCAGGTTTGTTCAAGTTTCCTCCCCAAATACTCTCACATGTAGTCAGATGAGTGCAGACCAAGTAGACTTATCGGCCGAGAAGTAACCCTCCTCGCTCAACCTTTTTCGGCCATGAACTGTATTCACTTAGTGTCACTTGTCCTACCTCATTATCACTCACTCACCTCCATAGCAGGGATTCCTTGGTTTGATTTAACAAGTAGGAAACAGATTTGCATGCAAAAGTCTTCTTAGCTGCCAACATTCCTCTATAATGCATGTTGGATTTCTTTGGATGGCGACCACTTCTAGAGGAGCGCTTGTAATCATCAAACATGTGCCAGTGCTCGACCCACCACATCAGAACTCTCATTTCATCAATAACGCTTGGACACTTTACCTATTTAAATTCTAATAATTCGCCAAAACGCTATGAACACCAATCAACCACCAACATGATATACATTGCTTGAGACTCCCGATTAATAAAGGTCACTGTATGGAGTCATTTGGCAACATTACACTTCTGGTAATTCTTGTTCGAATTTCGTAGTCTTTAAACGTATCACAGCCGTCTAGTGATGACGAATACAGTAAACTTACGTTAGTTAATTTAATCTTATACTAATGTAGTAACGGTAATAAAAAGAATACATGTGAGCTGTATGTGCATTTTCACTATGCTGACAATTACCTGAGACAACAGCAACAGACGAGATAGCATCAGTAGAATGTGCACAATTGCAGGCAAGCCACCTTGAAATCAGGCCACTAAGTGTTCAGTCATGCACAGAAATGCGAGTTCACTATTGAAGCATGTCTAACTCCGGTCCAGTTGATGATGTGGAATATCTCCTTTCTAATGGGATATGGTGTTTTAGGTGGACAGTTTTAACGTATTACAACAACAAAGAGTTAACCTACTTTCCACTAGAAAGATCGATCACAAACGGGGCTATTTGCCCCCTTATATCCATCTACAGGAAGCCGGTAACGGGCCATTCTCTGCAAATGAATTTTCGAATTGATAGACTATTATATAGCTATACTTTTCGGGGTCAATATTTGGCTATAATAAGACACTCTCTAACTCAGTGATTACAACTAAAATTTTCCAGTTTTAATATATTATTTAATCGACGCATACACAAGGAACTCTTCACAATACTAGTTACCATGACATCATTTTAACATACTAACACGAGTGACAGAATGTAGATACTAGTCAGAATACTAATTCAGTATGGTTTAGTATCCAATGATGACAAGTCCAAGCGTTATTGCTTGTCACCGCCTCTATGCAATTTTTAGTTTAATGGATTAACCTCATAGAATAAATGTCGTGGGCTAGTGAACGTCGTTGCGCTCTAGTCTAAAACACGGGGCGTTTACCTTGTAGTCAGCCGAGATCGCTGACCTTGTGCACAAACTGCGACGTTACAGAGTACGATTCCATTGGACCATGTTCTCCAGTGACAACGAACTGTAATACCGACCGATAACACTACGATACTATGTAATGCGTTCCCATCAACAATGAAGTAAAAAGACGTTTGTGATGAGTTCGTGTCCCCTTGTTCGCTGTTGAAAAAAACATATGTTGCAAACGACCTTAGGCAAGCCAGAAATATATCACAACACCTCATAGAGAAACGTCGTACCTAGATCCACCTGGAACTGTTTTGAAGAAAACTACATATATTCCGTGAAAGAGACAATGGACCGGGTTAATCTCTCTTTTACTGATATAGCATAGAATGTATTCCCATTACAGGTACACAACAGAGTAAGCTCTGTTGAATGTTTCGGTGATATCCTTTGGTTAGTGTATGCTTTGTCTGATTCGGTTCTGATGCCGCTTTAATGTTGAACTGAACCTGAGTCTGTTTGAACTGATGAACTCAACTGGAAGTCATAAGTTAAGACCAAAGCTTCATAAAATGAAACACCCATTAGCAAACTGGTTACCCACCATTTCAGCTGCTCCACCTGGATGTATCTGGCGAACAACAATTCCCGTACTCTTGCTTCCACACATGCCAAAACCAAGGCTTGCTGCGCTGTCCACCAACAGTTCGATCACTTCAACTTCTGTCCAATCTGTGTTCAGCTAAGAGGAGAGTAGGAAATCATGATTAAGGTAACAGTGGCAACTGGTTGTGAAGGGGTAAGCTTTCGAACTGCAGCCACAGTACAGCCTGCAACCTGTCCAAGAGCCTAGATCCAAAAGTTTCATTAAATAACAGACACGCGTTTCAGGCTTGCCATCTCAAAGTGACTGGAACAAACTGATAGATGGAAATAACGTTCGAGTGATCGTGTAAAGAAATCTGTTTATTCTTCTCAGTTGGTGAGTGCACTTAAGTGCGATAATCGAAAATGGGAGACAGTTCGAATGCTTCGGCAAGCTGAATCGTATCAAATTACCACTCACAGCCATGAGTTTTTGTATGGTTGCACATGGTAATTTTGATCTTATAACCTAATACTGGCAAGTATGAGAACATGTGCGAACGTATGTCTCGGAAATTTATCTTCAGACTGGTATCATTAGTGAACAGACAACACAGTTTGTTCGATACATTGATCACATTCTCTGTAGAACAACTCAACTACTGGTCATTTAGTGACGGTCTATTTGATCTGGATTGTCACACTTGTGCTTCATCTAAACCTTCCAGCTAGATTGCTGGAGTGGCCGATTTGAGGCCATGATAACAGAATATCTTGGACAAACCACCTTTGATGTCATACTGTTGAGACAAAAAGCGCCCGAATGTATACATTTCACTCTATATTGGCCACTGGAAACAAGCTAGTTGATCCAGTTTTGTGGGATCAGAAGCGTTATGGACAGATGGTGTGCCCACGATTGTCTCAGTACGATCAGGTCGATGACCGAATGCCATGGTTGAACCAGCCAACAGGTACGAAGTAGCCCACTACTCAGTTATCAGCCTAGAATCCCTAGCGAGTTCAACCGGCATTTCGACCCGTTTTGACCGCATCTCTACATATAATGAAGCCCATATTTAAATGGAACGATCAAACGCATGCTTTCCAGAATCGCTTTAATTCGACAGTCGTGGTGAGTAAGTTTGATGAAGTGAATGAATTTCTATGGAAAAAATGGAAAGGTGTTGGTAGTTCGGCAACTCTTCATAACTGTTTGTCAGACCCACCCTTATGAGGATCAAGCCTAACGCCGTGTTTTTGGCATCAGCATTGATGACAAAGGCCGATTTACAAAGTGGAGAAGCAGAAAACTGGAAAACAGAGGTTACAGCAGCCACTAGTGTTTGACGAGATAACAAAACTGTTTTTGATTCCCCATAACAACAAGTTAGACTGAAGACCTTTGAAAAAAATATTACATAAACTACTCCAAGCACTTCTGATTACGAAACTCGGTGTACAATGTCAGTTTAACCTCTGTAACCTGAAGCAACATCAAACTGCCGTTAACTATCACAACGCTAATGGACAGATACAACTGAAAATGATTATTTTCCCACTCGGATGAATTGTATTCTTTTGATGTGATTTTCATATGTGGCACTGCAGATGAGAAGTCCCATTCCAGTTTGCAGTCTTTTCTGAAACGTTTTGATTGGGATGAAGACAGCATAATTCTTCAAAAATCTGCTTTCTTTCAGGCAAGCAAATGAAGTAAAAATGCGATAAAACTTGATTTTGACAGGGAAAGCGAATTAATTTTTTATTTCGATCGTTCACCTATGAGGTCGGTTAACACTTAAACCCTCCATCTCGAGTTGGACAGTCAACTTTAACACGGTTAACTTGCACAAATGTGAAAGGCATAGTGAGATTTTATGATTCTCATTCTAGTACAACTACTCACTACCATCAGTACACATTGGAATAAGTCAAACTTGGAGTTTAAATTACCATCACACAATCCTTTTCAAAATTCAATCCACTGACACCTCAAACAGGACACTTGTGATCCATTGTTTCCAGTACACATGGCTACGATTCGGGGTCGGATGGTTGCTGGATCACGTCTTCAATTGCAGTACACCTACACAAGAAACAAAAACAGGTATATTTTTTTTTATAGGTATCAACCTAGAAAATACATCGGTTCTCTGATTAAAAACATACTGTCAATTACTTCACTGTTTAGTTTGATAAAATCTGGGTGAAAATTGCTTAGTTTGGTGTCTGTCGGCAGCGTTTTTGTGCTTCTCGATACTTACTCTGAAGGTGACCCGATGTACCGTTCTTAGAAGGTTAGTACTAACATCATGGGCATTCATTCACACGGGTGTGGATGTTGTGGGGTACCGATCAGTATAATTTAAACATGGCAGATCGATATTACATTAAGATCACGAGTGAGGAAAATTTTCATGCCCTTTAATGGAAAAATGTACGGTCTTGTTTCAGTTTGTCAGTTCCCTTTGTAAAGTTTAAAACTTAGTCGTTCGAACTACTGTGTGAACAAAAGTCGTGCAGTGGATTGATGAATAAAGTTCGAGTGTCAGTGTGCGACTGAATGAGACCGACTTGAAAGTAAGCAAGTTGCGAAAAGCACGGGGCATGTTGCCAGCGAACGACGAGCGAAGCAGTGAGACACTGGTCACACTTTTATACGGACGATATGGATTGACCAGTGATATTTGTAGACCAAATAACATGACTCGAATATTACAGGTGGTCTTAAAGACAGAGTAATTTTACTTAGCCAGAGTAGTGTACACAACCCCGTACAAGTGGCAACTGAACCGTAGACTAAGTGACAAAAACCAACTATCACTTGGGTACGGATTTGCATACCTCCGTCATAAGAACCTGAGTACTTTCCGATCGGAATACATCAACTGGCAACTCGACAAACATTCTCTCGAGGTTCAACAAAGGTGGTTAAGATTTTCGGTTGGCGACTTGGAGATCTTGTGGGTTTGACTTTCCCTGTCACTGACATTCGCATTCGACTGGTCCGGAAAAGAATGAATCCGGTTGACGGATGTTGAATTCCTCATACGATTATACGATATTGAGTACAAAAAGAATAACGAAGTCAGTAGTCATTTAACCGAAACTCCTCAGTTAACTGAATAGGTCGTTTCTTTGCTCACTGAACACTACACATTTAAAAGCGTCCCTCAAACAGAATGATGACTGCTGATTAGGCCAATTCAGCCACTGCCCTGCACGTTCACCATTTGTCTTTTTATGATGTCATAGCCTACTGTATGTGGGTGGCGCGAAAAAGCGTGTATCATAAGTAGTAAATTTAGCATTCTTTGGTCATGGCTACCAAAATGCCGCACGAGATAAATCTCGGAGTCGAGAAGGAACTTGTGTTTATACATTTTCCGTTTCAGGACGTTATTACAGTGGACACATTTAACCGTGGTATTTAGGGCTCAGTTAAACACATCTTCGATGACAAGTTCGAAAAATGATTTACGACAGTGCTGATATTAAGGCTAAACATGAAGGGCGAACAACCAACATACACTTCATCAACACCCCCGGTATTCATGCAGCATATTATGTGAGTACCGCTATTAGATGTATGCAGAATAGTATCGAAGAACACTTCATAACCTAGTTTGCAACTAGATGTCATATATCAAACACAGATGCTACCGTCACACTGCCATTGCTCCGATATCACAAAAGCACTCCGAATTACCTGAAAGATTCCTATCTCTCAGTCAGCGCCTATCAACCAGGCATATATTAGCATCTCTGAATCAATCGTCTTCTGATTATGTAACGCTAATATGTACTACCGCAATAAATAACCACAGCTCTTGTAGACTCGGTGAGCAGTGGATAACTATGACTACTCCAGGCCCAAATGAACATCTGAGGCAGCCAGTGTGACAAAACACTCATCGAAAGTCAGGTTCACTTCTAGTCCATTGTGTAGAGTATAGCGTTCCGCACAAAGGCATATAATTCCCACATTCTCTGGAGTGATATTCTAGGAAGGAACGGATTCAACTTCAATACCCTCAATAAAAAATATTGAAGGCAAATGTCTAACTCAACTCTGCCTAAACCAAGGATTGTTATTCCACATGGCAACGTGCGAAGCGACCAAAACTATCACAATTTTTCTCCACTTCAATGCTGTACGTGTTATTTTAAATAAATACGGTACATAAACTCTGAAACGGTTAATCAGTAAGCACTGGCATATCTCCATTTCAAGTGAGAACCTCTTCTGACATGTTGGGCGTAATCTAGACGATCGATCACCCTTTTAGTCCTATCATTTATCATCTTCTTCTTGTTCACAAATCACGGACAATGTCGCTCCAGTTATCTAGTAAAGCTTTCTAACAATAAAAATAATTACGTATTCACGCATGTGGCTCAAAGTGTCTCATACGTAGCCCCTCGCTGGTATTAAATCTGACATGGGTTTTCTGCATAACTCTTTCCGTTGATAGAAAATAGCTAGCAAAATGTTGACCGATTTCTATGACAAATGTCAACAGTTGAGTAAATCCTACTAAGACAGTTTGACAGTGAAGATTGTAAATTATATGCAGTTGCGGTCTATTTTCTGTCCCGGCGACACAGAACCAATCACTTAATACTGATTAATTCTTAAACCATTCAGGCCTCACAGACTATCTGCTAGTAGAGATCGCAACTGGAAATGAGAACTCACGTCCTGATGGCAAATCATATAATCCGGTAATTAGGTCTAGTCTGATTGAGGAAGACTTATTTGCATATGGTTGTTGTAGCCCGGGTTACAAACATCTGACAAGCTTAAATATGTCATACATTATTTAATGTTTGTGTAAGAAGAACTTGGTCTTTCCGCCGGCTCAGAAATGCTAACAGCGTTATTAAGTGTGAATTATTGCTATGAAAGCGTCAAATCCAACTACTTGCCCCTTGAACTGTTTTCACAAAGCCATATAGTAAATATCACCAAACACTCGACAAAGGAGAAATGCAGCTGGAACTTAAGATAAAATGTCTTTTTTGATAGCAATTTGAAGTACGAGAAACATAACACAAACTTCATATAACTACATTACTAATAGGTACACGCAGGCTATTGTTAACATTTTTTAGCGAACCATTACTGTTTTCTAACCTTATTGATCCGTCATCCCCATCCCCACCGCCATCATCAATATCATCATTAGATCAGCAAAAACAACAACAGAAAACCGCATTTTCTTCTATGATAAATTCGACTGTGTGATGGGTTTTATGTTTCGGTCTTGCGTACATTTTTGCCTGTTCGCAGAATAGACGTATTTTCATTAGTGCTCATCTTGTTCAAACCACAACAAACTCTAAGGAGAACCTATTCAACTTCCGGTATTGATTTGCTTGTAGATGGTGGTTGAACAACTCACCAACGAGATTGTTCTCCTTTCGGACCTACCGCACATCCGGTCACGCACAAGAAGAAAAGGTTTGCACTTCATTAGGTTTCTCAGATGATAAACGCTAGTTTCACACAAACCTGAATTATCCGTGCACATCTACCACAGTCTGACGTTGTTTTTCACCTATAGGTAAGGGAATAATCAGTACCTCGGATACACATTCACCAGCCCTCAATAAATCTACCCTAAGAATGGATCGATAACATAGCCAGGCCCAACACGATATGCTAGGTTGATTTCAGTCGAAAAATTGTTTTGATTTGTGGTGAAAGGCAATGGAGCTGTAACTATCACCTGACCTGCTAATGCAGTTTCTAACTAAGAGTTTGTATCAGTCAGTTGACTGACTGCATTTTGCTGTGATACGGTAATTCGACGTAACAATCATTATTAGTTAATAACCCGGGATTTTGGTTGATATAACGTTTGAAAACAGTTCTCATGTAGACTGTTTTGTCACCATTCTTTCTGAAGACAATAACAGACTTTAGCCGCTCCCCCTTTATCGTTAGAAGATTTGGATCTAACCATCAGTCCAAGTACTGATGAGGTAGCCGTCAACCGTCGAGCCACCGGCCAAAAGGTAGACACGTCTGAATTATCACAGTCAAATAATCGACCATAATTGTGTGTGAGTAAATCTCAGTTCATCCTGATGTCTCCGATGGAGAAAGAATAATCCTGCTGCACTGTTCGATCATGTCATTCGAAAATGGCCATAGAACGTTGAAAATAATAATTACAATGGATTACCCAGTGTAAATCAGTCGGATACAAAAAATGGCTATGTAGGGGGTGCTGTGTTCATGACCTATTTGCACTGATCCTTAAATAACCTTGCTGGTTAAATACAGTCATTTAATATACTGTTAAAGGTAGTGGACATTTTTAGTTTGGCTTAAAAAGCATGAAGAAACTTTTATCTCCGGAGTCCGACATAGTGCTTGCTGAATTTTTATTTACGGATGATTTCAAGTGGATCAGCCGATTGTAGGTGGGTAACACCGAGCCAATTTTGGACTACTTTAATCAGCTAGAAAATAGTTCATCGTGGTACGATTCATCATTTAGAGGACGTTTAAAAAATTGGTTCTGCTGAAAGTAAAGAAGCGATGAAGGAAAAAAAGGGATAATGGCTTTGTTAGCTCTCTTATCATTATGTTCTACGAATACATACTGACCCTTCACTGTTAAGATTTAGATTGTTACACTCAGAAAAGCAATGGACCATCGAGCAAAGTCATGTCTGTAACGTCACCAGGATTATTGACAGAAAGCGAAAACGTTTGTTTTTATGAGTTGTGAAGTATTAATCACATGAGACTCTGTCAAGATTTCTATTCTGGAATCGATGATAGAGGGACTGAACGAACTTCGTGTATAATTTTGAATTATTCAATCCACTCCTGCGCGGTGAGGTCTGGCGTGTTCCTGCTGAATGTGAACGTGACTAGCACCCGTGGTCCAATGTGGATTACACGTTATTAGGTTGGTTCTTTTGGTGATGGCCTGTTCACCACTAGGACATTAAGTCATTCACTCATCCAGACCTATTGTCATACTTCTGGTCATATTACCGTGCGGGATGAGTGAGTTTCGTGGTGTAGGCTTAGCTGTTTGCTCTCCAGACTCCCTAATTCAAGTCGCATGTCCAACGATGAATCCTGATTTATTCACAAATCTTCTTGCAACCAAATTCAGTGTTACCTTCTTAAAGTTTAATAGAAGTAGCCGAATGCTCACAAGATGCGTGCATCTTGTGGTCTGTTGCTCGGACGCATCCGCACTGCACACAATCCAGAACAAAACAGAGAAGGATGATAATGTGTTGATTAGGAGGCGAATTAATTTCCTATGTTAGACAGGAGTGTCAGTCGGTCCACTTTACCAAAATTCTTTTCTAAACACCACTTTATAAGCTTTTAGAACTAGCTTGAACAGCAGTACAGTTTGTGATTCGCCATCTGGATGACTCTGATCTCCACAACACAGTAACTTTTCAAATTTGGTTCATTCGAAATTTGACCGATGATCCTTTGTCGAAGGCAACCTACTGGCAACCGTTTTGGTGAGTTTTTTGTTGCACACAAGCATTAAAACTTTTGATTGTTAACCCAGTGATATCGGTACTTCGTGTAGACCCATGAGACGAATCTCCGATTGTGCGGTCACCATCACTGTCACTGAGGTGTTATGGAAGTGAAAACCAGTAGAACATTTGCTAAAGAAATATAGACAGAATATCCCACCACTTATTCTATAACCATTTATTCAATTTATGAAACTTCTGTGTTTCTATGGGGAAAATTTTGTCCTATCCGTAACTATAACAAATGTTAAGAAATTCTGGAGGCAGAAACCGACTGGAAATTCAAGCGACCGAATGCAGACATACTGACAAATTACAATTTCACTAATTTGTAAAAATTTGCTCCACAGGTAATGTCACTTCAAGGTAAAACAGATTATTCGACCACCCTGTTACAAGCCAGATGGGGTCAGGCGCACGCTTGCAGCTTTTCCAATTTGATTAGAGACTAACTTGGCTGAGTTTGTTTGGCAGTCAGGCCCAGAATTCGAGGTCCACTCAAACTTTGTTCAATGGAACTGGGGCGATGAATCTAATTGAAGAGTTCTGAACATGTGGTTACTGGTCACAGTACACGAGACAATTTTTGTCTTTGTAAAGATGATCGAACAACCTGAGAACCGGTGACGAACGGTTGTGGCTGAACAATTAGATATGCTGAGTTGATAATGCATATTGTACTGTCCAGGGAGGAAGGTTGCTTCAGAAACTTTCATAAAGCTGGTGTTGGATTACCAGCCAAACCCACAACACTGGAATGAGCTAGCAAAACTTCTGTCCAAATGCAAAGGCATCGCTCAACTATGACTGGTGTGCACTAGTAAAGCCCCAGTTTTTAACTCCAGTCGTACTGTGTGATACACTTACTATTACAGTGAAAATACGTAATTACCAACAGTGTTTGTGTACGACTGTTTCCATGCAAATTGGCCCTTTCGTTGTCACTACTTAAGTGATCATTATTTTGAGAATGATTCTATAAAAATTGGTGGAAATTTACGCGAAAGTAAGGACGAGCGTTCAGTCTCATTCGAACCGACAAATCATCACCCGGCATGGACACTGACGGTGATCGCCATAATCTTGCGAGTTTCATTCAGTTTGGTCAAAGCAAACCTAACAAGTCATGTACTATGTCCTTGGTATACAGAGGGACGGAGCAGATACTGTTGTACCAGTTGACTAACCGCGTTGAGGTGTGGTCTATGATGACACTTTTTTGATTGCTGTTGCCCTAGATCCCTGTTGGAAAGAATATTTAACAATATTTCGTCAGGAGTTTTGTTTGTTAATTCCAGTCACCTCAATATTAGGGATGATTGAAGCAGATTTCCAGCAACAGTCTACGTACGCTGCTTGCTCAGAATAAGTTCTTGTTGTGCTCATGGGATCGTGCTTTGAATAACTGAAGCCGCAGTGGAAAAGGTGAATTGGTTTTGTTGTTGATAAAGATCACGACGTTCTCCCAAGCGAATTCCGGCCACTCTGTGATTAGCAATCGTTACGGGAATTTAGTTAACACTAACTTTAGAAAATAATTGCGCCTTTAGTAGTCAACTATTTCACACAATTCATCAGTAGTTGACAGTTTATTTGACTGGTGAATTAACGGACAGTTACCATAGCTCAGAGTGTGAGCAAATTTTTTCTGTCACTTTGGAATGGTGGCTTCTCTTATGTGCAGCTTTGACTGGGACTTTGGTCCTTCTAGGTTCTGTCATACCAGATAGGCCAGAGTGGATCAGTCAGAAGAAAAGTGGTTATGTCGGCGGGTCTTATAACTACATAGGAGTGCGTGGATGATGAGGTGCTAAAATCAAAGTATAAGTACACTCACTGGTGGTACTGACGGGTTGTGCGTACTAAAGGAGTAGGTTAGAGAAGCTACCTTTAAAAAAGAGTGTCCCGATCGCCAGCCGTAATAACCTGTACGATTTTAATTTCGCACTATCCCTTCAGAAGCTTGATGTAAATTATGATATACAGCTTATGAAGAATTTGCATATATAGCTTATACTATGTGCTGAGTGGCAGTAGTCAAACTGAGACAATCGTTCCGCACTCACTGCGACCCGTGGCTTGGCTGTCATCTAACTTCTGAGTTAAATTTTGGAGTCAGTGGGTTCCAGTGGGGTTTTACAAGAAGATGACGTTTCCTTTAGTCCCACAAGTAAAACTATGGAGTCAGACTTCAGCTGAAGTACCTCAAGTCGACCTATAATACACCCCTGAAAGTGGGACGTTTTTAACCTTGACACAGTTGGAATTTTGCACCATACTGATCTCCAGGGGACTCAGTCGTTACGACATCGGTGTCCCAACCTTGAGTGAGACAAAGCATGTAGGCTAGTGCATGCCTCGGGAACTGACCGCTAGGCACATTGCCCACTGGTTAGGTTACCAGGTATAAGATGCTTGGGAGCGCGGTGTGCGTTTTGCAGTTGCTGATCACATCTTTTGTTTGGGGAGAAGCCAGCCTAACGACATCAGCTCTCGAATAACACCGACGTCCCTGAGGTTTGGTTGAAAAAAGTCTGCTGCACTTTTTGGTGCTTATGGTCCAAATATAATTGACACTGTTGGTTGAAAAGATCAATTCTGTAAGCAGAAGGTTGCCACAACCCATTCGACATAGTTTAGCCACCAAATCTTTGTTTGTGCGACTTCGACTCACAGGTCGGATGCAATTCAACAACTTGATCTGGAGTTCTCAGACATAACTAAGTTGAAGTCATGTGTTACTCACACTTTGGCTGATACAGTCACCCGATCTCACCTGAAAAGTAGGGCTACCAGCTCATGGACTCACTCGTGAAGTGTTCATTACCGTTGGTCTGACGAAATGACCACAAGACAATCCAGCATCTAAAAAATACCATACGCAAGGCTCAGTGCAGCACGGATTGTACGCCAGTCAGGACCAAGTTGTTTATTTACGTTTACAAACCCATCAGTCAAACATCAACTGGAGATCGGTGAAAAATAGACGTTACGAGGCCGGGGAACCTAGAGATTTGGATGGCGTTCTAGCGTGCGGTTAACTTACCCGGTATCCGCAACCAGTGAATGTATTTAGCAACAAATGCAGGAGAATACTGCTGTAACAGCTATTGAGACGCTTGGTATCTAACGTAAAACGTCCGGACTATTTCGATGAGGTTGACATAATTATCGATAGCGTGACGCGGGAGAATAATAAGACGTTTTTGTTTACAAATTTGGTGCAGCTAGGGAAGACAGAACAGCCATAGTTTAGAGAGCTGTAGCAAAGTCCACACTATCATACGACAACGGGAGTTGGACACTGTGCTGACGGAATGTCTCGTATCGGAGTAGATTTCAGGTGTAACATTAAAAGATGCATCTCAGGAATTCGACGGTCGCACATAACTCCGAACAGTGGGGTACCTCAGCCGGCGGTAAAGGGTGGGATTTAGGCCTTTCTAATGATTAGCCTGCTTTGCTGACTGGAACTCGTTCGTATGATGGGTAACGAACGGATTCCGAAGCAGATGTAGTATGGACAACTGAAATCAGGCAATGTCGGTCTACAGCGCAGACTTGCTTCATCGACTGGTCTTTCTCATGCTGTCCCACGGGACATCGTCGTAAATTGGGTTCGAGAACAAAAGCTACCCGTTTATTTTTGCCCATCAACAAATCCGTGCACTTTCTCACTGTCCGCCTTGAACAGTTCGTTCAACTCAATGCCCAGCCCATCAACTCAGCTTGGCTAATGAGCTTATGCACACAAAAATTTAGTCTCATCTGTAAATGGCTCCACAGTTTTCATTCTAATATAGTGTGAGGTCAACAAAAAGGCACGTAGCATACTCTAATAGCCAGTTACCTTAAGGTGGCCCGCGCAGTTTTATTTTGCGTAACCTGTATGGATGTCCGGCGAGTGGCAGAAGGTCAATTTCTAAATGTAGGTCTATATGCCATTTTTTGTACAATTTCCAATATGCATAACTTTGAAATAGCTTGCTTCATTCTAATCAGTTTTTGATAAATATTTTCTCTCATTGCACTCAGGAAGTAAAGAATAGATAACAGCAAGACCACAAAAAGAGACTTTGAATTCATTTAAAAGTCAGTTGTAGTGTGATGCGTCTAATTCTTCTTTTTGGTGTTACTCCCCTACACCTTGTTGGACACCGTTTCTGCGGCCGTGTATTTAACCGACTTATCTACCGTCTCATTGTTTCTGACATACCGTTAGGGTGAACGTGACTCAGGGCACGAAAAGGAAACCATGCCATGTTTACGGTGAAGTCATGTGACTGCACATACTACGTTCCGAGTTAATACAGGCATTTTTTTAAATGAGACCAAACTGTGAAAAGTCAGGGCTTCGGCTGGATTCGAACCAGCGACAGACACAGCATGCCTCAACGCGGCAAGCGCTCTACCAGCTGAGCTGCGAAGCCACACCAGGAGCTCGGAACTTTCACATTTGGACTCGGTTACCCACCCGTCCCACTGTCCCATATGGAATTCACCAAATGATTCAGGGGGTCGACTGCCTCTCCAAAATTTCTCAAACAGTTCACGCTAGAATCCACCAACGCCACTGCTGAGCACAGAAACTGTATTACTAATAAGTATTTTGAAGTTTAAGAAGCTAGGGAAAAGTGTTTCCGTCTTGGCGATGGTTAACTTATCAAACATTACTGTAAAGGTATAATTGTTACATCAAAGACAAATTTCATTAACTAGTGATCGCAAGCAAAAGCCTACTTGCTGGAAGCATTTCGCATCGAAGGTGTTCGTGGGATAAGGTAGAAAGTTTGGACGTTTTGTGTAGTACACTTTGAATCACTGGTTTACAGAACTGACAAGAATGTTGCAAGGAGTTTCACCACTCTCCATTCTGGCCATATCGGGTAGTTTTCTAATGATTACGTTTGTGGAAGTTTCTTGGCCAAACGAAGTTAGCAGAGTTCAGCCTGATGCAACCATGCGGAAGAGATATGTGATTATAGATCTTGATCAGTCATGTTTTCACGTCTGTCATCACTCGCTTTTCAGTATGGAACACTTAACTGACTACCAGTGAGCTGCATACAAACCTAAACATCTCTCAGAGCTTAGCTTAACTGTTGATCATCTCATCAAAAATAATACACAGAGATGAACGAAAAAAGAAATGTGATTGTATCCTGAAACAAACGGGACAAACTTCCTCACTAGTTTTTTACAGGACTGATTCACATTTTCTAACAAAACAAAGTTCTAACATTTTGCTTATTGTTTATAACCTCTGCAATACAGTTTCCTTTCTTCTGTTGTTACGTTTTTTAAAATGTTCATTTCAAGTGCAAAAGTTCCTGTTATTCTTCGACCTAGTACTCATGAGAGAAAGATTTCCTGAAAGGGAGTTGCTCAGAGTAGGTCAGCGTAACCAATCGGTGCTGTCAGATGACTTAATCGTCCTTATAGGGATATACTAACAAGCTGATACATTAACATCATGAATGACTCCTTCGTTGAAAAAGTTTAAGGTGACGCTTATGAAAGACCAACTCGGTCCACTTCCGAGACAGATCGAGATCACTGAACTCATTAAACCTGCAAGGTGATATTTTAGGTTACTGATGAGTAGTCGGGGATTTGGTTTATTCTCAAGTTGACCATCACCTGATCATTGCTCACAAGCGAGAGTGGTTGAGCGTTCAGATTTGATGATTCGGTCGTGCCTAATGTGAGGTCAATGGCGCAGTGGTTAACACGGTTGCCTCATGATTGGAATGTCCGGAGTTCAAATCCCGGCCGTGGCAAGGATATGCACTACTGACGAGCTCTAATGAGAGCGAAACTCGAGTCTAGTGCTTCTTTTCGAAAGAGGCTGGCTGGAAAGTCTATCTGGATGCGAACGCTGTGATCAAAAATGAGTGATTGTCAACTTCAAAAATAAACCAAATCCCCGACTACTCATCAGTAATCAGTCCACTTAATTGAATAGATAGCAACTCAGAAATTAGTTTCACTGTGGAAGTCCTGTGCGAACAATAGATCGCTCATCCTTGAGCTTCTGTTAACTAAATCTGAAAGGAAATAACTATTAGACAGTCCGCTGTCCACATACCAACCGGTCACCAAATTTTTTCATTCTCAGTGACCACTACCAGGAGGTTCGTCGGGGTTATGCTGAGTAGAATAACACTAAAAAGTCATGTCCTGGTGTAGGTGAGACCTAGTTAGTAGACAGGTAACAGATTTGGTTAGAATTCGTAGAAAAACTACCGAGACCATATGGAATCAGTACGCTATTTACCGGTGATAATACGACATAATACGACGTAACTTAGTGAGACTAGGCGTTTAACGTACACAACTGATCCATACTAGCTGAGCGTTCCAAACCATCCGACTCATTTTTTCAGGTATTATGTCCTGCTGCCAGAATGTCACCATGGCAATGTCCGACCCTGACAGGCTGGCTAGCGTCCAAGAGTAAGCTGATAAATTGAATGCTCACTACTAAAAGCTACCGTGCAAATAGCTTAGAAAATTGTGAATTTTTTCGTTTGATAAAGCTGAACTCGGAACCGCCGGCTTCCGTAAAATCTTAAAAGATTTTGACGGAATAAAACACGATCGACCGTGGAGTGTTAGAGAACAAACATTGTCACAACCAGTCACATCCGCAGGTTCACCAAAACACTTTAGCAGAATCAAAACAACTCTCCATTGAACGATACAGATGTTTCCTCTAGGTTACTGTAACACTGACCAAGGAAGTTAAATAACACAGTGATCTTGTTCCGCAACCAAATGTTACTTTTGTCACACGACTATTTACCACAGTTCATAGGCCCGTAGATAAAAAGGTTTGTCTTGATAAACAGATTGGGAATAACACAACGTTACGAGCAAGCTGTGATACTCTAAGTTTCAACCACCTCGGGTGGCCTTCCTCTGTCAAGGTGATTTCGATTACAACACTCCTGATGAAGGCCACCCGAGGTGGTTGAAATGTAGAGTATTACAACTTGCTCTTAACGTTGTGTTATTCCCAATTTGTTTATCAATAACATGTTAAACACGATACCCAATCTATTCAACTTCATTCGTACTAAATTTGGTGCGGATATCTTGCAGTGCAGGGATAATGGATGTTACACCGTCAGCCATGTGTCCTGTAGTTGGTCCTTGGTAGATATATCAATTTTAGTGAATCCTGTAATTCCGAATCAAATGGGATAGCCACTGACAGCTAATGAGGTCCTCAAAATTCCTAACTGAGGAGATGATTGACCGGAGTTTTGCATTTTACAACGCCAGATATGATCAGTTCATTATGAATCGATATAGTTCCACAGAATCGTTCAGAGTCGCACAAACGATTGGGGCTAATGGCGGAAACGGTTACATCACACTAAGAGCTCTACACTTTGGGAGGACGCACAACAACAGATCTCATAATTAAATGATCTAAATAAGTTGGAATCTATTGTGACGGTGATCCGAGAAGGTGGCACGGACAAAGTAACTATCTATTTTTAAAAACACGGTCACTTTTGAGGTATGTAATGTGTTCGCTTACCGCTCTGTCGCAATCAGAACGATATAAGTCTCGCATTGGGTCAAAGCTTCAGTACGCCATGTCCGTTTAAACATAATACATTGCAGCGCTAACGTGAAAAGGTAAATTTGAATGATTCTGGAAACTGTGGTAGAAGAAGCCATTGAACTCTCGTACGGTAATATTGAGTCAGGTGAGAGTGATATCGAGACAGGCAAAAACGATCTTGAGACATCACAAAGTGAGGGAAGACTTGATTAGTGGACAGTTTTTGCAGATTAAAGAAGCTGCTTGGTACAGTAGAACGTGAGGTGGCATTGCTACTACTACTGCGACTTAAGTCGGTCTCGCGGGTTCTCCAGTGTGAGCTAGTCGTGGTGTTGGGATGAGACCGACAAATCAAGTTACTTGCGATCGTCGGTCCTGTCGTTTCGATCGGCTTTAGGTGTGCGTAAGTGTCCGAGTGAGGGCGTTCACCTGTACATGTGCATGCTTCAGGCTGGCTTACAATGAAGAGACAAAGTCATCACAGGCTGGAGACATTGCGTGACCGTTGACGAATTGCCCAACGACATGTTTGAAGACTACCACTTCACCGCCTAAAATAATGGCCTGAAATGTGGCTCGAAAACCATTCTAGATAGCCTATTTTGTCATCCGTTCCGGCAGATGATTAGTAGACTTGATAAGTACGGAAGATGAGGATAAGAAGTTTACAAGACAGCACGTTGCTTGTGTTTTTTTCCTGTTCATCTGTTTTGGTTGTTGGAATCACCAATCTGTTTTGTGTGTGCAGTTTGTACTGCTTTGATGTTTGTTGGTTGAGTGTAAACAAATTTTTCCCGAACATTTTTACGCTCCTTTGCTCTTCTACATTTCAGCTGCAAACGGCCAAATAGCTATCAGTATGAACTACCGACTCATTCCCGTCGATGTTGACGATTATTTGGAAGGAACATACTGCGGTGCACAGTTAACGAGTAATCACTAGGACAGCGTGGTCAAAAGCCGACTGAATAAAGCGTCAGCCCTGAACCATTTATTCGTCTTCGTGGTTCACGATACAAAAAGAGGAACTACATAATCATTACACTACAAAACAGACAGTGTTTATATGTAAAAGTTTGAGTTAATCAAATTCCGTGGCGATCGTCCAAGTTCAGCAAAATTGGCATGACTAATCCATCACGCACAATCGAAACGCTTCAGTCGACACAACACTAAACACTTAGTGTGTGATCGTCCTGACACAGAAATGCTTGTGAGGCGAATCACGGCTACTGGACTATTTGTCTTTCGCAAACAGAAACGTCTATCATGGTGAAGCAAGACGAATCTCCAGTCGTCCATTCGGATGCGATCAATACGAACGTTTGTTTTGACATTTTTGACCTTGGATCGTTCAGGAGGTGATGAACCGTTTTATTGATACACGATTGACTGACAGTGTTATGTTGACTGAAATCTGAGGACTAATTATGTAACTTCTACCCTTTATCCCGGGTTCTTGTTTTGCTTGCTAATTACAGGAATGTTTTTGGTCCCATCTGTCTCCGGCCCAACTTGTGTTATCCTCACCTAGGTGAATGAAATAAATAGCAGGATAAATTGCTAACAAAAACATACCAATCCTGATGTGAATATGTCTACCGTATGTGTGATCGTCATTGTCAATTTTCTGACTCGTGCAAAGCCGTGACACGGAAGGAGATGTCAAAAATTTGTTGCCACTCCAATCCCCCTCCCACGGAGTGAAAACAACAAAAACGACTAGACTAGGAAGACACGAATCTTGTTAAGTCAGATGAACGCACACGAATTCGTCCATTCTTAATTTCAGAACCACTCGTAAACAGTCAGTAAGTTGTTTTATTGGTTTGATTTGTTTGTTTTCACTTGTACCAATCACTAAATGCTCTGTTTATGTCCAGAATAGCTGTTTGATAGTTAATAGGTAAATTTGGGATAGCGGAAAATATTGGAAGTCAGGTTGACTGTCGAACAACTCGCTGTAGAGCTTCTATTTCCCACTTAATGTGAAACAATCACTAAATGGAGTAATTTAAGAAAGTTGCATAATTTTGCAAAATTTTATTAATCGTTTCTAATACTCGACAAAAATAAGTTCTTTCTGATTACACATCCCCTTTGAGGCCTTACAACCCGTTTTTAACCCAAGGTGCTAAGTGCAGATTTCATTTGAACAGGCACTCGTTTTTAATTGCATTTAGTCAACTTTAACGATGTTAGCGACAAAATTTGTTGAAATTATTCGTTCGTGTGCAATTCGTTGCGTGCAGTTAATCGCATGAGTTCAACATCACTTTACCCGAATTTCCAAAAAAGTGAATGTTCACAAATTCTACCGGCCGCGTAATCGCAGATTCTTCGTCTGATAAAACCGATTAACAGACTTGATATTGTAGATTAATCCATCGGCTAACAGTAACTAGCTTGTGCCGGTTGATCAGACATTTGTCGTCTTAATTCATTGCTTAGCTTGCTCAGTTTGGAACACACGGACACTCAAGCCTAGAAGTTAGCCCTAGGGAACTTATCAGTTTACACCAGTTAGTACTTTGTACAGTCATTTAAGTAGCATGAGTGTGAACTTTCCTTAAAAGCAGGCAAGTGTTTCATCTTAATGTGGTTGTTAATCTTTAAGCATCTTTATGCTACAGTGTGATATGGGGACTGGGTGCCTATATATCAACTAATATGAAAGATAAAAGGCGGTTGAAAGGGGAGTTGGACTGCAGAACGGTGAATACTTAGGTGTTTTTGATATTTTAAGTAAGCAGTGATCAGACCCTCAGTTAGCGGTTGTCAGTCAGGGCATGAAGTGGATGCAAGCAATCCACGCACATCATGTGCCATCACTGTCACTAACGCCGAACTACTGAAGCACAGTGGTGTTTTACGAAACTATACCGCTAGTCCTGTTGATTGAACCTGATACTCAACGATTAGCTGTCTACGGTCATTTGATTATAGTGAGCTTACTTTGGCAGTTCTTTTGTCTCATAACAAACATTTTCAAGTCCGTGTTTTTTGCTTCTACCCGGGTATCTTTAAATTTAGCTAGCTGTTCACTAAACCTATGGAGAACAAGGGAACACATGAATTGTCTTCACTTCCTGAGTACATGGATTTACAGGTACCTCTACGGAGTGCAAAGTGTGTTGGTGTATCCGTATGATCATCACTATCATCATCGTCATCATCACCATCACATCTCATCAGTGCTTTTTTCCACCGATACACCACGGTGAAAGCAGGAACCCAGAATTCGGTAGCAAAATCAAGGAAAATCATGCTAACTAATTGAGAAAGCCACCCCTTCTAAACTCAGTTGTTGAAACCAAAGCGCCTGCAACTTATGAACCAGAAATCGAACTGTAAGTGGTTGTGTAATGCCATCACAAACTAGGCTTCTTATGGAATTCGAAAGAAGGCTTACATTTTCCGTCTTGATTGACTCATAAGGCACACAAATAAAAATACATCAGTAGTCACTCGCGCTCAACATGGCAATCTGGTCATGTGCTATGACGTATCCAGTGGATTAAGAGTTAAAACTGAGCAAAAAAGGCTATCACTTGCAATGCACTGGAGAAAGTCTCGTAAGAGACGTTGGAGCCTTCATTTATTCGATACACGTTATCTGAAGTGATGACAAATGTGCTACTTGTAAGTAGTGTGGCAGATAAGTTAGATGAGGCCAAATTGCGAGAAATCTGGGCTGCGGCTGAATTCGAACGGGTGACAGAAACAGCATGACCACACACGGTAAGCGTCCTACCAACTGAGCTGCGAAGCCGCTCCGAGAGCTCAGAAATTGCACACTGGAATGCAGTTGGCCGCCCACTGTTGTGAAATTGTGCTTGGGTAATTAGTCTACTGGATCGTGTGGCAGATTTCATGCAACCGGTGAGAAATGGCTGAAACCGTGGGTGTGGAGTTAGAACTGTTGAACAGATAAAATTAAACTATGCTGGGGGTAAATCTTCAGTTAATCTGAGCCGGACTCTGTCTATTCATGTTGTACGACAAAAACCTAACTACTCACCCTGACATGCATAGTGTCCATCCCTCAGTGACGGGAGAGGTAAACAAGATACACTTCGACTACATATAAATTCACCTATACTCAACGATCTTTGTGAGACTGCTGATTGACAGGTAAGAGCTCCAGGTCCTAACCCAAAGGGCTGTCTGTTCGTTCTGTCATTTTGACGATCTCTACCTAATTACCACAAAAAAATTGAGTGTAAGTGGCAGAAAACATAATACACAATTTATTTTGTTGTCGAAAGAGTCTTACAACGGATACCGTTAGGATAGTCAATGTTACTTATTAACAAACTGCTAAAACTTCCCGATAGTATTGGCTTTGCCACAACCCGTAATGTGAAACACCACAGTAGAATTTAGTGTCCGTGTAAAAGCGAACGTATCGAGTTGTTATAAAGCAGCATCTACAATATAGAAAAATCGGTTTTCAGTTTCCATAACCAGCACCTGTCACGGATCGAACATTAGTAGATGGCACATGCTCCCCTCGAAGGATAGAGCTTTCTCCGTTGCCACTGCTGACTTAAATGTTTCCGCCCGACTAACCAGACATAAGAAAGTAGCAGATAAGCCTATTTCTTTCAAAGGTTTTCAGCTTTATTACCTAGTTTATGACAAAAACAAATAAATCAAATTAAAGAATTTATATTTGTGACTATTACGAAAACTGACAAAATTCTTCATTAAACAGATCTGCTTAACCAACAGAACAGATATCACCGGTCTCTTGTGTCTCGTTCACTAACCGCAAAATCGCTTCTGGCAATTTGGAACTGTCGCATAATCAAGAACTCCAATAGCACAGAATCAGATGTCGGGATAATAGGACTACCATCCAAGTAAAAACTTCGGTGAAAGTGGCCAAAGTAATCAGAAGTTATGCGGTAAAATTGCTCTCCCGTTCTCGATATAAAATAGTCGGT
The DNA here is from genome assembly GCA_008508345.1 of Paragonimus westermani. Classification (NCBI taxonomy): domain Eukaryota; kingdom Metazoa; phylum Platyhelminthes; class Trematoda; order Plagiorchiida; family Troglotrematidae; genus Paragonimus; species Paragonimus westermani. Next base: position 85,155 of record QNGE01000484.1, on the reverse strand, counting down.
CACTCAAGCTACGTATCAGAAAAAACGTTCAAAGGTTAGTGACCAAAAGGCCACCTAGTCAAATATCTTCCCGAAAACTGGCAACGAAATCAATAAAAGCAATTAGCTTCAAAGGAATTTAACAGAGTGCCAAACAGTACCAAGTAAGGAAGCTTTATCGAGTAAGCAGGGATAGGTTTAAAACAAAGGTACGTTCACCACGTTCGGTTGTTGTAAAAAAAATTCATCGTGCACTCACCTACAAATAAAACATATACACCTACAAAGAATTCGAGATTCAACGTTAAACAAATAGAACATCATATCTACCAAACATACTCAAGCAAATCCGACATTGACCAGCAAAGTTCTGTGTCTGATAAAAGAACGGAGAACTAACGTGCTAGATGACTGGATTTGAAACTGAATGTCAAGAACTAATATGTTTTGAAGACAATCATTGTCGAAACTTGCTGGCATTTTGGCCATTCCACATTTACACACTTTACTGCTTAAAATTCTGTCGTGTTTACGGAGAGAATCGGTTGGTTTTAGAAGGTTCTATAGTTTTCTTCCAGTGAAGAACACCTTATATTAAATTGCTGACAAAAATACCAGAGCCTAATGTAATCAAAAATGGATTCATTCTATGTTCTGTGTATGCCTTCAAATAAATTAAGTTAATTTAATCTGGCAATATTACTTTACATTTGAGGTCAATAACTTATGTCTTTTTAAGCCTCTGAAGGTTTCTTACAATCTCCTGAGCAATGATTGTACAACCTACTTACAGAATTTCTGTCATTACTCGGAGGTAGCGTACAGCATTTTGTAGCCGACTGAACGTATTCCTGATTGACAGCTGAGATGTAGTGTTCACCGTATTATACTCTTTGTTCAACGAGAAAGGAGTAGAAATGGTTTAGTAACGAGGGTTTCTCGAACTGACCAAGCGGTGTAAGGTCAGTTCACAAGCGATTATAACCAGTGATTACGTAACTGGTCATTCAAACCGAAATGAAAAACACCAGCTCAAACGAATCTCTCCATTGGGAGTGATATACTCTTCCAGGCTGATACGCCGTGGGTTAACCGATTCAGATGTGTGAGAAAAGGATACTTACTACCCCTATAAAGGAAGCCGCCGTACTGACTGACTGTGTGGAAAGGACCAGATTTGAACAATGCGAAAAAAACATCGGTCAGTCATGGAATCACACACAAATCGTTATTGTTCCTGAAATCTTTTGTACTTGATGGCGCGTTCTCGAAAATTTATGTCCCGGCTGTTTGGTTTCCAGAAACCTGAGATACATGATCAGCTTTTTCGGATTCTCACATCTCTGATCAATGCGTATCTCCGATGCATTAAGGGGAGGTTAAAATTGTGGTTTTCTGCCAACGAATCTTTTTCTGGTGATTGCTGATTCAGTGCTCCTAATGGTTTATTCCCTTAGACCTTCCATTCTCATTTGCACAAGCGACGGGAACTAATCCGATTAACGTTCTCTGTGAACGTGCAAACTCGAGAAATTCCACACAAAGTTTTTATAGAGGTTCATTGTTGTGTTGTAACAATTGGGATTGTGAACTTCAGATAGTCCCCAGAACCACACTCGAATTTGAGCCGGCTGCCTGAGTATAATTACTATTGGGAAGACCTCAGCTGTTTTAAATAATCGATACCTCTTCATGGGACAAGAAAATGGATTCCTATGTGCATACTAGCTTTAAAGAAATCGAAGACTGTCACTGACTAATATCACTGACACATGCAACGACACGAACTGTAGCCCGGTTGGTCCAATACGGAACAAAGCGACTGGCGAATAACGAAGGCTATGGCACTGAAACTGTTTATCCATCCTTGACTTGGTATCCCAAAGCGACTTCGTATTGTTTATTGTGTCGAAGCTTGAATAAGCATTAGAGTAAGTGAGTTTGTGCCACAAAGGTTTCAACTTCATTTCAGCAAGAAGTCAACCACACTGATATTTTTTCTACGATATCCCAACAAAGTTGGAGGTGAACATTTTGGTTGTAAATAACGTATAAGGTCAGAAAATTGCGTAATTTTTGTTTTCTCCATTGTAAACCTTGTGAATTTGGATGTTAACCATTCAATGCGTTATTACCTGATGGTCCATGGAATGTAGACATCCCGATGAACACTAACGTGATGGTGACCAAATTCGCCCCTTTAACTAGTTTGAATAGCACAGAATGATTGCAAAAGCTGCGAAACAGATTATTTCGTTCACACTTTCCAGTCACCGATGTGACAAATTGGAAAGGGAGTAGAAGAACGGTCAACTGAAAAAAGATAATTAGTTACCCATAGCTTTTTAAAGTCACCTTGACCTGAGCTAGAAAAACGAAGGCTGGCGTAAAATAGCTGTCGTTATTTTGAGTACACAACGAAAGCTTGTAATGGGTAATTAACAAGGCCTCAGCAAGTTTGATCAGTTACACCCGGTTGCATGTTCTGATCACAAGGAACGGTGAAAACATTTTGGCTGTTTGTCCGATCCGAACAAAATTCCCTGCGATCGATGAGGCCGAGCTTCGGTTGGTCGCTGTACGGCTATTGTCAGGGCAGACTTGAAATTTTCCTCTCTGGCAAATAGTTGCACTTTTCAAAAATAATACCTTGCTAAAAGAATTTTTTAGAAATCGCTTTCCTGAATAAACATCGGCGGAGAGCAATGTTAACTTCAGAAAATGTTTGTTCCGCATCACACTGTTCAAAAATGAACTCAAGCAGATTCAGCTAGCCTACTTACTCGGTATTCTACTATGGGATTGATCAACAGAATTTTGTAGAATAACCAAAATCTCATTAATGTATTTTTATCTAGTATTCGACTGTAGGCAGAAAATGTAATTGTGCATTGACCATAGTGAACGCTTCGAAATGCAGGCTGGTTGTACATGCCCAGGAAGCACGTACTTTAAGAACGGTTAAAATTCTACTGAGCATCCCGCACACTGGACGCTTTGTGCCACATGACCTGATCCGGCTGTGATTATCAGATGCGACGTAATCGGATATCCTCATGTTTGGTCTAGCCATCCTAAATGACTTCCGGATTTGATGATTTACTGAGCAAGAACCAAGTTAGTTCGTGAATAGTGGTGCAATCAGACAAACAGCTAGATATGTTGAAAGGTGAAAGGATGGAAATGGGTTTACTAGCAGTAAACTGTTATGCTGTTGGGACCATCGTAATATTAATGTTAAACATGAACCCACCTGATAATGCGTAAATGAATTACGGTAGTTTCATTCGTAGCCTAATACCACCTCCTATTCATCAATAAACCATGTTGCTGATCAGCGGATCTCTGGGTTACTCAGTTATCGAAAATTCAGCGGCAGAGTAAGCATGATAATTTCATTGTTTTTGCTAAGAGATTTGTAAAGAGTTCACGCGGGAGACATGTAGGAAAAGACTGACCAACCAGCCATGGTCTACTGAGGAATGTTAAGTGCAGAAGATAAAGCACTGGGCGGTTTGATGCATCTCTCAACTTATTCAAACAATCAAACGGACTAGAAAGGCTCAAAAGAGACGAGCACAGTTCCTGAGTGCCTGATAAAAATTATTCTAAACTGATAAATTAAATGATGACATCTGTGAATGAAGGCTGAGATGCGGGTTCTCGTTGCGCTACTGAGTATTCCATGTACAAGAAATTTAACAAGCCTGATTTTCTACTTTCAATTATTTTTGTTGCTTTCAAAATATCGCCTTGCAGATTTAATGAGATCGGAGATTTCGACNGGCTGGCTGCAAAGTCTATCTGACTACGGAGGCTGCGATCAAATATGACTGATGGTCAACTTGAAAATAAAACCAAATCCCCGACTACTCATCAGTGATTTCTGTTGTATTTAAACGGGATGACTATAAAAACGTGACTGTACACACAGACCCTGAAAACCAAAATGTATGGAGCGGAAACAGAGATGCATGTTAGGTTTCAGTTCACTCAAGAAAGACGTAACCCTAGTCTACTAGCAAGTACGGCTTCCAGTCTACAGATGATTACAATCGTCGTGTCACTAAGTGCTCATCACCACTGACTGTTCGTTTCAGAGCGGCCACTATTTTACCGTTGCTAGGGCAGATGCATGCAGATAAATGTTGTTGACAAGCATTGTTGCTGTAATGATCAACTAGATTAAAGCATCAGTAGAAAATACATGTTCATTCAATCTGGTTCAGTGGCAAAGATTTTGTTGTTAAACAGTGCTATCTGTACAGTTGTGACAGTTAAAGAAGTGTGGAAGTTTGACTCAAATGAGAGTAGTCCCGAAAACTTCGCCGTAGATAGACTTGCAAGTGGGTTGCATGGCTTCATATCGTGGACATCTCGATTTTGAAAACTCCTTTGTGTGCTTCGTGAATCCAATTGTAATTCTTTTGGAATCCATCTCTGAGTTGGGAGTGATTCTACGTTGTAATTTTATAATGTCTAACCAGAAATATCAGCTACAAAACTACGGGTTTTGGCGGATAGGATTCAACATAAACTCACTCAAACATGATCAAGGAATGAACTGAATGACTACAGTAATACAATATCCGAATGCCAGAAAGCTGTTTATCGGTAAACAACTACTAGCAACATCGAACAGGCAACGCCCGAAAAGTGCAGCCAGAGCATCTTACTGAACTAAACCATTTCAACCGATCGGAAGTTTAGAAGAGACAAAATCGTGACAAATCCAGACCTCGACTAGATACGAAATGGCAACAGAATCCGCGCGCTCAGACGTGGCAAGTATATTACGCAACCACACCGGAAGCTTGAAAAGTTTACAACTGGACTCACTTCTGAGCTTCCTAAGTGGCTTTGTAGCTTAACTGATAGACCATTTACCATGTCTTGTCATACTGTTCCCGTCGCCTGTTTGAATCGAGTCGAATTCCAGATTTTTCGTAACCAGGTCTTTTCTAATCTATCTCGCCTTCCATGCTGCTTATCAGCGGCACATTTTATGTAGTATAAAGCCCTGGGTATTTGGTTATTCACCGGGTTTGACAAACAGTCGAATAGCACCATACCCAGTAGTCAGAAGGTAGTGATGCTGTTTGCAAACATACCATCACTGTGAGCGGAAGGCTGAATCCAATTAAAAGTCGGCACCAACTGTATATAACATGTGTCATATGTATGTACAACTTCAGCACAAGTGTAGCAGAGGGTGCCACATTAATCAGGCTCACTGTATTGACGTCGGTCATGTTAAGCTAATCGGGGAACCCTATCATTCCTATGTGAAATGTGAGTGTGGATGAGGCTGAATTCGACCCTGATTCAGACAGTTGCACACAGCATCGTTGTAGCACTGCAAAACTGCAGTTTGGTTCTTAAAGCCGATGAAGGCAAATTATTTCACTATTGTTTGATGGGCCATGCAGAAGCAAGAGTGTTTTAACGGTTTGGTAAAACAAAACAACTGAGGATAATTGCCTATCAAGTCAGTATACTTGAAGGGTGAATCATGGGATACGTCAATAACAAAATTTTCACAAGTGGGACTGATATATTTAAAATGTTAGGCTGAATTTAACTCAGGTCGCTCTTGATTTTCGTCGTTCATGAACAAACAAGTCAGGTGACGATCGAATGTCTATGATGGTCGTTTATTCTCATCTAGACGCAATTTCCCCTCTGGTTACTTAGAATACCGAGATTACCATAAATGACCAAAAAATTGAAAATGATCAAAAAAACATCACTTTATTGGAATGCAGTTTCGATAATGAATTTGGTCTAAAATGGACATCTGGTACGAGCGGACGAATTCTGCTTGGTCTAAAGTTTCCTATCTCCGGAAAATGTATTTCACTTGATCGACAGGACCCCTGAAATCAAATCTAAATGGAGACATATTTGGCCACATTTAAGAGACTGTTGGTGTGTGTAGCATACATTATGACAATCATCATAGATTCTTGGTTGCAACTTGAACGAGAGACGAACACTGAATTACGGCATGATGAGCTGATGTGAAATATTAGTCATGGCAACAATAAGTTTGGCTGGTTAGATTTAGGTTTTGATTGATTTGTCGTTTTTGTAGGATGCCTTAGATTTCACTCATCTCCTACACTTGCAATTTGGGATTTCTAAATATGTATAAACTGTTCATTAAAGTTTTGTGACCTTGGCTAGCTTGTTCTGATTGCCACTCATCATTGCAAACGGCGAAACCATTTAGCATTAATTAGAACACAGCTAGTCGCTTTATTCTGGTTAAAAAGCCTTAGTCATGGATTATCTAACGGAATTGATAGTGCACGTGTTGTTTTTCATCTAAAATTGATTAAGATATGTAACAGCCTTTTATGTGACAATATGCGTCGGCTGCGTCATTGTGTTGGATTCACTCCGATGAATGGGTGGAACAAGAAAATGATACTTTCGATCAGCGGATCCGGTTGCGTGAACGTCGGTAGGTGCGGTCAGTCGGTTCTGTCCACCTGAGCTGAGGTTCTAAGCTGCGGTGGAGGTTGTAACCAGTTGGACTCAAGGGACAATGGTGAAACGATGCACGACATTTTCGTTCTTGTTGGATTTTATCAGCGGAACGCTGACCGCTACTTTCAGGCGTAATCCGTGCCTGGTTAATGATGGTAGACCGAGCATTGCGAAACAGATTACTGAGTCATGTTCGTCAGGGGTGCCGGCAGATAAGTGCGTCACCTTCCCTAGTTTCTTTTATTGTCAGCATACAATTTCTAGCTGGTGGATTTCAGTCTTGAGAATCGGAAAGTGCAAAACTTGAGTAAGTAACTCATCTGCTTACCTGGAATCCAGGTTACCGTGATTGCTTAAGTTAGTTTTTAGTGGCCTGTCATTCTGGCACATGCTGTTGAGTCGTGAGACCGAATTTCCGACGTATTCGATGCTGATGAAACTTAACATGATCGGAACAGCTCAATACTAATTTGGTGACTGTTACTAACTACAAATATCTCTTTCAATTCCTTCTGTGTAGGTGGTAAATGTCTGTTACTTTGTGGGCTAACCATGTCCGGATCAATGGCCTCAGTCTGTGAGGGAAAGAAAGTACAATCATTATGGGGGATTTGATTCAGGGTGATTATTTAAATCAAACACTGAAAAGATCGTGTCAGTTGTACTAGACAGTTAATTATTCCTGCTGAGTTTGTGAGGAGGCATAAACAAACAAAGATCGTAACAAATATCGACGCATACGTTCAACATTTTCATTCGTATGACTCCATATGTGAGCATTTTTCACCAGCAGACACCAAGAATGACTGATCTGGCGTCTAATTCTTGTACCAGAAGTAAAATATCCATATGAAAAATCCGGAACCTACAACCTAATGCAAAAGATAGCTATTCGTTGGGAGAACTTTACACAAAGAAGAGTAATGCCCCAGCGGTTACGTATCTTCCATCAATAACTGAAAAATATACACCATCTTCCACTTATCGTTTTCCTACAAAACATTCCTCAACAACGCATCGAAAAAGTGAAAACGACGTTTATCTCAGTTACTCAGCGATGACCAAGTTTACTTACCAAAACAATGGAACTGTTGGAAGACCAAAATAAAACTGTGAAAAGATGGTTGGAGACATTTGGAGAAAGAAACCCGAACTAGCCGTTGAACAGAGTGACAATCATTCGAGGTGTACGAAGATAACACTGAAGAAGAAGCTACTGGAATTAGAAAATTAACAAATGCTGTGTGTACCGTTTGGATCTAGAACCGCTCTCTTTTGAACAACGAAGAAAACGTTATTATTGAAAAAGTCGACTCAAACTGAGCACTGGTATTTGAAAAAAAATTAGATGAAAAAACGAGCCATCATACCAGTCAAGATATGTAAAAACAGCTGAGCGCCTATACTGAAAACGGCAAAGGGGTTACTGATTGGCACTGAAAGTTAGTTCAATCACCGTTTGGGATTTGAAAACCCTCGGGAAAAACTAGTCAGTCGGAAGTAACAAGGGCAATATGGAACATACTTTCAGTAGTTGGGCTTCATATGGTTAATTTTTCATGTAATCTGATTGGATTTTCCCTATTTCATAAATATTTTGATAAACCCTTCACGCACATAGGCCAGTAAATTGACAAATATACGACTTCAATTACACTTTCGTGTTGACCGTTGCACCTTTCAATTCGCATTGGACACGACCATATTATCTTATGCAAACATAGCTATAAGTGCTTATCAATGGTGTTCTCGTTGCCCGATGGGTTCAACATGGAATGCAGCGACTGCCTCTTTAAGTTCAGTTGTTGGACTCACTAGTAAAGCACTTGTACATGAAAGCTTGGCTTGAGTTTGACTGTTGGCTGGCGCAAAAATATCAACACTGATGAGTCCTAACAAAACCAAAGATAGCTGCTACAATAGCTGCTACCAGTTGTGAGTAATAGTTAATTTATAAGGTGACCAACCGTCGGATACTGCCTTTACTTTTTTCAAGAAGGCAAAACTAGGTAGCACTTGTATTCCCGCAGGAAGATTTTTTTCTATCCACGGCTTGTATGAACCAACTGCTGAAGTGCACGCGTTTTAGATTGATGGCTGTTCTAATTGCATGCTTGCCGATAGAGATAAGAATCAGTCTTTTCTTATGCGTGGCTGGTCTAGACTGACTACAAAGATAGTGAATAACGCGCAAACACAACCAAACAAACCATTATGCTCCGGTACTATCGCGTAATTTATGCTGATGGATAATTTAATAGTATCCATGACCGTGGTCGGGAAATAATTTATAGTAAATTAGACGGAAAAATTCCATTAAATAAGCCCAACCTGCTTTGAATTTCAAAATACTAGCTCCACTCCAAATATTATAAACGGTAAACAATTTCGCTAAAACTTGAAGTGAGATATACCGAAACAACTAGTTACCATCTACACGGAGAATCCAGATGTATCAGAACCAAGCAAATAGATGCAGAGAGACAAAATGTCAGGGAGAGAAACGAAACAGATATTAGGAACCGTTTACCGAAATCAGATCATTTAAAGAGAAAGGAGCGTTTTAAGCTTTCAAACTCATGATCCACTTCTTGATGTGTGTTTAGACAAATTCGTGGTAATTTTGTTTCACAAACACCTGCTTGTCATTCCATCAGCGTTTAACAATCATCCAGGTCGGCAATCACGTTTTGTAATTTAAAATTCAAATGACATTTAGGGCACATCATTCACATTCCGTCCAACACATCAGTAGTTATATTTTTGTCTGTACTCATCGGTCATCCACCATAGATAGATAATACAAAATATAATATGGACTGTCACACAATGCTGAGTATAAAATTTTACCACCACCCCGTAATCCTTTAGCGGCATCTCTCCTATTACAAACTGGGCAGAAATCGTTGTTGGAAACTGGAAACTGGCATCGTAATATGTTGGTTTGAATTTTTTTCGATTTACGATAATGAAAACTGTAATATACAGAATACACAACAACCCATTCTGCTCATCATACTTCTGCGAAGGCTAAACATCACATGTTCTGCTGCTTGGTGTCAATTCTTCAATACATCGGCTGGGATATTTCCAACTAGAGAATGTAACGCATCGAAACTCAAGCCTCTCCAGACTCACTTAAACTCGACCAATGTTTCGGTCAATGATGTGTTCGTCTTAATGCCATCGTACTGCAGTTTAATCGATGAGCCCCTTACACATCATGGGAGTTGTGATCAGAATTGGGGACATGCCAGCCAGAAGCCATAAGCCTTCGAAAGAATAGTTTTGTTTTCATGGTGTACAAAGTAGAGGTTTGAGAGTTGACTTCGTGGAAAAGTGTTGTCCTTCATCTGTTTGGAGTTACGAAGGGTTACAAAACGGTTACAACATTTGAGTATAATGTTCGGCTTCCTGAATACCATTTTCAAGGTCAGGTTACTCATATCTGGAGCTGAAATTACCCCCTGTATGTCCATCCATTTTTCATTATTAAGGCACTGACTGAAGCGTACAGTCGCTTTTAAGTTCCCCGAACATGATACCACCATGCATCAACCCCGTCCAGATTACGCGTCATATCTCCGAAGTGAACTAAATGCAGCTGACAAGTGTACCAAACCTGGAATTTAGTTCACAGTAAGTTGTCATCCGCCTTTCTTATGAACCGACTTCTCTAAGTTCCTTGTTTTTGATTAAAAAGTTCTGTTTAACGCCAATGACTTCTTTTCAAAATAGGCCGGCTGGAAGATCTATCTGATTGCGAAGGATGCGATCAAATGTGAGTTATGGTCAACTTGAAACTAAGCCAAATCCCCCACTACTCATCAGTAATCTGAAATATCGCCTTGCAGATTTAATGAGATCGNCAAAGTCTATCTGAATACGGAGGCTGCGATCAAATGTGAGTGATGGTCAACTTGAAAATAAACCAAATCCCCGACTACTCATCAGAAAACTAGAAACACTTGTGACACAGCCATTGAAACAGCCTAATTTTACCCAGACAACAGAACACAGTCTTTTCTAGTAGCTTCTTAAACACCTAGTGAAGTTCTTTGGATGAACCGTATGTCTTCTTTTAAAAAGGTATGGGCTGGAAGTTCTGCGGGTTTACTCTACATATCAGTAGTTGAAAATAAAGTACGAAACCTTATCGCGACTAAACTAGACAACTTTCACGATTTGCTATTGTGCCATTAGGTTGAAGCTTTGTGATTCTACTTCAGCCGCCTGCCTGTAAGTCAAGCGCGATGACAGTCAGGTAACGCTATTGCAAACTCAACAGAATAGTCACCAGGCTGCTTTACCAGTGGTCACTGAACGAACTCGGAACGTGAAAGACTTAGCGGGGCAGATTCTTCATCTTACAGTGGCAGTGTCCGTGCACTTACTCGCTTGAGAACATGCATGATCGCAAAAGGTGAGGTTTCAAATTTTCGATGAATGCCTCCATCGTTCTCAGACAGAAATGGGCACATGCATTTTTGGTTGGTACAAATATGTCATATACCACGCGAATTTATTTGAGTTACTCAACATTAACATGATTTTCTGGTGGGCAATCAGTGTCTGTCTTCCTTTCTTGTAACACTGAATCGCTCACTTTATTAAAAAAACTCTTTCCATTTCGGTAAGCAACGTTTATTGAGAGGCTTCATCTTGGCAATTTCAATGCGATTTCATAACCGATGGCTGGTTTTGGGAGGATTCTGTTTCCTGTGATAAATGTCGATTGTAGTACTAGCTTAAACGGATGGAATGTTATACTCGTTTTATCGAAATATCGCCTAAAGAGTCCGTCCGTGAATGGAAGTCGTTTGCTTGAGGCAAGATGCGTAAAATCACATATTGTTGGCAAATGCGCCTTGGGGATGTTAATGGTGACAAGAGAGACACTGTAAAACATATGTGAAAACAGTATCTAAATGTATATAAATATAATGAGTTATTGATTTGCATGTCGGATATATGGGTAGCTGTTTCTAGCAATTTGATTTTGTTTTTCGGCCATGTGCTAGTTGCGGCATATCAGCTTGGTTACAGCTAATTCTGGATTGGGAAGGATTGCCAAAACAATGTGAAAAAAACAAGGATAGGATGAACACACGGTTTAACTGATTCTGCCAGAGGGTATTCACACAAAACCGTAGGTGGATTACTGATCGATATAATCAATGTTAATGATCCGTTATTCTAGTTTGAAAACCTCCAAAGGGCATAGATTTTGTAGGACATTGATTTTTCCTTACTAGAAGAGAAGCAAGGTAGAGTTTCTAACGTCAAAGAGGAAAATGCATTCCCATCGGTGGTACACTAAAGGTGATTTCAAAATACTCGGCAAGGTTATGGATGTTGTCAGCAGACCCCCGTATAACGAATAGTTCCAGAGTGGAAAATAATGTTGGCGTTTGAACTTCTCATGTTTAAACATTTTTCTCTAAACTGGGCACTAGTGGTTTAGTGAGTGTTGCAGGTATGTTGAAAGTCGCATTCGCAATCATTCGGTTCCAGAAACCACGAAAACCGTGATAGACAAGTGTCCGTACCTTACTGGTTTTCACTAGTGCCTATCAATCTGAGGAAAAGAACCAAAGACCTGTGGATATTTTCAAAATGTTAACTTACTCCGGCTTGATAAACTTTATTTTTGTTAACCAGTGATGCTTTACCTCTGTGCAAACAACGCTTTTAAATCACTGCATGTTGTTCATATTGAGTAAAGTGGCCTTGCAATACAATACGAGTTTGCACATACCGATTTGCTCTTCTCTCTGTTTGTGATGATCAACCTGAATACCTGTGACCAACTTCTGCTAGTCAAGTTCTTTGCTCACCACAATCTGGTTGAATTATGTAATCTTCTTGTATTCGTTCTTTTTTTTGTCACTGATAACCTACTGAGGTGCACCTGTATTTACTCAGGCTAATGAATAACTCGTTCTTGATTATTACAAACCAGATGTTTATCCATTTTCATATTAAACTGGAGCCTAACTGCGAATGGTTGTTTCACTTGAGTTCTTATGAGAAGAGGGAGTGTGAAGATAAGGGGGGAGTGAGATAGCATTCACAGGACATTCACAGTCAATAGACTAGAAGATATCAAAATCGGTGGAAAATTTGAGTGATGACGTTTCATTTTAATTCATCCGAAGGTATCAGTCAGTTAAAGGAACAACTTATAAGAGTAATGAGAATCACACCTGGTGTTTTGTTCACTCCCTGGAAACTCACTGAATTTGTTAATTATTTCACGTTTTAAAATTGCTAGTTCTTCAGCTTGCATACACAAGGCATGTTGTAACCGACGTGACAACTGACGTGGAGGTAATCACTATTAGGCTGGGGGCTTTGAATCGCGATAAGCTCCTAGTATGCTGAACAATCAATCCACCGGTCCCTTGGTCGTACACATTCTCAGGGACGGTGTATAAACGCATACGGTGGCTTGAATATTGTTACTGTTTGTTGCAACCTCATCTGAAATAGATACTGACAACGAGACAGGCTAGTGAGACAAGTAAACAGGATACCATAAATGCATTCCGTAAAACTTACTGTTAGCTTTGTTCATCGCCTGAAAACTTTAGTCATTAGGAAAGTGCTTCTTGGAATGTCGACAAATCGTTTGCATGAATTAAGCCTGTCACCATGTCATCTCATCCCTTCCAAGCCACTAGTTTCTGTGATTATCTGATAGTTTTTAATCATGAACAACCACTGTATTATTTCTCTTGGTGAGAGTGAAATCATGGCCGTGTCCTGTCGTTCACTGGAGACCGTTTTCTGTTTTAACTCATCTACTCCAACATATTCTGTACTGCACTAATCTTACCGAACAATCTTATCCCAACCTAATCACTTTTAAGCCACACTCTACCTTCGTCAATTTTAAAAGTTATTGCTTTGGCTGGATCAGTTAAGGATTATTCAAACACTTCATTTAACTGCATTTTGTAGTCAGGAGTGACCTAGAATAACGAGGATCTCCCTGGCTAAAGTGATACAAGACACCACCACTGCTCTCCTTCACCGTAGATTATGAATTAACTGCCCTAACAGAGATTGACCTCCTAAAACCCCAGTTCTGGATGCGGCGAAACGTATCTCCGTTTGCTTGGCTTAACGCGAAACAAGGCAAGAACACGAAAGACTGAAGAGCTCCATTGAGAGCTCAATTTGTGTACAGTCTTTCTTTTATGAATCGGCTGACTGAAAAGTCGATAGGGATGTAATTGTTGCGATCAATTTTGAATGAAGCTCATTTGCTACCAATGTCTAGTCCAAAGCTCGACGTTCGTATAGGGCTTGAAATAACCGATTGCTTCCCTTCATTTTATAAGTTTATTCTATATAGGTTATTTGTCGTCATATTGAATTCACCGTCCCTCAAGTATACTCGCTGGATATTTAACAAAACTTTGTTATTTTGCGTCGCTGTGTTTAACTTTGTATCTCACCTGAATACTGCGCTACTGTACTGGTTTACTAACTCGTTAAATTGGATGAGTGGGATAAATTTGTCAGCAGCCTTTTCCTTGACCCGTTCAATAACCGTTATGTAGTACCCGTCACTGTTAGAAGGAAGTCATTCACTAGTTGTCAACTTACCTTCGTACTGCACACGCACACACACACACAACGATTGCAGATAAAACTAGACTGTAGGTGAGCACTTTACCTAAAAATGTGGTTACATACCTTGTTATTTCTTCCAAACCCGTGCAAACTTATAATTGTCTAAATGTGCTTTTGTTTGAAATTGATATGATCACAATGTACATTGACTGTGTATCGATTTAAACAGGGAATGAATACGAAATGTGGTCTTATCGGTTCTAGTGATGATATGAAATTGATTTCAAAGATTTACGCAGATCTCACTCTGAACGGTGAGTTTATTGTAGCTTGCGGATCTTGTGATCACGTGCTTGTTCGACAATTCCATGCGGTTTAGCGACTAAAGGAAAAATACAGATTGGTCTACTGAGCTGAAGATGAGAAGGAGATCAACTTTTCGGACAATTCAGGATACTGCAACAATCATTGTTATGTCAGAAGACTCTTAATCGCGCATGCAGTAAAGTGCCGTGAATTCGGCACTGATGGAGATCGAGATAGCAGTAATGTCTGATTTATCGCTCTGTGAGGTTTCCTGTGTTGTCAATTGAGCGAAAATAGTTCCATTTTAAAGTAAAATTTGGTGGCATTCAGATTAGCCTCATCCATCCTATCTACGTAGGAAGCAGCTGTTTCTGCAAAGTCTGGGGGTGCGAACGTTCACCAGTACAGTCGCACTTGACCGAAAGTGCGCAATTACACATTCGATTTAATCAACGTGTCGTTCATATACGTGCACGATCATTCATACGGAATCGTACGTCACCGGGTACACGACAGTTGTGGATCACGACCAGTCGGCCGAAGACGTGCATAACGAGAGGCATTTTGTTATTTAGTTACTAGGTTGCAACATTTGGTCCACACCCGAAAAGTGATTTTCCGCTAGGTAACATTCAGTATCACTGTCTCGATAGAGAGTTCATCGTCGTGTGAAGACGAATCATATGTCCGAGAGTAATAAACAACTTCGAAACAGTTTGTCCCCTTCAGAATTTTGAACGAAACAATCAGAACATGAAGGGTGGTAGATAGGAGCATTTCATGTTAACTCATCAGTAACAAACTTTCATTAACATGAGTCGGTCTTTTATATCCAACAGTGAGATGGTGGGTGGGATGACTAGTCAGTCGGTGGGTTAGGACGAGTCACCATGTGCACAGAATGGTTAGGTCCACAAACAATTGCTCCCGAATACACAAAACCTTCTTCCATCGATTGATTGCAGCAGCCTCAGAAAACCGCGAGATTCTCGGATTGGAATGACATGACAGGATTCTGAATGCATGGGGTTAGTTACTAAAGTGATCAATGATCAGGGCTTGGCTTACAACTGCGGACGTTGGTTGTTTGCGTGTTTCAACAACAGTGTTGTTCTTTGATAATATGGCACTGTGCACCCATTTAAACAAGTGTCCCATCATTCTGGGAATGCAGTACCCCTCGGTTCTGCCTACTCAACCTTTTTGGCACTCACGTATAAATTGGCGGACACAATTTGAGATGGCACCGACAAGCTGATCTTCTTTGATTGAAGTAACAGACAGCTTCTGGGTTCGAAGTAATACACAGAGTTCGGTCGTGTTAAATGTACGTTTTGTCACATGTATTGGTCTTCGGGTTATTTACTGCACATTGTAATCACTTACCATTTAAGCCTTCTTCTTTCTCACAGTGACCAACTGTTCAGATGACGGCTTTGGTCTATTATGCGTTTTTGTGAACTTTTTTGCATAACCACTAGATTTTTCCGAAGGGCTGTCTTTTGTACAGATTCGTCTTGTTCATATGAAAGGTGCATTGATTAGTGAGAGTTTGTGGTGGACTGGTGTAAAGTTACCATAGTTCCGGTGCTGACCGGCTCACGTGGAATCCTTAATAGAGTCACCTTTCAGCTGACTTATAAGTAGGGTTAGAAACAGCAAAAAATTATCAGTCTCAAATTCACACGTTGGCTTTAAGTTGTGTTGACAACTACCTAGGCGTAACACTAGATTATCTGTGTGAACCGACTGAACACTAGTGCATCATCGACCTAGTTATTTTAACATGACAGCCGCGCTATATTTGCGGCTAACTCTGGCTTAATCCTTGAAATAAAAAGCGCACTAGGGTGGACCCTAGTAAACTTATTATGGCTGCCCCAATTATTTGGCAGTAGCACCGAACAAGAAAACAGAAGGTGACATTTTCAGTGCATAACAATAAGGCTCTCTTCAGAACATCACTAGACAGAGACAAAACAAGGTATTTCGTTTCAGTTAGCTCACAAATGTAACCAATTGGCCCGTGTAGCGGGACATTCGTGGATAGTGAGTGAACATCTACGGAAGACATTTGCTCATTGGTAACATCGATGTCGTTCAGGTCATTGACGAATTCAAAAGAATCTTTAAGAGAATATACCTCAAATTTATAATTTAATGGAATTAGGATGGTGGCTAACCATCATGCCAATTTATGATACGGAGAATTTTTCGTCTTCAGGATAGGTTTGTAAAATATTCCACACTTGTGTGCCTTAGGGAGCCCGCGGAGTTGACGTATCGATGACTAACAAGGTTGAAATGATTTTTGCGTCACATCATTCACGTATGCGCTTTTATAGGAGAAAGTGAAGATGCTGTCCGATGTGACTTTCTATTTTAGTGACACCGTTCACTACGTCTGTCTGCCAAAACATCGTTTGGTTACCTAATATCGACATCCGCTTCTGTGTCTAAAGTGAATACCCCCCCAGAACCCTTACCTGGCTTAAGTACTACGACAGTGGTTAAAAACCCTCATGTTAGTCATTAGAAAAATGGTGTGGCGAACAAGCCCGTTTTTGGTTATTCATCATCAGGCCAATTATATAACATTTGTGTGGAACAGAGTTGTCAGGGCGAGGCGAACAAGAACAAATAGCAAGTTCGAATGAAGTCAGACAGGTCACAGGCACACAAGGAGACAATTTTTTGACACGATTACGCCACAATTATGACGCAACTGAAAGCATGGTGCTTTGATCGGTCGTGGTGAGGATGGTTGACCATGGCAACTTCAACGCCTGAATAAAACGCTTCTGTGAGCAAAAAGGCGGACCACTCAGTAGAATTCCCATCGCTTCCCCTGCGGCTAAAATTCAGCATCTGACAGCGTTTTAGAGAGCACCTCTGACTCGGTAAATTGAACAAAAAGGAGAGGCCTGGTATCAACGAGGTGTGCAACCATTGTGCTGGTAATCGTCTTGGTGATTTCACTACTGATCCAAGCTGGACGATGGTCACGGATACGTTCAGATAAGCGCCTGGACGAGCGACTGTTATAACCAGTTCCGCAGAAACAGGTAAATGAGTGTACATATGAAGAAGTCGCAGAATCGGGCACCCTATCCGTTAACGGTAAACACATGGCTCGAGTGAATTCGAAATAGACAGGTAGAATGACAGAAAAAAAATGTTTTATTGACAGCACCGTTAAGTCTCTTAGTGATTGTTTCAGCGAACATATCCTGTTTTAATGGTAGTGAACTAAATGTTGCCTCCATTTCCACTAAGGTCATCTTATCTTGCTTCTCGCGGCGTTCCATATTCTTGTCTAAAACACGTCCTGTTTGGCCATTTTGTGAGAACAGTGCGCGTAAGAACGGTAGTTCATCGCAAGCCGTATCCCGTGTACATATTCTCATGGCTCTATTAGTCAAGCGGTTTGTACGATTTCTTTTCTGCCCTGGAGAGACAAAGCTGCTGAATTGGATATACTGCCCATTCTATGTCTCTTTCCTACGAACTTTTCGTTGAACCGATCCACCGGGACCTCGCTGGGGGAGTACGCCCAGGTAGGTCAGTTGGTCGTTACTGTCAGCTTCTACGGTGAATGTTATGTTCATTCGGACCGAGTTGAAAGTGGGTTAGCGTTTTCGTAAACTATACGTAAGACATTAACCACACATCGTATGTAAACACTAAATCCAGCAATGATTTCTTGACTGACCGTCCTCAAGCTTCGCCCTGAAGATGTCTGCAATAAACGACCCCATTTGTCGATATAGTTCTTCGTTGAGTTTAAACTGTATGTTATGGGTACAAAGTACAATAGGTGTTTTAGTTCTGGTGGGAACATATGGACATCTAGGTTGTTAGTCACAATCACACAAATAGTCAATCATTTCTCTCAGCGGAACACTTGTAGACAAAGACTATAGGACCGAAGGAAGCATTTGTAGTCCGGTTAGGTTTAGCCTGCTGATGGTAGTAATGAATCCAAAAGAGTCTCGTAAGCTATGTTTTGACAACTTCTGCCTGCCACGCTCAGGGAGATACGATAACGAGATACATTCAGCCAGCGAGTTGCACAAGTGTAAAACATCTTTTTTGATTTAAGTTCTCTTAGCGGTTACAGGTGTTGCTTCATAACAAACCGACTTCCGATCGGAGTCGATCGGAGCCAGTTTGGTTCAGAGCCAACCTAGTTCGTCAGCAGTATTTGGCTGAAAATGTGACAAACGATCACTTGGCTTCCCAGCCATAAATGCGATTAGGCCTATGTAATGGTGTGTTATAATTCAGACACAAACCTAAGCCTTTCAATTTAGAAAATTCAATTACGCCAAAGAAGAGTTCAGTACGTATTTACTAGGATCTAGTTGACTTGGTTCTCCAGTAGACCACTTACCTGACTTCATCATCCTCATTATCATAGACAGCAATACATCAGTGGTTCATACTAATGCTTAGATGCCGCACAGCCACGAAGAAAAAGCAAACCCTATATGGGAAGAGAGAAAAGGAAAAAGAACAGGACGGGAAGGGACCGATCCACTGAAAATGACTACGTACATATCCAAACATTCAACATCAAGGTGCCTACACCTTGCAAACAACACAACCGAGCTGCAAGTGAGAGTAAGGCGTCATCAGCGAGACAGCTTCCTTACGGCTTTCACTGCTACGCGTCATTAAATGCACTCACTTCACAGACAGCTCGGACAAACAACGACAACATTCACGCCACTGAGCTCGATTAGCCGCCATCTCACCTAGAGTCTCCAACCACCGACTCTGTGAGTCGCGAGGACCCCAGCCCGGGAGACGAACACGACCCACGGTGGCCAACCCCTTCGTGAACGACTTCATTTCCCTACGCCAGGTCATTGTCTGTCCACCTCGCACCTTACACCAGTCGGTCGCAGTGTCAGCGAATAGTGCTCGGTGTGGAAGACGACTAGCTGGTATCCTTAATACGTGACCTAACCATCTAAGCCTGTGAAAACGTGGTGATTGAACAAAAGAACTCGTTTGGTAATCACTACTAAACCGGCTTTCTAACCTCTTCGTTACTTACACGCTGGTGCCACCCGATACGAGCGATTGAACGCAGACATCGGTGGTCAAATACTTGAAGACGGATCACGTCTTCTATCCTGAGCGGCCAGGTCTCGCTGCCGTAAAGTAATACGGCCCTCACCGTTGTCTTATATACGCGACCTTTCAGCTTCAGAGATGCCCCAGAATGGCGAATGCCGTCCTAGCCTTAGAGATACGCGCTTCTATTTCATTCCCTACACTTCCACCGCAGCTGATTCAGTTTCCCAGGTATACAAACCGGTCAACAACCTCCATGACTACATAATCTAACATCAAATCTACGTGGTCACAGCAATCCTGCAGAAGCATTTTGGGGCTGCAAGGCGCTGTCCACTTCCTAGAGTCGATGATCTTCTTACAGAATTGTGTAAACTCCGTACGACCCCATAATGACGAGTTTTCTACGCCGGTCGGAAGGCGGTAGTCTGCTTGACACAAATCCGCCAGTCACATTTGTGCAGTTTTCAAAGGTGAAGTTGCAATACTCCTGAGGTTATAAGTGGTCAATTTCAGCTTGTTCTTTTTCAAGTCATAAGTTGACAAGGATATCTATCATCATGTCAGCACTCAGTAAGAAACGATATCTTGACAAGTCACGAGCCAAGTCCTGATCATTGATCACGTCAGTAGCCAAGCCCATGCATTCAGAATCCTGTCATGTCATTCCAATCCGAGAATCTCGCGGTTTTCTGAGGCTGCTGCAATCAATCGATGGAAGAAGGTTTTGTGTATTCGGGAGCAATTGTTTGTGGACCTAACCATTCTGTGCACATGGTGACTCGTCCTAACCCACCGACTGACTAGTCATCCCACCCACCATCTCACTGTTGGATATAAAAGACCGACTCATGTTAATGCAAGTTTGTTACTGATGAGTTAACATGAAATGCTCACATCTGTCAGCCATCGTGTTATAGTTAGTCTTGTCAGTAATTTTTAGAACCATCAATGAACAGGGCAGATAAGAAGACTGCCTAACTGTAAATGCTCTTGGCCGGTCATGGTACAATCATGGAGGTTAACTGACATACATGTTCGTTCGTAACCGCTTGTTATCTTCAGCTGTACGTTGGTCCATTGGCTGATCTCCATCGAATGCTATAACAACCTCATTGGGAATGAAGACCCAATTTGCGTTGCACGTATGCCTATGTCATGGAAGCTAATTACGATACCATTTGAAACCCCAGTTCACTTAATTTTCAGAAAGTGGCCCCTGCCAAATAATTCTGGTAAATTTTTCTTCAGAAATTTGCCAGTAACTACAAACCGTAATGCGCAAGTTACAAGCAACGCTTAAAGCGTTTGTTCAGAAATGTGGTTAATGTTACGCAAATTCGGAGAATCAAAATTTTCTCAGCAGAATCCGGTTTAATACCAGGTTCTATAACGGTTTTTCGTTTGAAAAAGCCACATTGGATTTTCTAGACCAGTCTCCGATGCGTCGTTAGAAACCGGCTTTTTGAGTTCAGAAATACATGAGAAGGTACCTAGTTTATCATTAATATCACTACTGAATTCCTTTCTGTATTGTTCAATGTTTCCATGTTAACTCATCTTCTAAGCCAAGTATCCTGCCGAGAGTGTTTTTAGATTGATATCAAAATTTTAAGGCATTCCCATTTGTCAATTAGTTTCCGTGTTAGTTGTTCGCTTGTAAAATGTGTGAAACAGGCAGAATTCACGGCTTAACGGCGGTATTTGTGGTTGCTTCAAGGTTATTATGCGTTGTTTGGGTACCGAATTACCACATCCTTATCGTTAGTTGTTAAGAAACCTTCCAACAAATTTCAGCAACGATGCATTGTCTATATCTTACCACATTGAAAAGCAAAGTTGTATTTGTCATAAACGCCTAAATCCACTGTTCATTGCGCTCGAACATCATTTGTGAATGACATTGAATGGCAGTCTGTGTACATTACGTCCATGAGGCTGATTTTCGTCCAATGACGATACGCGGTTTCTTTGTCGTCTAGCGGTTGGCACGTGGGTGCTCCGTGTTTGTGGTCCAATTGGATTGCTACAGCCAAAATATACGGGATCTTTTGATCACCAGATGGCATGAGTTTTGAGGACCCTATTTAGTTCCGCTGAATAACCTGATTTTGCGTCCGTCCTAACTAATAATTGGCTTCGGCTACCATAACAGAAGTTAGCCCAGTCAATATGTCCAGCAGTTGATTTGAAACAGTCAGAATGCGTCGCAAGAATGTTGTGCAAGATTCTTCTGCCGAAAGTAGTCATAAAAGTTTGTGGAGACTAGTTTTCTTTTCGTGAACAGCTTACTTTTTGACGGATTTTCGAGTGAAATTCAGCAGGTGGCATTCCAGTGATTTTTAGTAATTTGTTGTTACATGAACAATAGAGTAAAATCAAGAAAACGGAACTCATTACCGAACATCTAAAGTTGCCGTATGGTGTTCTCTTGGCATGTAAATGAATCACACCGTAGTTATTTGCCTCATATCAATCAACTTCTTGCTGCCGTGACTGTCAACAGATGGCCATTGTTTTGTTGGTTCTCGCGTCAAAACGCTCTGCTGACATTTAGCCTCATGCCGCACTTGTCTTTCAGGTCAACAGATAAATTACGACATGATCTGATATATTGCCCTTGTGAGCTGAGTTGTTCACCTGCTAAATTAACAAGAGACTGGGGCGTTTTGATAGCAATAGTAAGATTAATCTCTTAATTTCACAGCGTTGGT
Source organism: Paragonimus westermani (assembly GCA_008508345.1). NCBI lineage: Eukaryota > Metazoa > Platyhelminthes > Trematoda > Plagiorchiida > Troglotrematidae > Paragonimus > Paragonimus westermani. Next base: position 63,001 of record QNGE01000484.1, on the reverse strand, counting down.
TGTGTGCTCTAGCTTAGAAAATGTGGTAATCTACAGGTCAATCGATGCTTGTTAAATCTTTGAAGTAACTCAGTGATCAGCTGCAAACAGTGTCTGTTACCACAGCCGTTGAAACGTGGTATCGTATATGGAATAGTCAGTCTGGAAACAATCGTTTCTGAAAACTATGTAAATATTTGGTTTACTGAACATGCCGATAGAATGTCGTAGTGAGAGCTAGGTGGGTTGTTTGAAAATGAGACTCATTCTGGTTAATGTTCACAATCTAGTCCGTTTAGGCTGGTTTACTACACTGAGGTTACAATTTGTGATGTTCACAAGTATGCGTGGGAACAGTTTGGCTCAAGCCCACACGAAAGATGAGGAAGTTATGGGTTAATGCAGGAAGCAAATACATTCACAAGCTCAGAAATCTCGAAGGAATAAAGAGGTGTTTTATAGTTTTTATAATAGCCAACATACTGTGGAAACCTTGAGAGCTAGTTGCTCAAAAACTGAGGAATTTAAGCGAGACTAATGAAGTGATCATTGTACGATCTCCCACGAAGACGTTGAGCAACGCATAGTGATAAACCAATGATCCCAAATGTTGAAAAGAAGATTGAATCGTACTGCCACGGTACTATTGAACAACTTATCAAAATTAATATTTAGACAACCTCAACAGTTTCGATTGACGGATCGTTTCCAGGGAATAGGTTACAATTTGTTGCTGAATGGGCTAAATATGAACTATAATCACATAATAAGACATTCATACCCAAAAGAGCTCTTCCGAGCAGTCAACAGGTTCGAAACAATTGGGATGAGCCGAGCTCCCAAAAAGTTGGTGCACGCACCACTCAAGTAAAGTGCAATGACCGACAACTGGCTATTCGCACAACCATCAAACTGACGTGACAAAACAAAAGCGTCTAGGTCAAGATCCAAATAACATCTAGAAACAGAGGAGGTTGAATGCAGAGGGGTGAGTATTTAGGGGAATTGGGTTGGGTCGGGTTTACACATGATTGCGGTTCAAAAATCTGATACAATCATCGTATCTCATGTAGTCAGTTAACGAGATGTGTTTCGAAGGTTATATATATTCATAATACCTGTTAGTTGAGTAAATTCGAGAAGTCTGAGCAAACCAGTTGAAGCTGTCAATCAACTATCGTTTGAAAAGAAACCAGTCGAAGAACGAAAAAGATTTACTTACTCTAGATGATATCCAGCTGCAAAAGATCGGGACTTCGGCCGGATTAGAACCAGTCACATAAACAGCATGCTCACATGCGGCAAGTGCTTTACCAACTGACCTACGAAGCCATGCCGGGAGCTCAGAAATGCAACAATTAGACTCAGTTAACCAACAAATCTACTGCCATATGGAATCTACCAAACAGTCGAGCGGACTGACAGCATGAACAGGACTTCTCAATAGTTCACACTGGAATCCCTCAACACCGCCGTTGAGCAATGAAATTGTGTTACATATGAGCAGTCAACTGAACAATTAATTCCAACTAATTTATTTAATCAGCTTTGTATCTCAACAGTCACTTGAGGCAACTGACATTGCTGGGGATCCCTTCTAACTATTATGTGCATTGGAGAAGTCTGATCTGTAACAAGCTACCAACAACAAGGTGCAACAAAATTTGTCAGCAAAATTGCGAACGGAAATGGTTCTTGTTTGCACAATGCCACAATACCGCTTTCCAGAGAGAAACTACCTATCGTGGGACACGAAGTGTTTTAGAAGGAACAGTCCGATCCCCTACAAAACCTCATTGATGTGAGTGAGATAGTAAAAAAACATCCGTAATTTAGTTACATTTATAGGCATTTTCTCGTAACGCTAAGGATAGTCGGTTCGTTCATCACCTGACAACTCTAAACAAGAACGAAGCCAGTCGTGGTATATTGGTTTGTGAATGAGGATCAAGACTTTTCACAAAATGGCAGCTCTAGTTTTTCTGAGCTGTAGAAATCAACACGCGGTTATAAACAGCACTAAGATCTCATCAGGACCATTCACGGCATATGAAAATGCTGAGGTCCCTAAGCGGAAAACACTTTATCGAGTGACGTTTGTTCATGGATGAACTTGACCATTGCGTAATCATTAAGAAATACTGGGAGGTCACAAGTCGAGATAAATACTATCGTGTTATCAGTCAGTCTTACTCAGGGCAAAAATTTAAACACAATCGATTCGATGTTACACCATTCAGAACTGGCTACCGTGCAACACCACGGCTGCATGTGAGTTTTACTACTGGTAGGATACCTGATTTTGATGAAAGCCAACTGGGGATTATTCGAAACTAGGAGCTGTCAACTGGTTGAAAGTTTATAACCAAGTTAGTGAGGGTAACACGAGAAAGAAATCTGTAGTTTCAGAAGTGCATTTCTGTTAATTACCGCCCCCAAAACACCCAAAAATTAGTCAATCGTGGCTTATTTGTATCGCAGCAAGTGCATTTTATTGATATGAGGATAAGCAAATATCCTGACGGTCAGCTCACTTTGTGTGTTGCAAGTCAGTTTGAGGGAGGCAATACACAAATTTCAGTTGATTTAGACAGCTCAGACAAAGACAGAATCTGGTTTGTTGCCTAGATGGTAGAATGAAAAAACCGATAAAATAGTGATTTTATTGAGAAACTGAAGTTTCCTGTCGAATTTTTCTGAGAATGCCCCTACTAAGTCATAGTTAGTTCAAAAACTTTGCGAGCTAAAATGGTGAATTGTAGAATGGTGCCATTGTATAAGGAAATACTGCTATCAATTTCCCACTCAAAGCTGAGTCCGTCGTACACGTATTTAATTGCCGTCAGTGCAAAGTACGTTGTTGGTCAGTTCCAACACGCGTTTTCTGTTCGCCATGCTAGTGTATTGATTTGCCAGATGTGAATCTGTCAATGAACTCGACTGAATCGGCTGCTAGTTTATGGCTGACCAACCGGAGTCACCGCCCTACCAATATGTTGAGGTCTGGTAATTTACTCCAAGAATGTGCGTACAACAGAAGTCCATTTATTTCAAACCTTGCAGTCTACAGATCAACCACAAGTAGTATATTTGGATGCTCAACCTTTAGTTGTGTAAAATAGACCCAGTTTTGGAATATCTGGTTTCGTGTAGTCTTGGAACAGTGTTGGGAACTACAAGTCCTTACGCAGCAATTGTTGTATTAGCTCACCTTTGAGGTTACATTGAGAGCTCGGAATTGTTACACTGGAATCTACTGCTCACTTACCGCATTGTTTCCTGTGGAAGCTATAACTTAATTTAAGCGATCCAGAACCCCGGTAGGACTTAGCAATATGTCACGAACGCTACAACTCAGTATTAAAGTCGTATTACTAGTCACTAAGGTGAAATATTGTTCACAATCTGGTCTCTTCCAGCCTGATGAATTTATTACACTATTTTTCAAAAATATTGCAGGTATTTATGTATCTATTTATTTATTTGTGAAACACTGGGGATGGTTCCCGAACTATATTCACTATCCAGGTCAACAAAATCCGGTCAAAACAGAACAACCATATTGACAGTCACCCTTAAACAAACAAATGTGGAGCCCAATACACTAACTAACTTGTTGAAAAGCTTCCGCTATAGTCCGTGAGTCGACAACAGTTCGCAACTTTCATGGGTGTTTGAGACGTGTTCACCAACTTACCATGCCCTCTCTCACATACATAGCTGGTCGGCTGATTGATTTGGATGCTCAATAAGAGCCAACTCTTTCTGACCTCACCCAATTCCGTCACGCTGATGAAAGAGTCTTTCATCGAACAAGCACATGAAAATATGAGAGAAAACTCTGCTGAGCGATGCGAAAGCCGTTCATTCGTTTGTTGATAAGAACTGGAAACACTTTTACATAAGTTTATAACACTTTTCCCAGTGAACACAAAAGTCAACGATATCTACTTTGTTTATTAATTTACTTATTGAATACACATTGTACTGAAAACAGCGAGGGGTTAACACCTATCTGCTAATGGCGGCGCGCCTAAAGCATGCGTACAACTTTGCTATCATGAATCAGACAACGAGTGTTATCACATATGAGGTTCGTTCTTCTAGTGATACCTTGACCTATGTTATGAACGAAGCTTTAATCGTGGGGTAGTAAATCGTTCCATATGTCCAACTACCTCATAAAATATGATCAAGCGAACTCTCGATCACATCTAGTGATGGTATCTCAGGTGTCGACTAGTCGGCACCTGAATTCTGTCACTGTTAGCATGAAACAGTCAGAAAACATAGTTTACGATGCTAGTTCATTTCATACTCATGTCAACTTAGGAGTCCACACATGGTGGATTGTACGCAACGCATGAATAATGCGGCAGGTCAGCAGTGGCCTTAAAATCGTCTTGGTTTCAAAACAGAAATCTTGCCAGGAATGTGCTGTTTTTAGCTCAGTCCTATTAGAGGAAATAACGCCTTGGGAATGAAAAAACTGCACTAGTTTGAATTACGAAAAAATCTGATCAAGGCCCGGTTTACGTATTTAGCTGTTTTCTGGAAGAATCAACTGTATATGAAATCGTTATTGAAAGGAGGCGACATTCAATAAAATCGAACGGAGACAAGCGCAGATTCATTTGACTGGTTTAGAGTAAAATAAGTTCAGAATTTACATCTGAACTTAAGGACACCACAACTGTTTCTAGTTACATTATCAAAATATCTAGCATCGTTTAAAACTGAAGGATCCTATTGTCTTGCAGACATCTCGGAGAGAGGTTAGATATCTTAGTGATGAGAGAAAGGACTTTCTGAGCTGAGTCGATACCGAGATAACTTCACAAAAATTGAGATGCGCCCTAATGCAAGGGTAGGTATCGGAAAAATTACAATGGCTTAGAGCTTTTTGCGAAAGACAGCCGAAAGAACTTGTCATTATGGGTGACGAATGAAATATCGTTCATCAGCTTAGCACACTAGATGACAAGAAAAACACTTCCAACCATTAACTGAAATAACAAAGATGGGGTCCTTCAGAGCTAAATGCATGCGTTAGGTTAAACAGTCCCCAGTCTTGATCTAAAGCCGATCGTTTCATTCTGGCGAGTGTATAAGTATATTAGGACGCGTAGTAAATATGAGAGATTGTTACCAGAGTAAACATAATATACTGGGTCTAACCTAGTTTGAAACAGCCTTGAAGAGGATGTCAGAACGATATGTCGTGATTATGAAGTGGAATCGGAAACAAACCTTGTGCCAGTTTCTATGGGAAATTCGAATGTCAACTGATCTTACAAGCCATTCTCAGTAGTTCTGTGTAGTTTTCCGTTAACTCATTGCTGCCAGACGAATGTTCGATAACTCATCATTGTGAAATATGATGATCTCAAATGGTAAACCAAGAGAATAAGGTGACTATTAAAACTTCTGCACCGAAAACTTGTGTAACGTATTTGATGGTCTTATAAGCTTCAATATTGATGCATTTGAACCATTTACTGTTTACATTTATTGCTCAGATTGAGTGTGTGCGGGCAACATATCTGACACTGACAGGCTTAAGTTCGTTTGACTGTCAACACTTCACAGAATTTGTAAGCATATACGAATTAGTCTTGAGCCCAAACGAGTGTTGATGAGGTCAGACACACTGTTCTCGATGACACAGAATGAAAAAAACTAAAATAAACAGTATTCCAAGTAGTTTTTACAGAAAATTAAACTACTTGGTAAAAGGATATCAACACAATGACGTTGGTAAGTGAACTCTAATTTCGGATGTTTTGTTTACACGTGATAACTAAAGCGCTAAAAACAAAACCACTGTAAAATACTTCACTGTCGTCGATTTTTCTAAGCAGTCCAACAGACGACAAGTTGAGTGCAGCATATTGGAGTTGATATCAAACAATTTTGACTCAGATTTGCCAGAATGAGTATAATATAATCTTCGGAACTAACAAGATAGATGTTACCAGCTGTTTACTTGTCATGTATACGTGGATATGATGGCGAGCTCACCTTAGATGAGACCGGTACGTTGGTACTTTTTACGACAATGAATCCACGCTTAACAAGCCTCTCTGTTGAGTTAGAAAACAATCTGAGAACTGTTTTTACACGAGGACAAACTGGGTACACAAAAGTTAGTTTATCAAATCAGTCAATATTCCTGTAAAATGTGACCTTGTCATTGGCCGTTGTCTCAGACTTGTCCCAAAGGATTCACGCAGTCCCTTGAGATGAACACTCACCTGATTGGTGGCCGTGAATTTTCAATTAGCGAATCAGTTGATCGCGCGCTTAGTTTTTTGTAAGATACGTGCTCACAAGCAGCCACTTCGCTCACGTGATCATCCCACTTAATGCATATTTAATCGGCCGCCTGATTGACACTAGTAATTAGCACTTCGGATTTTATCCCGAGGGTCCTTTTCGGCCATACCTAGTTGAATTCTAGTTCAGGTGAAATCGGTTTGCTTGAATTAGCTTCAAGTATTTAGTGTGAAAATGAGGAAGCCACTTCCGTTTCCTTGTTACATGGAGATTAACCATCCTCTTAATGAGCTGTAAGTCAATGCCAGCGGAGAACCAGATGATCCCTTACTGAGTCGTACCTTCGGTCTAGTCGAAAGTACAACTACTCACATATGTGCCCCTTTCTAATGAAAAATGTTGTGGATGAGCAATGGGAGCACAAAGTTTGAATCAGATAACTGTGAGCGATATCAACTTGTTCGAAGATCAGTCGGTCATTCAGAGTAACAGGGAACCATTCAACCGCAAACAACCTTATTTTGAATATGGCACAACACTCCGTGTAAAAAATTATGAGTTAAGCCTTCGTTATGCGTAAGGTCACGAGACGTACAACGTTCTTTCGGCCAGATACCATTGTGGAGCTTACAAACAGATGATTGCCGAAAATATGTGAAATTTCCAGTCTTATGCATAAATGTGCTCTATTCAACAACTTGCGAAGGTAATTCTGATAAAAAAGAGCTTATACGAAATCAAACTTCTCACCCAACGCTGTCGGAACAGTTTCAAGAGCACGTGAATTTTGTTGCCGTTCCGTGTTGTGTGACTCCACAACTAGATTGCCGGATTGTCACAAAATGGCTCAACCAATAACCACCTGTCAGCTCCCCCCACTGTCACGAAACAAAAAGATTTAATGGTGGAACAATTAATTGAAACGACTTGTAATCAGTCTTACCGTTTATCTGTTTTTGAGGAAGTGAAAATGAAAGTGTGTCTGTGCAATACTTGTAGAAGCAAGACTTGTGGAAAACCACGTCTGGCACGACGTCCAACTTAGAACTGAATACAGATATCTGCCCATGTAAAACTACCGTTTTAACGGAATAAGCCGACCGTTTTGTCTCCACTTTGGCACTGACATTCGTCTCCACTGGTTTATCATCACGTGTTGCCTGCTTTAAACCAGAGGATGAACGGTGCTGCTACCCTATCGATTACTATGCACTCGTTTTTCATTTTCCCCACTGATTGGGACATTCTGGTTGTGTCGAAACACCTTTCACAGTCCTCGTGCTGGCACCGAAGTGTACCACGGGTTTGTCGAGAGGTCTTACGCCACTGTTAATTTCCAAAATCTTTGGCTTGTTGCGAATAGATTATGGGTACTTTTTGTCATAATCACTCGAAGACTCCTGTCATTTGGCATGGTACTTTTTTAGATCGCTTAGAATGAATGCCGCACCCCAGAGGGTCGATATTTGATTACCAGATTTGTGCTAACCCGTTCTTTTTCATCGTTGTTGTTACAACAATATTTACAACTGGTTACGGATCTGGGCTATTGTCAATATTAGGTTCTGATTGTATGCTCCTGCTGGTCACGATTATTAACACAAAAATAAACGAGATGAATTTTCATCTCCATCGATGGTACAGTAGTCATATCAATTTGGAGGATTGGCGCCTAAATTCTGAAGTTACCACGTAAAAAGTGGTTGAAACAAATTAAATATCCAACTGATGACATTCGGTCTGATGTTTGAATATTACCATTTTCTTGAAAAGCATTCTCAAGCTCATTCCCTAGCTCGACTTAGTAATTATCAGCTTTACAGAGCTGTTAGTTAACGTGAAAATGTATTTTTTCTAGTAAGCATCTACATCATTATTACCATTGCGGTTAATTTGATTACTTTCAGAAAGTGGGACGGTCAAGGCCACGGTCAAGGCCAAGGCGGTGCTTTAAGTACTATGAACGAATGAATGTAACAAATGAATACTGAGACCAGTGACGGTTTTATCGCACCACTAATAATGAATTACACCGACATGGAAACGGAAACTTCGAATGTTTTACGAAAGTGCTGGATGTGAGAGGAACCGCTAGGCACAGAGTTCATCTTGATAGCAGAAAATGTATTGATCGTTATACTTACCTTTGAAGCCAGATTTATTTTCTGAACTACATGATATGTACAATAAATTCGTAAGTATACACTAACCGACTGAACAAGGAAAGCTTTGCAGGGTTGCGCTACAAGACAGGAACAGCGGTTCACATTTCTGTTACCATTCTTCTTGCTAGAAGTGTGTTTTATTTTGCTGTCTGTTTATGTAAATAATGGTCATGGCTGGTTTTATAGCCATTGAAAAGATTTAGGGTTTCGTCAAAATTTTTACCAACAACTTCGAGGGTTTTAAAATATGTATATGTTTACTTGAACAACTGATGGTTAAACTGATGTGTTGAACTGTTTCAAGTATATTGATGTAATCATGTATAGGTTCGTACGCACACTGTCATAACACACAAGATACATAAGACAATATCACGCTCACTCTGGTTGGTCCCTTAGAACTTCTCAGCACTGTTTGCAATGGAAAGTCCAGGTTGGTCAGGAGACAGTAAGCAGTGAGTGCCTTAGAAGGAGAAGCTGTTGTAACACAATACAAGCGTCTTGTGAAATGCTAAAGTTTCGTAATGTTTTCTGAAAATGCCCAAAAACGGGTTCGAAAGGCGGTCAATAATGTGCTCATCTACGAATTCTGCCCATTCAAAAGAGGCTTTCTAGTAAAATATATTACGTTACTACTTTCTGTTTACTCATTGATAAGCAAGACTTTCTGAGTAACGTGGTCCCAATTAAGATTCTTCGTGAATTGTACGCGTGCTTTTTAAGAAATCGATTCAGAAACCTTTTCAAACAATGGTTCTGACTGGACTGATGTGTCTTACCCAACCGTTAGTTATTGGAGACTCAATGAAAGGTACAACAGATTACGCATATGCGTTGACGGATCCGGAAAAATAAACTAACTGGTGACTAGCCAATTGATCACCCTCGGGAAATAACGTTGTTTTCACGTCCCGTATACAATTCTACAAGACCAAATATTTGCCACGATTGGCGTAACCTGGCACTAAACGTATTTGGCTAATCATCTACAAATGACATAATTGTCGCAACAGCGGCAACAATAACGAATATAATGTTAACATTATCAAAGCTATATGCTGTTATGCCAAACCTTTGAGGTGATAAACAACCAATGTAGAACTCAAAGTGGATAGGACAGAGATTCTCAAGAATTGCATACAATAGTTAAACCATAATTTTGACAACAGAATCGCCTTCAGACTTTGATTAAGACGATGCTGGCACTCTGCAAAGTGACGCTGCTGAATACAGTCAAGTGGCTAAAGTGCACTCGTTGGCTGGATATAACTGAAAATAAACATTTTTTCTCCAAGCTATTCATTCTATTATATACGTGGAATATTTGTTAATCCAATGTTTTTGTTTACAAAGTACTATTAACCTTTAGGTCAGTTAAGTGGAGTTGAAAAAAGTTGAACATTGCCCGTCGGAATGTGATACTTATGCTTAGAAACGCAATTCTCTATGGGTCAGTCTGTTCATTGAGCTCTGTTTCTCACAGTATACTGTGGACTACGTTACTTTTTCATGGGAATTTAATCTTATTCAATACGTCATATACTGCACCTAGTCACACCTGGTGAATGCATATAGTAGTATGTTGGGATGACATCAGCATGTTACGTCAAGTTACGCTATGTACGGTTAGATGAAACATGGCTATGTTTCACTTGATAGTCGACGTTTCAGCTTTACATGAACTCACCCGGTGTATGGAAAATATCGGAATTTATATGAAATTTCTCAAAATAAGAACGTACTCAAAAGAATGGCAGAAAATGAAAATGATGGACAGATTAAATGTTGTAAGCTACACAAGTAATCACTTTACAGTGCCATTCTAAACAAAGCTAGACGGCGGACATTGCAAAATAGTTAATTGGTGCTTATCGGTCAACTTCGACGGTATTCGAGTATAAGGTCGATAGTTTTGAGCCAGTGTGAGGACTTGTACGACTACAGCAATAACAGTTAGGTACCACAGATGTAGCTTGCGATCTGGCAAGACTAAGTTCTGACGCATGAAGGGATTCGGCCTCATAGGTATGAAAGATTTCCAAGAAGGTGTCTCGATGAAAAAACCCACTGGAGGGGGGGTACTGATTTCGTTGTTTGAGGCTGCACATCTCAATACAACCTCATCAACATATTTAAAAACAAACGTTACTTTATATGCAAGCAGATCAAGACAATAAGAAGACGGAAGCTACTAAGAAATTATGAAACCATGAAAGAGACCATGACCGTTAAAAATTAAAGCTGTGTTATCGTCCAGTGAACTTAACTACATGCACTTGTTGGTGTAATCTCCAAGACATCTTGCATAGGCAGGTTTGAGATAAGTAGTCAAAACACGGATATGTGGGACAGAAAGTGTTATATAATGATGTGTTTACTTCTCCAGTCTGTCCTATCCACAAGCCTGATCAGAAGACAGAATAATTGAAGACAGGTGATCCACGTTTTGATCACAATTGCTTGAAGCTTGAAATTTCTGTCAAAACTAGATTAACTGAATCCAGTTTTGTAAAAAGAATACCTAATGAACAATAGTCATGGTTTGTGAACTTTTCAAATGATTTATTCCAAATGTCTGGACACAATTACAACTAAGCATTCACATGTGAATTTAAGCTAACAGAATGGTACCGCGAAAGCTAACTAATCTTACGAACTGAGGATCCCGTTGACAGCAGTTGAACACGTGGTATGGATCTACACTATACTGAACCAAACCATTCCCAGTGCAACATCGACGTCAAGATGACACAATCACGTACCATGACCTCCGTTCAGTGACACCTCACACCCCGTGGTCGTCTGGTTAGATTGAGTAAGAAGCCTGTGTCATCACTCACTATCTCTCATTAAATGGTGCCCTGGCAACTCAGTCTAATGTTTGGTTGACCTCACTTGGAGTTAGCATCTGAACTCATCAATGCTAAACAAACCGGACCCTAGGATCAGTCGGAACGGTACTGGGCTGGCCGTTGTACGCAAAGGAAGACAACTTCGAAAGAATTGTCAAGCCAGTCTACTCTATATTTGATTGTACTCTAAGGAAAAATGATGGACAGAATGATTTTTAGCATTCAGGTAGCGTAGGACGTACATTCTACTACGCACCCTAGTAGTACAAACAATTAGTCAAGGATAGTTTACACAGACTAGCCAGCTCAGACGAGATATTGAAAGGCAAATGGCTTCGACAATCGACTAGCTACATCTTTGTATATATGCACACGGTTCACTGTGTCGGCTGGGTTGCAGTGCCATTGAAGGAGCAGTCAACTACCGTAGAAACACGACGTATCGTGAGATGCTAACAGTTCACTCACTGTTTTCAATCGCGAACGTGAAGCATTCGTTTATCTAAATTATGTTGGTAGTTCGGTTGTTCTTAACCGTGCAAACAAAAAACGGAGTCTTATGTAATCTACGCAAATTCACAGACCAAGCATTAGTTTAATCAGGGCCAACTTCCAAAAAGTGGGAAGTACAAAATCAATTTGTGGTTGCTCTGAATAGAGCATTCTACGTTCACTGAGAGCATGTGGGTTTACGGTTGTGACCCAACCGTTTCAACGTTCATCGCCTGCATACAGCATCGTTCCACGTGACGAACGAAGCTAGCGCAATGGTCTCCGGTGACGTCGCACATGGCAGACATGACTACACTTTCCAGGGCCCGCATTCTCCACTCCTGTTGACTTTGCACACCCTGAGGATCTCCGGTTATTATTGTCTCGTGGTGCATCTGCAGCTGTCTTTTAACTCTTGCTTTCACCATGCTCCAGACATTCTCAATTGGATTCAGCATTGGTGAATAGGGTGCCAATCGTAAGATTTGTCCTCCATTGTATAACTCCTCAGCAAACACACTTTCCAGATCGGTGTGACACGGTGCGTTGTCGCATATCAGCACAATGTTTGACATGGATGTACTGATCTTCATCTGATCTAGCAGGGTTCGCAGCCAGCCCTTGCAATCGTTGCTGTTGTATGCTCCCCGCCTCGTCGTATAGCCTACTATCGAGGTTGGTGTCATAGCTCCAATCAAATGAAGATTACGGCCTCGGCTGTTTGTTACAGAGACGCACGCTCTCGTCCCTTTTAATGAACGTCCCATTGACCTTGTACAGAACAAATTGAAGTTTGTCTCATCTATCCAGCAAATAGTCTTGGCATTTGCATAGCACTCCATCAGTCGATATGCAAACAGTCGCCGTAACTCCAAATTCTCATTTGAGTTCATACCGATGGGTACTTGGCGCAGTTTCTTGACAGTTATGCACCGGCCATCCAAGTATCGACTAATCGTTGTGGTCGACAACTCTTTCTCAAACTCAGCCTTCACGCGCAGTCTCAAAAATTGCAGTGTAATCGTTGGGTCCACGGAAATCCACTCCAGCAACATGTCGATCTCTGATTCTGTCAGAATCTTGCTTCTGTGTCCTTTACGAGGCTGAGCCTCATAACTGATGCAATCCACATGTAGCCACTTGTAAGCGGTATTACACTTGACTCCGTTCAGAAGGGCAACCGTGCGCCAGTCATCACCCCTTTCAAATGCTTCGATAATACGTCTGCGTGTTTCGGGACTGACGCAAGTGTACTTGCGTCCGCCAGCCATGTATGTGAGAGAACTAATGAAAATGTTCTCACAAACTGGTTAACTCTCACATCAAAGCTCGAAGTCTACCACGACCCCAAAGCTCACGCCTATTGGACGTGAGATTCACAGACACCCCTAACCACTCGCAACCCTTTACCTGTCAAAGGAACCAATACGGTCAGCGGTTTGATGAATTAGTAGGAACAGGGTCAGGTGATCTGTGCTCCACTTTGGCCGCTAACCCCGTTCTCATTAAGCAAATCCGTTGACCCCCCTCGATTAACCCAAACCACTTCCTCTACCAAAGTAGCCAATGCGAAGCACTCTAATTAAGATTGGTCGTCCCTTACGGTTAGTTGGGCCAATCGCGTTCTTGCCGTCACGTCCATGAATCTAAGGTGGAAATTCTAATGCACCAAAGTGATTTGCTTTAGCACGTAATGGAAAATCTTGTGCCTAAAATGGAAACAGATATGGAAAATGGTATAGAGCCAAGTTCAGTGTACTGCGAAGGCACTCACAGTCCAACCCGTTTGTAACGAAGTTAGAAAATCGGATGGAAAAACGTTAGAGGCGGTGTTAACTTTGGACTCACGTGAACTCGTGCCTCATTTACTGCATAACACAAATATGCCAAAACGCCTTATCATTTATGACATAGTTGTGGTTCCTCTGAACACAAAATGCACGATGGCCCATACAGAGAAGAAAACCCGATGAGCTATAAAGTACGCATGTAGTACCTCACAGCAAGGCAGGTTCCAACTGTGTTCAAGGTTAAATGTTAGCAGCAGTAAGAATTCCATTTTATTTTCCATGGTCTACAGTTTGGAACAAACAGTAACATGAACCCGAGAATGAGAATGCATCCTGTGAGGCCGTTAAGTGACCACAGTATTCTTTGCCCTGTGGCTTAAGGATGAACATTGCAAAACGCGATCGGATTTCCGACTGTTCGAACCCATGTGACTGTTGATTTGGGAAAACGTGCACAGATTAAATAAAAATATGGAGTCAGTGTGTAGGCCGTTTTGTTTTCTAACTGCCGTACTGAGCAACAAAAGAGCAGCTGATTATTTTCTGATATTCTCACGACGTGATTTCATCACAAACGCGCCTTTTGAGTTAACGGTTTAGAACACTTGATGGGCAGAGGCGCTTGCTTGTCTCTCATTAAGTTAAATACCCAGTTGATTATTGACGTGTCAACAAATCGAGAGCTTGAAAATTTTCTACTAGTCGGTGATGTGGTAATATCCATAGAGTATGGTTTAGTGGCTGTATGCTGAACTCGTCATAACTCGAATCAGTGAATAGCATTGAAATCAGTGTACAACTCTACTATGTCTGATAGATTTCTTATCCATAACTATATTTGCCCTTACGATAGGCGAGTTATTGCGTTATCCATCGTCATCTTAAGTGGTGGGCCGAACATCTTTTGGCCCATATGTATGTTTGCAGCTCAAAGCCATTCGGTATCGGAGAGTTTAATCATATTCGAATTTATTATAACCAGATGGAACTAGGCTCACGAGCTTCGGTGTCTACGCACGTGGTTTCTCAGGGCATGGGGGGAAGCTTCACGAAATTCCCAAAGCGATCTAAACTGTGTCCAAGTATGTGGAACAGTGTTATATAGGTCTTATTGGCTACTCCAATTTTGACATATTCAAACCAAAACGCTCATCGAAATACGAAAAATGCTTTCAAATATGGACTCATTTCACCGTGTAACAAGCGGATTATATGCTTTTCAAATCAGATGGAAATTTATTTAATAGAATTATAACCACAGATATCAGGATTATGAATATTAGTTTACTCGGGCTGTCTTTCGCCCACATGGTCCCTCATACTTACAGAACCGAATGGCTGTCGTTTACCGAAACAGACAAATTTCTTTGCCACCGGAACTAGGAAGCGAATTAATGAATAGTCTGAACGTGATGATCACTCCAACAAAGAGCAACGTGTGAGTATATATTGTCCCCTTTCATACTACATATGACCTAAAATATGGATAATTAGATTCACTCCGCTGTCAGTGGATATCTGATTACTTTTGCTTCCGGCTGTTTTACCGTTGACTCCAACCTTATTTTGCTCATTCGTAGAAATATCGAGAACGTGGGCTGTAGATGATAGCATTTCCAATGTTTTGCGTTCGGTGTTTTTCCTACGTTATGTTTGACATGAACGATCGCACTCGATGAATCGAGGGTTGCCGAGAAATTGTAGCCGGAGTGAGTCTGTGGCACATGTCTATGGGTGTGAAACACAAATTGTTGACGGTTACTCTTCGATTGTCACGGTTTCGCTGAGTGCAACGAATTTTTGTTAGCGTAACGCAGCAGTACTTGCACTATGGTAAGTGGATAACCACTGTTGGCCATTAATTCACACGCGTGTTCAACAACGTGTTGTTGTGTTTACTCACTTTTTTGGTCGTACTACAATGCGAGCATCACCCTTTGTAGTTGAACATCGCGACGGTTAAAGGGATTTCCATTTCGGCTGTTCCTCAGTTGATTAACTCTAGTTATTCCGTTAACAAGAAAGATTCTTTTCAGGTTGTCTGCTGAGTGCCAAGAAATCAATCCAGAATGGTGAGTTTTCGTATGTCACACGCTATCGAAGCTATTAGTAACCAGTTATGCACTCTTGACCCCTGCACACCGAAGAAGTTCGGGCATACACCTAACCTCCCCCAGCTCACAAACGATAAAACTTACAAGATGGGACAAAGGTGGCATAACGTAATCTGCAAATTTTGTTGGCCCAATATCTTATTCGTCATGGTTATTGCTTTCAAATTTTTTGTCGTAAGTATCCTGATGGTTCACCACAAAAAACACGCTTTGTCCTCTGCACTGTTACTCCCATGATTTCAATGGGCATTTAGGACATATTCGCGATAGGATTTCCACCGGACAAAGTTATATTCATTAAAAGTGGGTCGTTGTTAGGTGTGCACACGCGTACCATAGTTGCTCACGTCTTTCAGGTCGTTTTAAAATCCACACTCGGTGGCCGTTGCACGGAGAGGTTGTTTGAGCGCTTATACACCTCGCGTTGTTCCCTTGTCGACATAATGTTGTAATCATATCGCCGTGTGATACACATTGTCAGGCTGCACTTTTTAAATCAGTGTGGAATCAACTGAACTTACTGACTCTTCAGCTCTTGTTCACCTCCCCCTGTGAGTACAACCCACTATCTCGATTACATCTTAAGCGTTAGAGTTAACAGCGATAAAACTTGAGCAAATCAGTTAAGTGACACTTCGGAATCGTTAACTTTAGATGCACCTAATTTGATCCATTTTATCTCATCACAAACTCTCACATTCTAGCTCAAGTTTTCTTTTCAAAAGTGACTTGATTTCAAGAACAACAAAGGCAATAGCCACCAACAGGCACCAAACATCCTACTGCTTATCAGTAGTCTATGTACTGCTTATCAATCTTGATGACTTTGTTTGTCAAGCTCTAATCGCTGGGTTATCGTTTGAAAGTAACAGGCTGTTTAGTGTGATTTCTTGTTAGGAGACTTGGTAACTTGTGCAATTTTCACAACCCTTTGTAAATGAGCGTCTACATATGATAATTTTGTTCTGCCCAATGTGAGGTCAATGTAGTAATGGCCACTTCAGCTGCTTTACGCATATACGAACCGAGTTTGAAAACCTATTCAGTGTAAAGATATATACCGAAAATTAAATTGTATATTGTTCCTCTTTGAGTAAAAAGACATCGACATTAATGGTCTTCCTGTACGGAAAATATGCAGTCACGTTAGAGTGATGCTCAAGTTGGTTAATATGATAGGTGGATGGTTATCTCATAAAAGAACAGCGAAATCCAACCACGGCTTACACTACCAAGTGGTTGTGTTTTGCCTGCTCTGATGTATTTGCGTGATACAGGCTGAAATTTAACCAGTCAGTGTGTGTTAAGCATACTGTTGACTAGCAGATCATTCTTTGAATCAGCAGCATTAGAATCGTTTACCTACTGAATATTCTGATTGATGATTCTCACTTTTACTTCCGTAATCAAACCACTCTATGTCACGAGTTTTCACTGATGTTGCAAACCGCGCGAAACCGGTCACCTGTTGGCACTTCAAATAAGCACCACAAATGAAGCATAATTGCAAATTTCTGCAACTATGCTGGCAAGTGTACATCTCGTTTAAGAACCATATTTCTGTGCACGTGTGTATACAATTTAATCCCACCTGTGACTTGGCGAAATGTGTGACTGAAATTGTAAGGCCCAGAAGGAATATTATTCAGCACTTTTGCTCATTTTCTACCAATTTCGACGGTTTCAATCCTATCCTTGTTAGTGTTTCTCTTAAAAGTTTTTTGTTTACTGTCAAAATATGGTTTCAATTAAAACTGTGCTTATTCTGAACTGTTAAGGATGTTAGCCTTGAGAAATTTTTGGACAGAATTTTATCTAATTTCTAAAGATCTATGATAACAGGTGAGAAAATTTTAGGAGTAAACTTGTATTGCTCAGAAAAAAAACAGATGTTCTGTGAGTAGATCATTCAGATTTTTCTGATTCACATAGGAAACAAAGTACAGAAATTCTACCTTTTCGACCTGTGATGAATTAAGGATGAATTGAGTTTTCTAGCACTCGTTTTCTGCTTGAAGAGCAAATTATTAAAACAGCTGCTTGCTACACAGCTTCACCTTAAGTGAATGTTTGTTTGGTTTTTCTGTCTTCAGGGAGTGCAGTAAGAAACCAGGGTGATAAATCCAACGAGAATCACACAAGACTACGGTGAATTCATCAGACAAAGATGCATTTGCAAAATAAGTTTGAAGCTGATTAAACAGCATGCACTCAGGTTTTTAGGTAATTGTCTTCGTCGGATGTGAGCACCTACAGGTGTGAGTATATTTTAGGTAATTTGAGAACTGTTTGTATTCCTTGGCTGTTATTCAATATAATGCTATTGGTTGTACTCTGATGCGCATGTTACTTTGCGCTCTCAACGTAACAGTTTTTAAAAAAATAATTTACAACATACTGTTAATGAATCTCTAAGTCTTTTGTGTCTGAGATATGAATTTCGTTTTCACACTAGCCTATTATATGGCTAACTGGCTGAGTTACAAAGACTCCCATCCGTCCACCTCCCAGTATTGGTACTTCTGGTGTGCACCATACACGAAGTGTACGGAAGAAACCACAACAAGCAGACAGAACCTCATAAGAACGGAATAAGCATGTTCATAGAAGACGTCCAGTGAAGAACCGAAATGATAGTAGATAACTTGGTGTTAATCAGCTGCACAAATACAGAAAGGCGGATTTTAGATTCCAAATTGAAAATGTCGTCATGTGGAACACTCAGCTGAGATTGTGAAATAACGTGACGCTCAGATCTTTGAGCAAATCTGACGTTTGAAAATGTTACGTATACAGACACGTAAAACTTAGACATGAGACCACATTCATAAAATCACCTTTCAGTAATGGGACAATCTGGCCACCGCGTAACACCCATCCTTTTGTAGAACGGTCAGCAATATTGGAGAAATAAACGAAGAGGATGGGAATGTAATTCGGATTGACAGATCATTCCATTTAGTAAACATATCAGAGTTGATATAAAGCAACATATCAGTCTGTCTTCCTGGGGGTGATTTTGTGCTAATGTAATCTCTGGTAAGCTGTTTACGAGAGGTTAAGAGCAAACTTTGCAAATGTACTTGAAATTATAAGAATCCAAAAAGCGTAATAAAAACAACTAGACGAGCGTGGTTTAAACTCTGTTCTCTGACTGTCCATCATCCCATTAGACTAAAACATCATGATACTTGACAGTTGTTATACGGGTAGTTATGACGACAAACCCGAAATGTTCTGCTCTAGTGAGTATAGTTAAACTTGAAAACGGCTAAACCAACTCAAGAAGACTATCGTCTATGTGGGTCAAGTGCTGACACTGACAAATATACCCAATGAAAGGCAAGATAGAAGTAAGCTGTCGCCTTTTTCCTTTGCGGACAAGTGGGAGCGCTTGGTCATTACATGATTAAAGATCTAAGGAAACACTGGTGATTGTAACTCGCGTAATAGTTAGACAACAATTTTGCGAAGTCATCACAAAAAAATAAAGCGGTGTCAAACAGCAAACAGCTTTCGTCAACAAGTGGCCATCATGTATCTTGTCTGTACTAGATCATACAACTAGACATTTATAGTTTAGGGAAGCTTACAGTGCTCCTATAAACTAGGCCCTACCTGAACTTTATAGAAGTTTTCTGGAGGTAGTACGGAATATGCAACGTAATATCCAGTCAAGGGCATGGATGAAGGAACTGTACTTTAAAATACGTCCTCCTGAAGAAGTGTTCGGAAGTTGCACTCGATTTCAAAGTTGGCTAAATGCACCGGTTACTTGTGGATCCTGTATACCAACACCGATGTGAACATCAAGTTTTTGCTCGGTCAAAACAGATTCGGGTATACAATTTTTGGTTAGATATACCTTAACCCTGATGTATGTTGCTATTCCAGGAGACTCACCTGGAGGGGCTCGAAGAATATTTACCAGAGAACATAACATAAAATGTAACACTGCATAGTTCAGTTCTGGCAATTGGGCAGTAGATTGAGAATCAACTCAGATTATGCGGTCTTTTCGAACAAAAATGTTCTTCAGCAGAAAGTTTTTTCCTCTAAATTTATCTGATATTTCGTTAAGTAAGTTAAACAAGTTTGGACATGGAAATCTAGATGGTCTGGGGTTTTCGTCTCACACAACAGTCTGAAATAAGTCTCACACTTTTCAGCTAATCAATAGGTCATAAAAACAGCTTGGATCCATTCACCGAGGTTAAACAATGGTGCCATGTCACCCTCGATGAACTACCCATAACTTTCCGTATTCAGTCTAAGAACCCCCTGAAGGAAGTACTCCAGAAAATCATAATTTTGACAAGTGTATAATTAATCGCTATCTTAATAATCACGTGTACAATGTTGGAAGGTTGGTGAATCGATCGGGACAGTGGACTGTGTTACATTGTCCCATGCCTATTAGGAGGACAAGCAATTCTCAAACTTCACTTAACGCGGAGATTTCTCCAGGAGGTGTGGCTTCATCGTCAGCAAGGCGATAAGCGAAATAATTTCAACCACATAGTCAGAACCCGCCTCTCCATATTCTACTTCAATTTTGTGATTTTGTTACCAACATGAGGCAGGTTATTCCGAATAGTATGCATATCCGTTAATTAGGCGTCACCATATTTTTCTCAAACGTGTCCAAGTTGAAAACCGGTGATCTCACCTGTGTGCTTGTGGATCTGTCAGATATTCAGTAAGGTAGACAATAACCAGTGTTGAAATGCTTCTTGATGCACTGAAAACATATAGGATAAATCTAACAGACAATGTAACCATAACCTTGACGATGTCGTAGTGTCATCTGTTTTTCGTTTATTGAACACATGGTTATCACACCTTACATGGGTAAACTGGTATGTCTTTAGAAAAGTCTAACACCTCGGAAGAAAATAGACAGGATAATTTGCCACATTCAACTCGCGCGGATGTGATAAGCGCATTCTACATAAACTGCACTGTGTTGTTCCAGATTCTTTACACCATTACGAAGGTGTATTGGCTATTTATTCATCCACTCAGGGTGAATAAGACCAGTTTTTGTTGCTATGATAGTCACAGTAAACAATAATCAAATGAAATTTGACTTAAATCACCCTCTCGAAAGAACAATCGCTTATCTTCTCTAGAGATGTTTCTTCTTAGGAGTAATCATTCACACACCACGGTGAGTTTCTAGGACAGTTAGGATAAGAATACACAAATGAGTAATACTGGGGTCACGTCAAGACTAGTCCTAGTATATTATAATCTCATAAACCCCATAAAAAAGGCATGACATCAGTAATTCTAAGTTGTCGCCTACTGTGATCACTGTGTGGTAAAGGGCTAGAATATTCACGTATCGATCGGATAAAAAGGTAGAGAGGAAATCTAATTCGTGACCTATCAGTAAATATTTTGTGCTGTGAGGAAACGGAATAAAAAGTAGGCTGGTATATTTTCGTGTCCAGGATTAAACAATGGCCAAATTATCATTGTTCGTTCGCAACAGCTTCAAATTTGTGGGATAACATTATAACCACGATTTAATCTGAGATCATCATAAAAACGAAAGAAAAAACGCCTAAACGAAAACAGTACAGTTCAGATTTCCAGTCGTTTCGTTGTCGTTCCTGGAAACTTCGCAGAGTCCATTAAGTGTGGTTTACTCCTTTCGTCTTCCTGCCAGAAGGACTTTGGTCCATACTGCGACTGAGTCATTGGAAACAACGATGTCAGATTATATCAAACTTTTAGAAGTTCTTTAACATTCTGCGCACATTTACGTTTCTACAGTAAATGCTATTAATTCTAATGGTTCTACACGTTGTTCATATTTTATTTCCGGCGGTTTTTAACGTTCAACTATTATTAACGTCGGGGTTTTAAAATTTTCGTTGCAGTCGAATGTCTCCAGCAGTTTCAATCTTCTATATCCGTGAAGTCCACGCACATGTTTCCGAAAGTGATCTCACTGTGCGCACCTCAACTGTTTTTGGAAACTACGGATTTTTTCACCAAACGAACAAATCAGAAAGTTAGTGTGGGTGAGATAAAAGGGCAAACGCACTCGGATTTAAAAAGTTAAGTTAATCCACAATGGTTTCTTTTATTCCAAGTGACTTTTAGTTCGTTTTGACATTGCACCACTTAAAACGTCACGCGTCCTGAAACAAGCTACACCGTTTGGAAAGAAAACAGCGTTCAGACTTGTGTACCTCACGAAACGAACATGTGTGACCCAGGGGAATTGAAGAAAATATAGATCGATTCGACACTGTGTTTTAAGGTAAACATTGAACGCGCGTGAATGTAAGTGCTTACACTTGTTTGCGAGGCATGCCTGATGCCTCGGCTAGGAGTACAGTGAAGGTGTAGTGGATAATTTAATTATGTAGCGTTTTGTGCAGGTTGCCAATGCAACAGCTTAACCACACAGGCGACAAATAAATGAGCAACCCATTAATTTACGGTTCTCGTTTCATAAAAGCCAGTCGGCCGTAATATTGGCCCATACAAAAAAGCGGGGAAAATAGGCGTTTGCATATCGCGTAATAGTTATCCAGGTCGTTTTAAAGTTGCACACAAGGCAGCCGAATTCCACAAACTTTTTGACGTATACCATGACGGGAAGTAGTCGGTTTGTACGATTCACTGTCAGAGAACCAGGCAGTGAATTACGTGATCAAATAAATGTGCAGAAACTACTTAAAACAGTTGTTTAGTTGGAAACCCGAGGAAGGAGGGAAGATGATGTGGGAACTGGTTACGTGAAATCTTCAGCGGTTTGGGTTGATATCTATCACCATGATTACAATAGCCTACGGCATAATATACAAGCCAGTATAGAGATAGTAAATGTTGTTCATGTTGAAAAGTGAGTTCAGCTTAGTATACCTTTTCATCACAAAATAGTTCAATAAGGTGAAATTTTCCGTATTGTGAAACTGTGGACAGGTATAGTAAAAGCCGTTATTACTTACAAAATAAGTCACAGGGAACTTCCGTTTCCCACTGAAATCCACGTACGTTGATTCTGATCAATACAAAGTGTAAGAAACCCAACCTACTGTAAGAAAATTTGTGAACAGCACTGTAGACATTAAATTCGGAACAATATGCTTGGTTGGTCATAGTTATTCACAAAACAATTTAGCCGGTACGAACGCAACACCTTGATAGCCTGGTTATTTACTCCCCAATCATAGTGATGATACACCGACGTTTACCTTCCAAGAATGAATCTCAGCCCAACAAATATCAGGACTACTCTGTTATTTTAGGATAACCCTACTTCAGCCGCACAATTTGCTTATCGTGAAATAACTAAGAGTACACTTTCTGCGATCACATATTAGCTCACTTGTGCTCAGGCTCAGCATGGTTTAGTGCTAAATTCACGTTGTTGACACATTTCAGCTGAATTGGAACTGCCAACAGTGGAAAATCCACTTTAAAGGAAAGCGTTTCATAATTTATTGCATCAGATTTCTCGATTATTTCACCATGAGGCAGGTGCTCTTGTGCTCGCTGTTAAGTATGTGTTCTGTGTGCGAAACCATCAGCCTTACTAAGGTTGGTCGCTAATATCTACCAACTACTGAATTGTAAATTTTGCCAATTTTCCACCAAAGGTTCTACTTGTGAGCACAAATTTTTAGCTGATAAAACAAATTTGTTTTGTTCAACCTTCCTTAAACTCCACTAACGACCCCATCGATATTCTTTACAAAACTCAGTATATAAGTTACGATTCTGCAGACAATTTTCTTGAAAGGATTGTACTTTGTGGAATTCATCTACGTTTACTTATTTCTTGTAAGACAACAATAATTTTTGAAAGTGATTCAAAGATGAATAAGTTTTGACTAATATTCGCTACTCGTTTTAACCTAATTAGTCTGAAGGCAAAATGAATAAACATACTTTCGACCGATATTCCTCAGATAGCCAAAAACTGGGCCAGGTGGTGACAAAACTGCACGAATAACCAAATCGTTCTAACGAATCCACGAGGCAAGGTCCAGATACTTACCTATGGGCATCCACTGAGGGTTAGGATTGTTTTCGATTGATCTATCACAGTTTTAAATGGATCAGATAACATTAATAGTTCCATAAAGGTAGTTGCACAAGTAACCACCGAAGTGGAGTTTTGGGTTAATCACTGTATGTCCTTCGATTGCATACCGACCAAATCTGTTACTACAAGCGCGGGCGCACTAAAGTATGATAACCTTGACCATCTTTATTCCACTGATTGGTCAACCCCAGTTAGTTAGGTTGACATTCCCTGGCTTACGGGGAAGTGATTGGTCTAGGAACTTTAATGAAAGCTGATTTGTCCACTGAACGCACGTGCACAAGGTCACTGAATAAACGCCGTTCAACCGTGGGGCTTAAAGTTACAGAGAATGGGCGTTTGACTTCCCAGTTTAATGGAGATAGAGCGTGGGCAAAACTTGGTTATTAAGTGCGATAAGTGGTGAAAGAGGGCAAGAAACTTCCTCGGTTTTGTATTCATCGTTTTGCTATTTCAGCATATCGTTAATACTATCATAGATCAGATGGGTCGTTGAAGCGAAGTATACATGGGAAGAAAATCTGGACCAGGCAATATCTACATTTCTACAGCATTGTGCTTGAATGACATTGCAAAAAAGATTTTGTACAGAAGATACGGTAGAACTGAACCTAGGCATGTTAAAAGATATACTGTACAGTAACGCCTATCTTGAAAAATTCAACACCGGAAACATGCAAGAGAAACCAATGGCAGTCTCAGTGATTGTGGTTGATGAGAAAATGGCTTCCATAATTGCTGTTTAAAAGAGACGCAGCAGTCAATTAACTGGCTTCGTCCGTTTTGAGTGATTTTTCACAAGATTTGCAGCGTAGTAGGTACTAACGATCGCATCACTTAGATGATACGTTACCAGCCCAACTGCTGCGTACACTTTAACCGACAATTACAAAACCCATTTTCTCATCAACTACATTCATTGTGACTGCCATTGGTTTCTCTTGCATGTTTCCGGTGTTGAATTTTTCATGATAGGCGTTACTGTACAGTATATCTTTTAACATGCCCAGGTTCAGTTCTACCGTATCTTCTGTACAAAATCTTTTTCCATTGTCATTCAAGCAATGTACAAGGTCCCGTTTGAGATTAATCGGCACAATGTTGTGGAAATGTAGATATTGCCTGGTCCAGATTTTCTTCCCATATACACTTCGCTGTAACGATCTGCGTGCTAGTGCTACGTCCAAAAATGGCATTGGGTTGTCAGTTTATCGTTCCAGAGTGAACACGATGTTCTTATGCGCTTTGCAGAAAACGGTTAAAAGCTTCTGTAAATCTTTCGTTTTTCCCACTACGCAAAGGGCAACATTTACATATCGCCGATAATGACTGGTTGTTTTATTCGTTCCATCTACCGCGTTATTTTCAAGCATGCTCACAAAAATGTCAGCCCGTAGCTACACCATCAGTCTGTCAGTAAAGCGCAATAGTGAATTAAAGCTGAATGTAGCTAGTACAGAAAAACGGTGTCCTTCAATTCCACCACCGATAGGCCAACGTTAATCTGGCAAGTCTCCACCTAATCGCATGAAACTTTTAATGCTTCTAACAAGGGGACTTTGACAAATGGGAATGGGGCACCTAATGATTACATTTCATCGTCACGTGCACCGGATTTTGAAAGTCAACAAATCCAAAAGTATCTTTTGAATTTTATTTCGTAATTTCTTTCGTGAACCTCACAGGAATTTCTACAGTCCATTGCGCCA
Source organism: Paragonimus westermani (assembly GCA_008508345.1). NCBI lineage: Eukaryota > Metazoa > Platyhelminthes > Trematoda > Plagiorchiida > Troglotrematidae > Paragonimus > Paragonimus westermani. The sequence continues at coordinate 37,556 of QNGE01000484.1, read as the reverse complement.
GCTGATGGCCAAACAAGTACATCCAACTGATGCAACATTTTGACCTCGTCTCTCTAACCAATCCAGTTAACATACCTTCTGATAAACCTACATCGCTTGTGAGCATAACCAAAACGAAGTCGTGTTTTTGTTTTATCTAACTGTCCTGCATTCGTTCTATGCTTCATCAGTAACTTTTTTTGCTATTGCTTAATTTGAAACAACGTTGTACCAGCGTAAAATGAGAACTCATTGGAAACAGTTCTGCTCGCTGAAAAGAAAAGTGGTTCACATTATTTTTATCGGAATATTCAATTGTTTGAAACATATCAACAATAGATTTTACCAGTTAGAAATTTAGCCACAGAAGTTTAGCATACTGTGGAGCGCTGAGAATTAATAAACTCACCGGATGTATCACTGGGAATGTCAGTTCAAACCGACAGATATTTTGAGTATCCTTCATAAAGGATATCGTAAGACTGGTTGGCGCATACGAAAGAATCAGAAAATACGGAAACGGTAATAAGGACTGAATACACAAGTGAAAAACCAACAATATCGTAAAATTACAGTTGTTTGTAATCACATGCACACCATCAGTTTGTGGAACCCATTACATTTTCGAATATGTGTTTCACTAACACGCATTTAGAGTCCTTTTCATTCTACGTCCATAGTCATACATTCAACGCAGACGAGTTTTTTCTACACAAAAAATACACTTTCGTTTGTACACTTACGTGTTACTCCATCAAATAATGCTTTGCAATCAGTGGGCATATAACCGCCTGTGGGCTCAATGTAGTGGATAATGTTCCCCGTTCTTCCGAATCAGAATGTTTTACATGTATTTTTTTTAACCAGTGATTCACATGCAAATAGTCAATTGGGAAGTCAGTTGTTTCATCGCCGTACGCTTGGATCCAGGTGGTTCGATATGCGACTATTGATTTCCAAGGATAATGTACACTACTAAGTGTCAGCATTCATCGTTGTTCAAAAAATGAACTCACACAGTCACATCTGGATAGAAATAGTAATATTCTTTTTATTCAACCACCAGGACAGTAGCCGACATCTTATCTCCCACTGAGAATTCCCCCTCGTTTTCACAATCGTCTAATGGTCAGTTGATGGAGCACATCAAATTGAACACATCCTACTCCCTCCTTGTGTTAACTTTATACTACACTGACTACCTTGGTATATGTGTCTACTTGGTAGTAGCGTTGCAGCCATTTGTTCAATGAAGCACTTACATCAAGGTAGTAAACAGTCAGTCATATTGTATGTCGATGGACCCAGGTGTTTGCGTGAGTGTGCGACCTTTTTAAGGGAAAGTTTTATGTAGTTCCGTAGTAGAGCTCCTGGCAGTTGAAGATGTTTTTCGACCAGCCAATCTTTTTTTCGTGGGAACCTTGTGAGGGTGAAGCTTTACACAGTGAACTTCCGTCAGATCCTCCTGACCCCAAACTGGAATGTCGAATGTCTGTCCAGCCCATGGAGAAAAGAACAGTGCTCATGACTAAAAATACTACTGTTATTTATGCACCATATATGTACTGTATTGAGACAAGCAGTTAATAGCCAGCACAATCAACAACCAGCTCACCCTTAGCACGGGATACACCAATTCTTATTTGTCCAACGCCATACACCTTTAGTGTTTGGATTTTGTTGTGGCCAACAAAAATTCACTTTATGCAGTAGTAATTTTACACTACTTTCTACATCAGTAGAGCCAAGTAACACAATAATGTACTCGGCACATACCGGTCTGCTGGTGGAACCTCACAATGATCCTTTAGCTGGGAAGCTTTGGTGTAGTTCTGTCGCAAAACGGATTGCATTAGACATGATGCTTACTTGACTATTCAAAAGTAATCCTGTAAGAGCTGCCATATTGGAAATATGGTGGCCAGTACCGTAAACAGCGATGATGTATTTACTTCCAGTCAATTGATTCTGACATTCCCTCATTCCTGTCAATGATTGTCGTATACTAAAATTATTCCGTTTTGTTCTTGATGATGGTCCAATTTTGTGTGTATATACAGTATCATCGTTTTTGTATGTAACTGCTGCGTACAAAGTGGCAATTTAATTGGGGATTGGTTCACTTAGGAGAGAGATACGGTTGCATTCATGATATCATGCTGCGCATAAACCTGTAACAACTCAGATTACTACCAATTCAACTGACAGAACATCGACCTCAGGCTGAAAAAAATTCGCAGTGGTGCATCAGATAACGTTCCGATACCCAAATGGGGTTATATGTTTATAACCGAAGCTACTAATCATATGGGTAACATAAGTCATTATTTTGCAAAGAAAATGAAATCAGAAAAAAACCTTAATCCAAGTCTATTTGACTTTGGCCCCTTGATAAACTGATGGCATTTCCTGAACTCAATGACAAGTGTTGTGTCACTTCTGCACTGTTTTTCAGCAAAATTTATTTTCCTCTCCGGTTAATAATGTTTCGTTTATCTACGTGTGATTAAATTCATTCCGTTGATCATTTGAACGTGACGCGATGGATATAGAGTGTCTACGAAGCTGACTAAGTATATACGAACCAAATTTGGTTTGATCGTTTAGTTACCGTTAGGCACATAGACCATTTGGGAACGGACAGGTTAGGAGAAACAACGAGCTACTGTTTTAGGTGGTTACCAAAACATTCTTGAAAGCATTGACTAGAAGTAGAAATCTCCAGTTGCTTGTTAATATGAAACAAAGACAACACCGATGTTTTCGATAGAATTGGTGCTCATTGTCGTCCAGGAAAAACAGAAAACTTTGTTTCCTCTTGAACTGTACGGTCTTTCTGCATGAAATTCTGACTGTATTGGTCGGCATGTGTAGGTGACACCTAAATCGTCCAAACCAATAAATGAAATCTCAAGACTTTGTAACACGAATATAAGTTTTTTGTCAGTGTTCCACTTGCCAAATTCGTCCAGCTTGTTAGCCACACGCACCTGAGGTCTTAACATTTAACAACGGTATGGGCGAGCTTGTTGACGGATGTTCCGGTACTTGTTTTCCATTTCAGGAGCTGTTTGCCAAAATGTCACTGAGTGAATTCTGGTTCACCAGTCAAAACAGCGTGATCCAAGATGTAATTATGCAATATACGGCATCTCGTAACCCGAAATACAACTTTGCTATCGCAGAGACTAGAAGTATAAGTTGACCCCAGCCAATCATGCCGCCATTGTTCACGTAGTACACACGTGAAGAGAAACTGGCCAAGTCTATTCAGCACTGAACCAGAGGCAGATGGACTTGTTATCTAAAGCTTGTAGGATTGGTGAGTCCTGTACACTCCATTTTCATCCGGTTCTCGCTTGCGTGTGTTTGTGTGTACTTCCTCTGTCTTCTGAACATACTGATGCATGCTTGTATCTTCAGAAGCTGCCACCGGGATCCCAAGATCCCCACATCCTAGCAGCATACCAGAACATAGTTGACTCATCCACGACCAACAGTCAGCTGTAGAAGCATGGTTACCAATAGCTGTTCGGAATGTCTCAAATCCCATTGTTTGAGCGATGCAAAATGCTGATACTGTCTTTATCAAACCCAAATGAGTATAGATCACAGAACTTGAATGTCTCGTCATGTGAGCATTAACTGATGATGTACACGTAGTGCGGATGTACGGAAGGTCCGGCAAAATTACCCACCTAGAGATAATTTTCGATCAGCTGTTAAATACTAGTCAGTTTTCCCGTGGAACTTGGGTAGTCTATAAACACCTTGTACGCTTCATTGAAGAATACATCAGTTCCACGTAGCTGATATGGTTAGCCGGTCATGAGAACTGATCCAGCGTGTTAGTATCATGGATTGAATGAACTTAACAGTCAAATAAAGGGGAGACGGATCAGTATTCTTCATCAAACTACACAATAACAGTTTGACATAATCTGTCATGAAATAAGAACTGGTTCGTCTCTAGCAGAGTTCATTTGGCAAAGCCATTAGAGTGATGAAATGCTTACTAGATCGTCCTGGATATCTAGCTGACACGGCATCTGCACTTGACTTGTTGGAACCCCCCCCCCCACGGATTTGTTACACGAACTTTATAAACCAGTTATGTAGAGGCTAAATATCGCACTGTCTCAAAACAGGACATCGGGTTGATTATCCCGCTTGATTTCTCACTAGTGTGTTATAAGAACATAGAACACTTTCCCACAAATTGTCAGAAATGGCTACCGTACGTAAGTTAACATTATATTTCTCATAGCATACACCATCATACAACCTCCACACCGCTTCTAATTATGTAAGTTACATAGGCGTTTGTCACCGTAAGTTTAAGGTCTAGGTATACATGGAGGGTCAGCATGCCAGTTTGTTTAATCTATAACCCAATCAGTGTTAAACAAAGTAGAACGTCCAAACCCAGCAACGGCGTCCGATGCAGATGAAACCAAGTACATCTAACCTCAGGAACATTCGGGTTAATTAGCTAGGACATGGATATACATCTATTTCGGAAGTGAACAGTGCAAGAAAATACAACGGACTGTTGGAGAATTGTGGATGTAACACCTGTTCTGATAAAGGCTCCTAATGAGTGCAGACCAATCGAATGTTCCGTTGTCGGGCGGCGTATCTGCACTGGCATGAATTTTCTCATTGTCAAATTACCGCCCATTTATGGTTCGTCAACCCATACATCCTATCAAGAATCTACGTGTTTCGTTTAATGTTCATGCGCTCAACAAACAAGGTTAGAAAGTTAGAGCACTGAACTCCCTCGATCCTCCCGTCAATAACGAAATATTAAAAGGGAGTATGTATAAAAAGAAACGGTTAGAATCAGGTTTTCAATTCGAAGGAACTCTGTCATTTTCAGGAAATGCAAATTATCTGAGTGATCCATAGGGTCAGATGGCGTGTAGTGATTGGCACTGCTTTGGAGAACGCCAACAATTTTGCGTTCTGTCTGCACAATGTCATGTCGAACGAGGTGACCATTCCAACAGCGTGACATGCTTTCAGTTCCCGTAATGGGCGACAGAACGTTCCAGTTCGTATGTTATCCTGCTGAGACATTGCAGTAACACATAGAGCAACTGCTCGAGCATATGTTTAGCCATCTTTTGCCGTAAACGTCCCATCTGTTCTGCTTATGCCGACTTCGTCGCAAATGTAAACAAGCTGATAACCTAAGTGAAACCAAAGTTTCCGGTACATTGCGTTTGTGATACAGCTGAACAGCACCCCCAGTGGTATATATCAATCGCACGTCTGAGTTGAACAGGCCAATAGTCAATGCAGATTATCATTTTTCACTTACGCCGGTTTCGCTTTGTTTGCATTCAAAAATACCTGTCTTACGAATCCTACAGTTACCAACTACGTTTGTTCTTTTCTTGCTCCGTGTCTTGAAGAACCACTAAGAATCTGTTTGCGAATAAGGCTTTCGTTATCATTTTCCATTCAGCCTGTGAACAATCGTCAATACAAATCCGCCAATTCGATGAAACAGTGTTTGTACCAAGAAATTTTTGTGTGTAATCGGCGAGAAGAAACAAGTGTTCATAACGACCGTTCTAGGTGTAATTACACTACGCAAAGCGTTGTGATGAACCATCCAGTCGTCTAGTTAGCAAAACTGTCTGAATTGTCAATCAACCTTTTTTCGTAAGCAGTAACAGAGTTCAGTGAAACAGAATTCGGGAGTTCAGATAGAATTAAATAATAGACGTACTAAATAGGATATCAACCATACACCGCCAGTTACAATACTGGGCTGTACAATTTAAACAGAAATACAACCAATGTTGGGTCGAGTGGACTACTCATCAGTAAACCAACGGCTATCAGAAGTGAACTGCATATTTTCCGTGCATAAACTTGTGTTCTTTCAGACAACTGTTTGCGATTCATAAAGATTAGTTTCAATAGGAAATAAGCCCACGAACACGTTCAGCCTTTACTTGAAATCAAACGCTTTCAAGTATTGTCATCGATTGGGTAGACCTTAAGCAAACACACCAATTCGTCCTCTAATGCCAGTCTTAGATGGAAAATTATGAAGAGAAAATGTTTGATGCATATGACGGGCCATATCGACAAGCGATCTAGGAAAGTCGTGGTACAGTGAGTGGGACAGACTACTTGTGTGTTGAGGGAACACCACTCAAGTGTGGTGTATGGTATCTCATTCGCTTACGCTGTTTACACAAAATTTCGGAGATTTACCAATGTAGGATCAAACCTTGTATGTTCTTTGAGATATGTTCCTTTACTCCTTCACGGTGAGACTGGACCTTGACGTGGTGTGACAACTTGCGCATCTACATGACCTTTTGGGCTAAACTGGACACAGTTACTCATACCAGGCAGGCCAACACGTAGAGGTCTGACAAACCACAGTCTCCTGGTCCTCCAGGTTGGGGGTTGGAAGATGGTTGGCATCTCTTCCTGAAAAACATACCATTTCTGGTACACCGTCACCCACCCGCTGCCTTGCGGTACAGGCTTTTGAGCCAAAGGCTTTGGTTGAGAACCCTAATCGTTCTCCTGTCTAGGTCTGGGCGTCCTGGCAGTATCTCAGCCCACACACAACCATGAATACTCACAA
>QNGE01000484.1:7954-28700 GCA_008508345.1 Paragonimus westermani | reverse complement strand
AAGACAACGGTGAGGGCCGTATTACTTTACGGCAGCGAGACCTGGCCGCTCAGGGTAGAAGACGTGAACCGTCTTCAAGTATTTGACCACCGATGTCTGCGTTCAATCGCTCGTATCGGGTGGCACCAGCGTGTAGGTAACGAAGAGGTTGGAAAACGGGTGTTTGGTAGTGATTACCAAACGAGTTCTTTTGTTCAATCCCCACGTTTTCACAGGCTTAGATGGTTAGGTCACGTATTAAGGATACCAGCTAGTCGTTTTCCACACCGAGCACTGTTCGCTGACACTGCGACCGACTGGTGTGAGGTGAACAGACGACCTGGTGTAGGGATTGGCCACTGTGGGTCGTGTTCGTCTCCCAGGCTGGGGTCCTCGCGACTCGCAGAGTCGGCGGTTGGAAACTCTAGGTGAGATGGCGGCTAATCCAGCTCAGTGGCGTGAATGTTGTCGTTGTTTGGCCCAGTTGTCTGTGAAGTGAGTGCATTTGATGACGCGTGGCAGTGAAAGACGTAAGGAAGCTGTCTCGCTGATGACGCCTTACTCTCACTTGCAGCTCGGTTGTTTGTTTGCAAGGTGTAGGCATCTTGATGCTGAATGTTTGAATATGGACGTAGTTATTTTCGGTAGTTAGGTCCCTTCCCGTACCCTTCTTTTTTCCTTCTTTCTTTTTATACAGGGTTTGCTGTTTCTTCATGGTTGTGTGGCACTTAAGCATTAGTGTGAACCACTGATGTATTGCTGTCTATGATGATGATGATGAACGGCTTTACACACGTAAGTTGTCCGAAAGTGGGCTCAATCTACGCACTAAGTTCATAGTTTTTCAGAAAGGCGTGACTATCGAAGCACGCTGTGTTGGCGAATTTGTAGAGAAAACAGAACCGTTTTACGTTGTTTGCTCACAGGTTTCTGTATGATCCGTCTAACAATGTTTATAAGGACGTTTCTGAATTTTTACGATAGTGTAAGATATGTAGGACATTTACGGATGATAAAATACCCTACGATTGACCCCGTCTAGCTAGCATGCGTGACCAATCACCTGTCATTGTTTTGCTCGCAGCTCGTATCCACAATCTCCAGTTCGTCTAACTCAGTCATTGATTTTCACCCACATACCTACATACTCGTTGTTGTCTGTGAATCGATTCCTCTCCACTCCTGTGAATACGGCCGTCAAGACATTGTCACCAACTAATCGGTCCGCCCCAAAGCCGGGTATTTAGTCAGACATCAGACCGATCTGATCGCACTTCGTCGGTTCGTTTTTGCTTGTCCGTCGCCTACACTCACAGTTATATACTTGGACACTTGATTTGGTTGATATTCAGTATCGTTTTTTATACGTGAATCGCTCAACATTCGTCGAAAGAACGTACACTATACACACACTGCTTCTCGTGATAACAATTTTACCCAGTTAAGCATCCTGATGCCCAATGCGGGAATTCAGTCACCAGGACGGTTGACGTATCACTAACATCAAGGACAGCAATCAGCCAGTATTTTGCGCTGAGATACTGTTGTAACCCTTGGCTCGGTACGCTGGTTCGTCCTCGATATAATCAGACGATTGATAGGAAATCGGGTTATGCTCTTTGATGTAATTAACACGGTAATCTTGGTACCGAAAATACGCGGCAGTCCCCTTTAATTGCGCCCAAGACAAACCAAAAGACCGATGCAAAAAGCAACTTTGTTCGGCCCCGAAACGTGTGCAACAAGGAGAAAAATTGTATGGTATTTATAGGATGCATAGTGACCTACCAACATTCTCGAATCAGAAAACCGAAGGACAGACATAAAAAAGCAGTTAAGGTCACTAAACCACCAATGAGCGTAGCGGAATAAAGGCCAGACAAGTAAAAAACTAGTGGAGGTCACCTCTCGAATGTTCACAACACTTCCGCTTATTATGATTGGATAGGATCGTCTTCTCGAGGAAGGAGGCGGTTTTGGACGGAAAAATGGGTTCCTCTTACAGATACCTAACTATCTTACGACCACGAACTGAAAAGCAAACTAGTACATCATTTTTGTGAATTATTATTCCACTGGTCATGCGTGTTATCTTTGCAAATTAACGGAAAACAAAAAGAATGATTAGTTTTATTATGCATATCTCTATTTCAGTATAACCATCACGATGCAAACCTGAGAGTAGTCAAAAGTATTACTGTGAAAGATTTCGCAGAATATCAGTCTCCATAAACTCTATATACACTTACCTACAAAGTGCTTGAAACAATTTGATGATCACGTCTCAAGTATGCTGAATACCTTCTACATCAAAATGGGAGTGGGGAAAATGCTCATTGGCTAGTGAGGTGGATGTATTCTCACGCAGACTATAAATGTAACCAGTGTCAACGTTTCAAGAGTGAAATTATGTGAAATGAAAATTTGTGAAAGTCAAAATATTTTTCGTTCATTGGACCGTGTTATTGAGTGCAGTTTGCTTCACACAAATAATGCACATAACTCGTAGAACAAGCGAAAATTTCTTCAGTCGGCTATTTGATGTAATATAATCAAGGTCTGCTGACGCTGCCAGTGAATTATGATACTACGGACGTGCAAAGCATGATAGAGTATTAATTGGGTTGGTCGTGCTAAGTGGCTACTACGAATCTTAACAATACAGCAGTTAGCTGATACGATGTATTGACCGACTTGTTTTCTTACCGTGGTTACTAATTTCATACGTACTGTGTTGTGACTAGCCCGATGATCAAACACTGAAAACAAAACTTGTTCAATACCTGGTTGTTCTCACTACAACACAATGGGTAATTTCGAACGAGTAAAACAGTCCAATGAATCTGCCAGTTTTATGCACACACTTGTCAGACGACGGTATAACATTCATTTGCCACCGTGCAGTGGTGATGATGAGCGCTCCATTCTCAATGAGGTTAACGAGACAGATTAACGTTGGCAGATAATGAAAAACAATGATTAGCTGATCGTAAACTACACGAAGTGCACGAACAGCTAAAAAACAGAAACGAAAGTTGGTGAACAGCAGAGGATAAATTCAAAACATACTAAAGCAACAGGATCCGAATGGTTAACAACAGTGTGCTTACATATGACATGGTATATTCATAAGAACACGTGATATTTCCTTAGGAGCTAACGGAATTTTATGAACAGAAGACAAGCTGTGAACACCTTTCATAATAAACAAACGTTTAGTGGCTTTGGAAATAGACGGATCAGTTCAAACGGGTAAAAATAGTGAAATTACGAAGCATAAAATTACTCATTATTAAATCACCGACCAATTTGTGATGAACAATTAGGGTGTGCACACACCGAGCCCGCAAAGTTCAATGCGCCGCCAATCAGGGAACGTGAAGTTACCAGTCAAACTAATACAGTCACTGATACCCAGAATGGCTCTGAGTTCAGCACTTATTGACGGACAGGCGAGAATAACCGTGCTGCATAACCGATTTGTTTCAATGAGCGATCTACAAGTGATGGGTGGCCAAATCGGAGGCGAGATTACTTTAACACTCGGTGAAATATCTCAACGCGGCAGTAAGATATGTGCCAAGCTTGTGACGAGTGGATTACGGACAACACGGTCGATCACATGAATCATCACTCAACGAAATCTGGTCAACGGACGAGGAAAGACAGGCAATAAATCCACGAAAGAAGGTGTCAGCCATAGACGAAAGCCGGGCAGATGTGCACACGACATGAATGGAAACCTCAGGTGTATTGTGGACTGGAATTCCGGTTCACACACGTGAGCTCGCGCGTGGCATAAAAATATGCAAGTCTGGACAATAAAGATCGCACTTTAATAGACGAGATTTTGCCATGTAAATAAATACCCAGTCAAAAATAAATTAGAAGTTAACAACCTTTTCAGGGTCTTGCATCCTTTTAGAGGGACACAATCAATAGTCGAGGCCTTTATCATTTCCGTAGTTTGCGATGTTCGCGAATACCCATGTTCCTGGAACAAACCCCGAGATTGCTAAGACACGACGCGGTCAAGAATTATTAGTCCGTAGGTTAACATCAGTGGGTTCAACCCCTAAAGCTGGAGGCTGTGAGACAACTCACATCGCTAGTGTGAAAGGTCGTTAGTCGTGGCGATATACGGAAAGTAATGGCAAGTCTGATTACGCAAAACTTTTAACTCCTTTTAACAGAATTCCAATGCTTCTGCTAGTCACATTTACTTTACAAACTGTCAAGTATTTATTCAGGTATTTCATGAAATAATACCAGAATCAACGGCAGCCAAAGCCATAGTGCTCATGTGTACGATCCAAAGTTGAGCATATATAAGTATGCATACTGTAGATATCGCTGCCACCCATATCACCAGTTAAAAACGGCCTGATATGTCCGAACTATACAGTGGTGTGTGCACAATTGGAGAAGTCGATAGCTCCACGAATTAACCTAACGTTACCGGGACAACCGTTAGAACCTTTTTCCTTAGCAATGCGGCGGCTACAGTCGGAATACCACCTGGGTCGTTAAGTGAGATCACGTTTTAAACAACCTGCTGCAACAGATGGCTGAAAAACGGACAATCACGTGTACAGGTTTGATCCTAATGCTCATTTAACTGATATCACTATGGCGCAGCGAACAGTTTTACTATCAATTGCTTCTCAAATACCCAGCAAGTTCAGGGATTCAGAATTCGAAAACACTAACCAGAATAGCGTGCCATGAAGCCCGGAATCCAAGTCCCAGTTCGTAAGAGAACGTATACTGTCGATTACTATTCAAGGAGGGTCAGCTGGGAATTGCAACCGGTAGGTGCGAGCCGTAACAGACAACCAAGTCATCACCTCCACATAAACTATCATCAACAGTGTTGTTGTTAGAAAAGACAAATGACAGTCACAATTCCTGCTCGTAAAGCACATTCGAAAGCAAACGTGATAACTTTCATTGAAATCTTCACTAATTTCATCCAACATGACAAACCACTCACAAATAATCCATATGTTGTGGACACCACTGTACTCTCAGAACAAGGCAAATTCATGGTGTAACGACCCACCTCTGATCATCGAGGTAAGCGTATTCCGAAAAACGGACACTCAAATTGAAAACAACATGGAATCCAAATACTTCCACCAAACCAATAAAGGAATAGAGAAATAATTACAATGGTGGAGCCTCAATCGTTCACAAGAAAAGTTCTGTTCCGTAAAAGCAATGGAATCCCAACAGAACAGGCATTCAATGATGAAGCGACATGCAAGTGGGTCGAGATAGGAGTGGCTACTCGTGCCACAAACCATTAACACCAAATTATTTCAGTAAAACAAAAACTGGGTGAGTACTAGAAGTACTAGAAGTACTAGAAGTAAAGAGGGTGAGTGGAATGTAAACAGAAGGGACGAATTCTCTCAGTTCGAGGACTACCAAATTTACACATTGGGATAGTCAAAGTGGGAGCTTATTTATGGAAAGCTTGTAGTATTCGCCTGCTTCCAACAATTCTACCTGCTTATTTCTACCAATTTGTATCGAAATCCTGTCAGATTTGACAGCGAGTCCGGAAACAGATTCGGAGGAAAGAATTGTTTTCAGTGACAACTCACTTATCAATTTTTATCATCATCCCAATAAAGATATCCATCCCATTTTCCTGGCTTTGACATAAAAATAGCCGAGACATCTTTTATGATAGGTGGTAGATGAAAAACCCGAAACCCGTGTTTAGTTAGTGTTGATGTGAAAATCTCATTTAGACGAAATCACGAACAATATGATCCGGGATCAGTTCTTTCAGTTGATTTAAAGACACCAGTTAATCTTTGGAGCGCTCAAATCAAAAAGCCAGGTGTACATGGTCAGCTGCCAGTACGTTTGTACGCTTACCGCCGTCGGTGGACTGATTAATGTAAACTTTGCATCCCCCCACTTACGCACTGTTCTTTGACGTTTACGCAAGCTTCTGCTCAAACTTGAGACGTGTTGATCCCAAAACACTGAGGGACATATTCCAAGAATATTCCACGTGAATCAAGTTTATTGAGTCCTTAAGCGAAACACACAGGAATTGGCACTTTTAAACAATTTAAGCAACCAGATAAATCGTATCCGTTTTACGACCTTTCCCTGATAGTGCGCATTTCTCTGTCGACTGTGGTCGAATACGCGCGGTGAATTAATAAAAAAAAACTCGAGAACCTAAATCGAAGCAGTGTCTGTTGAGAGGGTCATTGTATTGAGTTCACTGAAAATGTACAGGTCGGGGAAAAGGCAGGAAGCTTACGTAACGCTGAATGTCGGGTGGGTCGCCGAAAAAAATGTCAGTAGAAAGAGAAATGTTCGAGGTGAAGCGCATGAGAGAAGTAGGCAGCCACAAAAATACAAAACTAGAGGGGAATTCGACAGGAGGACGAAAATCCAACCACACTGCATCACATATATTAGGAGCACGTCACAACGAAAGACAGTCGAAAAAATTTTCGTTGGTTAGGCTATCCAGCTTGTCAACATGAACTATTGAGTACGTTCCGTGAGTTCAGGCTTGCATCCGCCAACCAAGAACGTTACGACATATTTGGGTGAAATGTTCCTGGTTGAACATAATCGGAATTCGAGTGGGTGGTGTCCAAAAATCAGGTCGTACTTTTGATTCTGCAGCCTCAACGAGCTAGTGAGTCGTGTGAACCACAAACTCTTCAAAACGGGTGGCGCAGCTTATAGAAAAAGCTCCGTACGGAGATAAGACTATCTCAAGTACAAAGGAAAACCGAAAGTTCCGACTGACATGATACAACGAGCTAAATGTGTTCAATCTTTTGCCCAGAGCTGAACCCCCCCAATTACGCAAGACATCATCCGCTAAACAGAGATACTAGACTGGGATGCTTGTTTCAACAGGTGAATGCAACATTGGGTAAACAACTTCCGAAAAGACTTTCAGATGAAATTACTCGACAGCCTGGGTAAGTAAGCTTCATACAAAATTGACCATTTTGGCTGTCGAGGTGCAGTCCTGATCTTGTGATCTACTGCGACTATTGTTCCGACCTTAGAGGAACAAGAGAACAACACAAACAGTCACTGAGAATGTAAGTGGGCATGGAACAAAATTTCAATAAAAATTCTAGAGCTTTATACATGGGGAAAGAGGAAGATTACAAGTTCATTTATTCACAACCACCATTAACTCTCCATCCACATCCACTTCCTCAACCAACGTTTCGTCGTTGTCATTTGCGCTGATGGTGACTGACTCGACAGAGAGACCTGGACGTGCATTAGCCTGTGACATGCTCATCGCACGCAACAACGGACCTACAAGTTCAGCCACGCCAGGTTCAACCAGATGTGATTGGAGCAAAGCAAGCAGGAGACCAGGTGTGACAAAAGCTGGTGCCGGAGGTGGTGAAGCTGCTAAGTCAGACAAAGCCAGAGGTCTATCCGGATGATTCTGTCGAAGCAGATCGAAGGCGATTCGAAGACGAAGATTTCGGCGCACGTCAGACAGTAGAATAGCCAACTCACGTGGTGTGAGGCAGTACAGAAGACGATCAAAAGGAAAATGAAATGATTCTGGCAAAGGCAAGGGGCAAACATCGATACGAGAAGCAATTGAAGAATAGTCTTGCGCGCAGCACAACTTCCCTATTAAAGTGAGTAGTTCCTTAGTCAGTCGGAATAGAGCAGAGCGGCAATCCACTCTACGTTGTGCATAATCGACAGCCATCTAGAAGAGCAAAATGAAATAGGGTAAAATAGAAAATAGTAAAGCCACCAATATATCATTCATGAGGTATGTGAGAAACCCATAATCATTCACCGACTCACCCGCCTGGCTTGTGCAACACAAACGTCCATGGACCATGGGACCGGGAACACACCCTGCGCGTGCCGCCCTTCGTTCGCGGTCAGATAAGTAATCGCATCCGGAATGGAGATACGCGGAGCTTGAGGTCCGGCCCAAGTGGCCTCCAATCCCATCAGCAACCCGAGTAGAAGTTTGCAATGTGGTAACAGAGGTCTTTGAGTACAGATCGAACGAGTGAACGGATCGGATGAAGAGGCTGTAAGGAGAAAATAATGGAAAACAGACCGGTATGTAATGAAACAAATATGAGACGATTTGAGCAAGCACATGTCCACATTTGAGCCATATGAGTAGGATTTTTATTTGGACATGCCACTATTACAGTTATAAATCAGATGACGTATGACAATCAGACAGAAAAGCAATGATAGATTTGTCGGGTACAAATCTTGCACGTGTGTACGCGCCACTGGCACCTCTATCTGATGTCATGTATTCAAGGGATTCAAACTAATTGAGTGAATTGATCGTGCCCTATCAAATCTAGCAGATAACAAGTCTTAATGAAGGCTTTTATCGTTTGACGTAGCCATCGTGGAGTTAGTATAGGATTTGTTCCAAATACTGCCGGTTGGAATGAACAACGGCCGACTTGATAAACGGTCGAGTAGTATACGAAGCATTTGACCGAACCAGGCCAAACAATATGTTATTACCATTGATAATAATCACCAACCACTTTTCACTACGATGGATATTGACCTTTGATTAATTAGACTAACAGTTGGTTTGTATTTCGACTCCATGCAATACGTCTGCCTTGCCTGGTGCAGGACGTCCAAATGTATTGGACGTTTGCTTGTATCATGTATGATAACAGATTTTTGTTTGTGCTGTATACTGAATGAGTTTTTCAACGTATATGTATAAATATACATATCTCTATTTTTAATTCACACTGTGTCATACCTCAGGTATAACCCTAGTAAACGGTGACTAACGGAGGTTTCATCTAATCACATTGTGATGAATAACCAAGTTGAAGGCGCGACTATTCCAACACAGTGCAATATCTCGACGAGGTGGTAAGATATGGATAAAGCCCACATGGGATGGAATGCCGAAAACATGAGCAACCGGATGAGTTACCACTCAACGAAATCGAACCATCAGGCGAGGAATGGCAAGTAAAAATCAACGACAGAAGGTGTCCCGAAAAACGCACACAATCAGACAGAAGTGCACACGGGGTGCAATTGAAAACTGCGCTTGCGTTGTGCACTGGAATTTCGGCTCAGGAACGCGACGGTGTACGTGACGTAGAAACTTGCGAGTGGAACTGTAGAGATCTCACATTACTGAATGACTTTTCGCTAAATGTCGACGCTAGTTAAGTACCGACAACTTCACGGACGAGCGCGTAGACAACAGCACCAAACCTCAGAACAAGATGGATTTCACGCGCGCATTGTTGGACACTGTTATCAAAAAGGATAACTTGATCCTTGCTTGAAGATAAGCAAAAATCCCCGAAATACAATTCAAGTTATAAGTGAAATGAACTCGGTTCATTTGATATTGAACATCTAAACCAAAGTGTTGGAAGCCGATAACATGATACAAGCTGAATACGTGAGATTGTAAACCTATCTTCTAACACGCACTGGAGTACCTACAAACTTCGAAACACTCTGAACAACCATGTTTGCAGTCGCAACAGATGGTACCAGGTAACAAGCAAGTCACTCACTTTCCGAAACAAACTGTGAACTATCTGAACTGTTGTGCTCGGAAACCAGCACCGGACTAGTTGACCGTTGTTGTTTTTCAAGAAGCTGACACTCGGTGATCAGAGGTTGTTGGAGTACCATATTCCACAGCTGTGCTAACTCAGAAGCTCGGTCGGTCGCGCACGGATTGAGTCGAATTTGGTTAGCCCCCATCGCTTTGACCTCTGGAACGAAACCATGCAGTAATCCGAGCACGCGCTCCAATCCCACTCCAGTCGGTGGAAAGACCAGAGCCAGTGGATTTGGCAAATGAGTGACAGAGGCTTGCGGAATATGCATACCGTGAGGTAGGAGCACAGACTGCACATGGGCACCGAGCAAATATGCGTTTTCACGTGTAGCTTCAAGTGAACACAAAGTCCAACAAACTGCGAACCGGAAAGGATTTGCGGTGGCGTCGTTCACCAGTCTTTTCATGAGGTCGACCCAATGAAATAGAACTGGTTGCCATTCTGAAAGACAATGGGCAAAAAACAATAACAGTATTATTGTATGGAAGCAAAACAAGTAGTATATGCTGCAAAATAGGTAAGATGAACAATTCAGACAAAGCTCACATGTAATTCCGCAGCCACTATCGTTTACTAGTGAATGTAAAACTACGGCTCAGTCGTTTTGTTTGGCGCGTTAGCTGGCTTTCCTAAATGCACGCTCGTAGGGTCTTAAAGATACAGGCATAATGAATATAAAAGAAATGACAACAGAAGAATCAGTCATCCTTTACTAACAATATACAGTATGTACAGGTGGCTTCGACCGGACGATCTTCAACTGTGTATATGGTCACATCCCCAGGTTGAACAACAACACAGCCAATTCCTAACTTGTCAACTACGAGAAGTATATGCAGACGGTGGATGAATAAACACTCGTGGCCCGTTGATTTCTTTCTCCCTGTTGAGTAACGGGGTAAGCATAACCTCCGTCAGTCAACGGTAACTGGGTCACTGACATCACGGGGACTAGGTAACAGAGAAGTCAACCAATCCGCACAAATACTTCTCGCAGTATAGCTGCTCGAGTAGTACCATTTTAAATTACAAACGATGAACTCATAGAGACCAACGTTACACGACGGTAAAGGGTGTGAAATACGCATGCACAAGATCAACCGAATTTCTGCAATATTCTGACCGAGTTTTAAGATTTTACATTTTTACTAAAACACGAAATGCTATGTTTTACATACACACACACACATTCCATGTGTAAAGGGCGGGAATCGGTTCGAGGGGCACTTCGAAAAGGCAACATTCTGAAACAAAAAGATCCAAAGATTAACGAAAAAACGCCATCCATCTCTTTTTGAGGCTGAAATACACCTTTCTTGTATGCAACTTATCTGTGATCGTCACCCAAAACACTTGGTTTGCCAACTTCGCCCATTCATACCCCACAAGTTGTCTATAAGATTTAGGTGAGAGTTACTTGGTATAATGCCTATGATTTGGAATGATGGAATGCATATTAGTAGGATTTAACATGTTCAAGGATAAAGTTTCTCCTGTGCATCTGAAAAGCAAAATATCCTACTACTTAGTAGTAAAAGATCGGATAGCCGTTCCATGAGCGTTTTAGAGAGGCGACATCGGTTTACTATTCCGTATGACTGATTCCGGTGTTCCCTCGAACGAACGGCCATCATAGGTTCGTATGATGAAATGCCTTTAGTAGTATTGTGTCGGAACCATAGAGGGTGACAATGAACAGATGGTCAGCCCAAGTGCATGCGATTCAGTCAGTAAAGAGGCCACATTAGCTTCCGATGAGGAGAGTGGTTTCTGTATCATTCGTGTGAACACTTAGAGCCCCGGCGTTTTTCAGTTGAGAGATATTTACTATTATACACGAAACAGGTTATAAAGCTTCTTCCAAAAAGTTTAAGTACAGCCTTCCAACCTCTTGATTGTTGCTTCTGCTGCTGTTGTACCGCACTAAGTGGAATACAACAATGTGTTGACGATGTTCGCAAATCACGCGATAATCTCAATTCCATTCATCACACACCTAAAGACTGTTTTCTCACACTGAGTTGCATTCTGGATGACACACTTGAAGTCACAGTATTGAAAAGATGGTTAGTAATCTTGCCAGTATTTGAAAAACGAACTCCAATTATCGGCTTTATGATAGGAAATGACATACTTAGCGTTGGTCATCAAGTGCACGTCAGACAGTAGGCTAGCAGACAAAACTGGACGATCAGACCACATTGAAGAGCAGCTCCAAGTAAAGTGTTATGTGAGAAACCAAGGCGTCAAAATCAAAGGTAAGGAAACAAAGAAGAACAACAAACTAGACAAGATTAAAGGGAACTACTCAAGGTCTCACAAACAGAACAGTCATTGACTATGATTTCGTACCAATTCCAACAGTCCCCAACCACAAATGAATACTGTCCTTACGTCACTGGTCACGAAGTTTGTCAAGTCCCATAGAACCAAGCCTAGACGTTAAAACTTTCATCCTTGAAATCCCAGTCACACGGTGGCTCTTTGTTTGACATTCCCTGCCTAACACAGGTCGCGAAAAATTGTCCGACGCGAGAGACTATAGCTTGTTTGTTCATGCCGCTGGAGTCCGTCCGGCAAGGTGAACATGCTTATCGGCATCTTATCCTCCTTGTTATTTACTAAATGTTTGGGAAATGCGTGCAACATCGGACTGATTGATCGTTACAGCCCGACTGTGGAAATTAGTGGCGATTGACCGGTAGGCAATCAGATCGGTCAGGTCAATGAGAACAAACGAGACTATCTGACCACATCACCTATGGCACATCCCGTTATTACCCTGCAAGCCAACTAACAATAGACAGGAAAATACGCATTCATTCGATCAGAGTTGAATTCACCCCATCCAGTCTTGCCTAATCATCGCTGTTGTGTCACGTCACGCGCATTTAAAGCTCGTTAAACTGGTGTGTCCCTCCACGCATCGCATGGGCTTTCAAACTGTGGGGTCAAGCACACACCTTGAGACCATCACTCAGTGCATGTTTCACCAGCCAAGACAAAAAGTTATTTGACCAGCTTGTTGCGCATGATTGAAGTAAATTACATTTAGATGAGTGAGGGGGTAGACATGGAAACTTGTGTAACCATGATGTTATAAAAATATCGACCAGAAGCTGTCAGCGCCTATGCTTGCACGTTTGTCCAAGGGGAACGGTTGGGATGAATCCATTCAACGGCGCGCACATCATGCATGACACACTGGTGCAAATACTTGTGTATCTATTAATTCAAAGGTTGCATTCACTTTGAGATAAACTGTGCGTGTTGCTATATAACCGACTAAACAGAGTTAGGACGTTCTAACCTGATCACATGAATCATACTAGTTACCAAGAACGAATGGTAAACCTTAGACTTGATAAACGATGTCATCATTTAAGGCCGTATCAGCACGACACATTATAACGACGACGACCACTGAGAATAAAGTGCATAAATATGTTGACCAAACAACATATGTACAGCAACGTGGGAGTAGAACAAGCCCATATAAAGTGAAAAATCTCAGTCAGAAACACACCGATTGCCAAGTGGAGTATGAGGGAGTTTTTGCAGTCTAGAACGAACCCCGATACACCGACGGCACCATCTAAAAATGTTATATTTGTTTCTATGGTCATTTTAGGAACTGTCAACAGTTTGCAGGCTGAAATCACCGAGCGTCCCGGTTGATACCAAACACTGGTAGTATCTTGTAAAATGCTATGAATTCGCCATTCCTTTTGCAAACTTCAGCCTCAGACATGTCTTCCTCAGCAAACGCATTTGATACACAAACGATATTGCCTTAGGAGCCATGGAAGATGATTTACACTCAGAGTATAAGTTACGGCATGATGTAACACGTTCCATTGCCTTGCAACTGGGTATTTAAGCCTTGATCTTCATAAATGTTAAAACGTATAGTCTGTTAGGCATGATGGCCGTCAGCTCACGGATTTTGCTGTACCTTCTCAGATCATTCCAAAGGAACAAAACCGTCCTGCTGTAAGGTATTTAGGTAGCTGTCTTATATAGAAAAGTCAAAGCATATGTGATATTTTACGTAGAACACAGAAATCTGTGTCACACACTTAGAACCTGATTGCAATGGTGATGTATACCTCCATACTGGCTGTGTAACTTGCAGACATGCTTTGCAGACCTTCTTGTGAAATATTAGAGAGTACGATAGAAATCGACGGCCTTGCTCAGTGGTCAGATGTGTTTAGCAATCCCATTTCAGCCTGGGTTTTAATGTTAAATCTATAACCACCGTTCACTCTCAGGTTTTTCAATCCTAACATTTGAACTTATCCTGTTGAAAATCAGATTCAATCACTAGATGCCCGGTTAAGACAAAGTATTGTCGTACATCTGCACCTATTGCACGAATGTGCTTAACAAAACTAAGACTCCTACCGAAGCGTTCCCTCATCTTACTAACAAAGCAAATTCTCGTCTTAAAGGTAGGGTAATTTTAAGGGAAAGATGACCGACACTAGTTCAACATGATAACGTGAATTTTTCACTCCTCAAGTAAGTAACGTAATAGACTGTGTTAACTTGACTTGATCAAGTACAACAGTATAAATGCTTAAATGTCATAAAACAATAAGAACAGTTCTGGTTAAACAAAAAGAGAAATGAAACACGAGAAGCAAATGATGATAGATTAATCAGAAAGTAAGCAGTCCATTAGCAACATGTTAACTACAGGAGGTTATAAATGAAGAAGAAATCGGTCGTGGCTTTCCCGCTTTGTTAAATGTCTTTAAGTAGAAGACAATTCAGTCGAATAACGTCAATGAACTCGAACTACATACAAACCTTCAAAGGAGAAGTCATACAACAGTGAAGCATTATTGATTTCTTGTACGTTTTTGTCGACTGATTGACAAGAAAACATGAGGTGAACCGCGGAATATGGATAGAACAAATTTGACTACAGTTAGAATCCTACCCAGCCACTTTTAATTTTAACGGCTAAATGACAGTAATGCACGGAGTGCATCAATTCCAATAATCAAAACATCAACCAAATGTGGATGTATTTACCAGCGTGGGTGATCAGACTGTGCTTAGGAGATAGCTCGCCATGTACAGACCGTTCAGCATGGATGAGACCTGAACTCACGCCGGAAGCGTTCCCGCTGACACCGGGCGGACGATTGCGTAACTCGCCACGGTTCGGTCGCAGGAATTGTCCTCTTGATAAATTATCCACTGCGTCCACCGGTGGAGGATTGGTTAGTAGCAGATTTCCGTTCTGCGATCGCTGATTACCCAAACCCGGTTTGAACAAGTCGTCCGGTAGGAAGGATGGACTAGTCACCAGACGAGCCCAATCAAACGAGCGCGAGTTGACAGTACGCAGCATCGGGTACGAAGTCAATGCAATCGTGTTCAAATTCCACAGCTTGAGGGCAAAAGCGGTACGGAACATTTGATCGACAAAAGAGGAAATCAAACGAACAGATGACGTACTTGAAGTTGTTCAGTTAACAAAAAATACGTTGCGTTGGCCGGAACATGCAGTGTTTACAATTGCAAAGTCTTGTGAGCCACGGTAAATGGTGAGTTACTCAACTGGTGTTCCAGAATGTCATTCACCTAATCACCAAACGTATTAATAATGGCATTCGACAGAAGTGCAATCATACGGAGGAATTATGTCATCTTCACGCACCGGAATACTGCGTAAAAGGGCAATCAGTACGGTCAAATGGAAACATCTCACAGTTTTCAACCTGTGGTGAGACACTGCTGACTACTGAACACAGTCGTCTTGCTCGACGGGACTATTTGGATTGGGCGCGTTCTACATGTCACCCATTTCGTTCGCCTACCTCGTGTAGTGTGCTCGTGTTGAGTCAAACTAGTGAACAGCATAGGACCTGTGACAGACGTATGAGGACTTAAATGTCAAAGCTTGTTCCGGTAGAGCGTTCCTGTATTCCTGGTTGGAGTTCAAAAGGAAACAAGTACCCTCTGTTGGCGACACTGTTATATATTACCGAGAAGCGTAACCAATGTAGCGCAAATTGTTTGGTCGACTGTGCTGAATTCCCCCCTTGTAATCTAGCTCATGCATTTTTAGCATGCTGCGAAGGAGCGCGCAAACAGACGTGGTGGGTTTGTACCAAAGTTTAATATGTCCTGAGCAGTATACGTAAGCACAAACAATGGTAAGCGTGTAATTGAAATGTCGAGTTCTGCAGCTTCACTACTCAACTCTCCCCCACAAATAGTATGCCTGCCTTTAAGCTTATCCAGAAACCCGGGTAACGTCATAAAGTCGTGAATCCGCAGCACCCGTTCTTGCAATAATCGATCACACATACGGACCATCATATTCAAACTACTGGCAAACGGCACTATCTACCCAACTTGCGTTAGTGACTCATTTTCAACAGGTCACCTGGTACGAAATGTTCACATGTGCTGTATATGTGTTTCACACAAAAGTTGGCCCGGTGACACTGTCAGTGAGTTAGGTTCTGGTCGTTCTGCGGATTTGTAGGAAGTGAGAGTAACGAGTACAGTGAAATGAAGCAACTGTACAAGTTTCCACTAACAGACTCTACAAAACTACAAACCGATGACTTAAACAATGGATCCAACACTGAGTAATAGCACCACCGCCGAGGTCCACATACACACATCGCTTCAATGCAAACCTTATCTACAACTCACCGCCGAAAACCACGGTGATTATTTACTTACTTTGTTTACGCCTGACTTGTAGGTTAACGCGGGAAAGTGATGCAATTCACAATGAGTACAAACGTCAGGCTGTTCGAGTCGGATACGAGGCAGAAGGCTGCTAATAATTTAAAGACGGGTTTTAACAAACGCGGTGTTTACCGAACCATCCTTGAACCATGAAAAATTTGGAACAATTATTTCACTTCAGAAGCTCGAACAGTTAGAATACGAAAAGTGGCAGATGGAAACATTTCGTATTGACTCATTAGTACCAAATTTACAACATGGACCAATTTTTAGATCAAAAAAGTAAGGGGAACAGATAATCAGCAGGTGATTCAGGATGCGTCACTAAGTTCAGGAAAAGGACAGGTTCACGAACAGTTGTTTATGAACACACAGAGCTGGCTTGAGTCAGACGATTACGACCACCTCAGCTAACTGTAAAGACCTTGGGTTGGAATGACATAACAGGGTTCTGAATATACAAGAAGACTCCATAGCGTGATCAAAACGTGTCTAGCGAATGAGAAAACTGTTTCAGTAACATTGTTACTTGTCGGTAACACTGACTTTTGCAATCAATCAGGCAAAAGTTCTTTTATTCTGGAGGTCGAGCATCTTTCGATTCTTTAACGTTCTTCACAGTTACAAACAAATTGGTAAACACAATGTGAAATGACATCGATAGGGTGATCTCCTCTGATTAAAAGCAATGGTAGTTTCTGCGTCTGAGAAAGTATATGGGAATCAGCGGGCTAAATACTTCTCTAATTACATTTCTCGGTCATCTTAAAAGACAGCTCCTTACAGAACTCTTTTTCTGCACCGGTCACCTCTTCGGATGGTGATGTCCGTCTACTGTGCTTCTCCACGAACTTTTTGAAGTAACCAATTTATTGTAGAACAGAAATGATCAAATCTAGTTCCTCGGCAAGACTGTCGTAAGTAGACATTCGCTCTGTTTGTATAAACAGCGTATTCACTAACGCACGTTTACGCTGGACCAATGTGAAACTGCTGACATTCACATATTGACCGGACGACGTTGACCTCCCATAGACAGCTATCCTAATCGCACCAACTTCTCGGCGATTTGTGTGTTTAGAAATGACAGGCAGCTGGCCTCTAATTCACACGTAGCTGTCAAGTTGGGATGACAACTACTTAGGCGTTACACTAGATTATCCATTACCTGTTTGGACAGACTGAATATTACCATGTCGTCGAAGTAAAGTTTGCGATATGATGTGCTTGCTTAATTCCCAGCGTAAGGATGTCCCCTAAGATGGGAACCAGTGGACCTCCCAATGCTACTCCACTAAAATGACGGCAGAACCGATCAATAAAACAAAAGCTGACATTCTCAGTAGAAAGTAGCAAATTTTCCTTAAACATATCGGTAGAGAGAGGCAACAAGCTCATAAATACAAACAGTTGTTTCGTGCAACGGGATGTTTGTGAACACAGACTGAATGTCTACAGATAGCATCAATTTATAAGTAGGAGATTGATCAAGTAGGGACAATCTCTAATGGAATGCTCCTGGAGTTTCCATTCTCGTGAAGATGGGGCAAGGATTAGCGGGCGCCCCAACCTATGGTCTGTAGAGTTTTCTAAGCCCAGATTGGTCTAAACAACATCCCAGACTTGTGTCTCCAGCAAATACATTCGGTAGATAAGATAATTTTGCTCAAAGTGTAAGCACCTCACCACGGGCAATAAGGCAGATAAAATACAATAGCTCGATTTTTGTGGATTTTTAGATAATATGCAAAGAAGGCAGCAGAAATCACCTATGGCGTTGCGGACCTCGATAACAGGAAGAGCGAGTTAGAACTGACAACGTGATGCAGTCAGTGTTAAACTTACAACCACAGTTCGCGCGACAGTACCATCTGGTCGAATTCATGACCACCTACGAATGATGGAGACGAATGATGATCACTGTTTCACATCGATCCGACAAAAGCACGGGATTGGCCAAATTGACCATTGCTACCTACGACATGTAGACGCGACTGTCCAGGTCTACAAACTTGAAGAGTAAGTCAGACGAAACTAGAATAGCAGCAACACGATTAACAGGTATGAGATAGTGTTAGAGGTAAGTATTGATCACCGAATTCGCCCGGTTAGCATGAAATTTCCAGCTTCAAGTAATAAAAAACGAATAAAGTATGGATGGTGAATAATGTGTGAGACACCACATGCACCAAAGAATGACTCTACAAAGGCAAACCCACCGTCCTGATTGTGTCCCAATCGGACAGGCAACGCAACGCAGTAAACCGCACCAACGGACGCTGCACCGACATAGCAATCAACAGGTTTTCGACACGCCTTATCGAACGGACATGGTCGATTATGACATCCGGTGGACTATTATTGATCACGGATAATCGACTGATCAGTTTGGCTATCAGTTGAGTTGAGTATCTGGATATGCTTACGGAAAGCCTCGGGGTCAGATGAGACAAGCTCGAACGCTCACCGGAGCCGAGGGTTACGGTCTGGGACCTCACAGGTCCAAGGCGTACTGAACCGGTTGTAGATTTAGCCAAACGTGTCGGTGATGCGGAAGATCGGATGCACACAGCGGATGCGAATTCCAGCAGTGTGAGTAGCAAATTAAATGACTACAGTAAAAACATAAAGGGAACGGGACCAAAGTGACGATTTCGAAGAGGAGAATGGAAAGCAATTTAACAATTAGAACAATGTGGGCAAGTTAGAATTTCACGAGGAGACGAAAAGACTTGAAAGAAGTCACTGCTAGAGGATTGCAAGTAGACAGAACCCAAGAGAGGAGATATGCATTTCAAACCGAAGTCATCGAGCATTAAATAAACAAGAACAAGAACACAAGTGAAAAGCAGCTACCAGCAAAAAATGGTAAATACTTAAGAAACACAGTCTAGCTGGTTAACTTCTAACTTTCTCCAAATCGCGATACAAAAGTTCGCTTGACGTATTTCATAGCGAAATGAAATGACATAGACACATATGATGTGTATTAAAAGTCCTCACCACAAAAAATGACAGGTTACGAAACCGTCTAATTTATCTAGTGTGCAGGTAGGTAGTGGTTGGAAATGCCCATCTTCAGAGCGTGCAAGCAAGAAACCGTTTAGAGTCACACAGATGACCGCCATAACACTGAATTCGCGTTAGCCCAGTCGTAACGACACTCGTCTGTAAATCACAGGGTCGTAAGCTCCAGGTTCGGCTACTGTGGTTGCTTTTGCACATAACTGGGCGGTCTTATCGTATCCAGCCTGGGCAATCGTAAACGTATGGAAATCGCAACATTAATTGAACCAATAACCCACAAAGAATCAAACAGCCAGCCTTGTGAAGGACGCGTTCGAACCGGAACCGAGCATGCAGAGGAAATCTAACGATGAACCCTAAGAAACTACACCAAAAGCGTAAGGCAAATAATAACACATGAGCGAGAATAGAAGAACGAAAAAAGGCGGAGCGATGTGGAAGATTATCAGGGAGCAGCGTAAAATATGATAAAACATCGTATGCACTTACCTTCGAATTCGGATCGGCACACATCAATTTGAGCATCGGTACTAGGTGAGAACGGAGAGCTGTAAGCAGGCGCGGTTGCACGGAGTGTGAACGAATAAGCCCTTGCTCTCGCGTAATGAGCCATAGCAGTGACGACAACGAAAGAATGGCCGACGGCTTTGACGAATTACGCTCGACAAGCGCCCAAATACGCGGTAGAAATCGATCGGACAAAAGTTGGTGAATGTGGGAATGATGGACAGGCTTCATTTCAACTTGGCATCCGTGCCCTAGTCGAGCATTCCAACCAGCTTCAAGCTCATCCAAAATGGGGAAGAACAGAGCTAACGCGGTTGGCCAGTTCGTAAAGCTGGTGACTGATCGGTTTACGATCACTGAAAGATCCTCCAGCTCAGGAGCGGAACAACAAAGGTGTACTGAAACGGAGCGGGTGAAATTACGACGTACAGATCAGGGTGACGAATCCTTATTGAGATACGACTCTACTGTTCAGTCGGTCAGTTAGTTAATCCCACTGTATCGTTTGAAACCTTTCTCCAACGTTACAAATTGAACTACTCACTGAATGGTCGATCATGAGAAATCAGCTTTGTCTGAACAACTGAAGGAATCGCGTACCTACATGTTACATATGTTTTACTGGTTGAGATGAAAGGCCGCAGTCGGAACTCTCACGTTTGGGGACTAATGGGATCCAGATAGGCTCATAGTGTGAAAGCAGCCGTGTTTCACAAATAGACAATACATTTTTGCATCAAAAACTGGACAGGACCATGTTGCATCATTCAGCCCCGACTGGGAAGTCGCTGCACTCCAGCCTCCGTAGCGTTCGATTAAATAGCTCCTGCTGAATACCGCGGATTCCTCCATTTACCTCTTTGCATACCGGTAATCCGCTTGAGACTGTGAACAGTTTCACA
>QNGE01000483.1:236050-277070 GCA_008508345.1 Paragonimus westermani | reverse complement strand
TGCCATTCCTCGTCTGTTTGTCCGATTTCGTTGCGCGATGGCTCGTCCGGCTGCTCGTGCTGTCCGCCATCCACCCAATGTTGGCCTAGACCGTATTCCAACAACGTGTCGAGATGTTCCTCTGAATGTTGGAAAAACCACGCCTCCGATCTGGCCGTCTGTCGTATTTCGCCTGCCCTGCCTCGCCCGTTGGTCCGATCCAGTCGAGCGATCACTCATCCGGTCGCGCACGTTGTTCTTGAGTCGATCGCGGCACGCTTTTGAACGTACCTCCCCGCGCGTTGAGGTATTCGGCCGAGCGTTCAAAAACTCGCACCTCCGACCAGACAATCTACCACAATAGTTCAGCTACAGACAAGCTTAAGAATGGGCTGCTGATGTGTTTTATCAAGATCGATGCTTGAGCCTTCTGTTTAAAATGGAGAAGGAGAAGTACACCCGAGTGTAAATGACTCGACCAAATGCGAGTGGTGATCTACCACTACATATAATTTCAGAGACTTCAACCTTGCGAACTTACTTGACACAGACTGAAGTATAAAGACTAGGAGGCTTAAAAGAGCAGCGTCAAAGAGCATATACTTATGAGATACAAACTGTTTTCCACATCATGGATATACTTATTGGTCTGCTGGATTCTGGGGTTTTCTTAACGAATATGGTTATACTTTCACTCATAGTCTCCCAAAATCTGTCAGAAAGCTTCGTAGGCGTTCCATCTACCTACTTTCAACATGAGTGTGACATTTTCTTCAGTTTACACATTTCCGTGTGAGTTTGTCCTTTGATGGTCTATAACCAGACTTGCCCTACCTAAAGCAGCTCGGGGAACCAAGATGTGTTGAATATGAAGGCGTCCAACATAGAGCAGTTTAGGTGTGTCAGAAAACAAAGGTTGTTTAATTGGTAGTTTCATTTACAAAAATGATGTATGCAGGTTCTACGGATCGTGGTATAAAATCAGGAAGTATAACGCATCACGAACACATCAAAAAACACTCTTTATCCACTACTTTGTCTGGACTCAAAATCGCGCCAGTCTATACACACTTTAGCTATACGTTGCTGACTGGCGAAAATCTCTTAGGGGCAATACACTTGTACTGAAATCCTTGCGAACTGCCATCAGAACAGAAGGGGCCAAGGCCATTTCGTGAGTTCCATAGAAAGCAGTAAGTGTAGGTACTAAAAAATGTATTGTGAGAGTCGTATGGTGTATACCGTTTAGCCGCCCTGATAAAATCACAATTAGTCGGGGTTTGGTTGATTTCCAGTTGAACATCACATTTGTTTGCAGTCTTCGCATTCAGATGGACTTTCCAGCCAGCCTCTTTCGAAAGGAAGCACTAGACTCGAGTTTCGCTCTCACTAGAGCTCATCAGATGGGCATATCCTTGCCACAGCCGGGACTAGAACTCCGGCCACGCTCTGACGAGGCAACCATGTTGGCCACTACACCATTCAATTCACACTAAGTACGGCCGAATTATCATTGCTCACAAGCGAATCTGGTTGGGCGTCCAGATTTAATGATTCGGTCGTGTTCAGCTAGGAACCTAATATAATTAGCGTGTTTTTCGGCTGTTCACTCGACTTCTACAGGCTTGGCCACAACAACATAGGCGTGATAATTATGCGCCACCGAAAGGCAGTGGACAAAGAAAATGTCCAGTTTGGCTCGCATGGTGCACACATGTACATGGTTTTCATCGTCACGGATGTGCACCACCTGACTAGTCATTCACCCACAGTGGAGCAATCAGCCTGTTAGTGTCGTCAGAGTCCCAATGTAACGGCAGTGGACCGGAGCGGTTTCGTGATTAGAGGAAAATCAGCCAATGAAACCTCGTACAAGCTGCTACAAGCGGAATTGACGTTAATCGACGTCAACCAATTAAAAATGATGATGACTTGCTGTTGAATTTGCATGTAAGAGATGGTAATTGAAATAAGCTGTCCGAACACACGTCAGACTTCAACAACGAACTACAAACAAGGTTGCGGAACGTAACAAAGAACGAGTCAGTCAAACCGCAGAGTTGTTTGTTGCCCAATAGCAGTCGTAAAAATTGTTGTTTCTCTATAAAAGGGTTTTCTAGTGAATTATGATTAGCTATTACTGTACAGGCCACTGTCTTCCTAGTTTTTTCGATCTGGCAACGCAGTAGGCGACGGTCAGTACTCCTTGCGTACGTGATATTCGATATTCGTAAGTTCATCCTTTCTTTGGCCCAGTTTCCGATTCCATGTAGTCTGTAGCTTTTACTAGTTTGTCCCACCCGGTAGCCTTCCATACCGTTTGGCATGCTGGCTGACACAGATCAGTAGTTTGACGATCTACTGGTACGTGGAAACGTACACCGATGAATCGCACTTTCACTCCAAGAAATTGAATGAAACAGTAAGTTCGTGGCAAGTCTGGGTGGAGATCAGCAGTCTACGGTCGATTCCTGCCCGATAAACGAAACCATCCGGGTTTTTGCAGTTTGCACAAATCAATACCTCTTAATATGCTTGGCTCGAATCTTACTCTGACAAAAGGCACGGTTTCATTAGTACTAACTATATTTAGTAGATTTGTGTCTCCAGAACATCCATAGCTACCATGTCCGCATCTAGTTGGCATCGTTAAATTCATACGGAAACAACGGTAAGGAATTGTTCGGGTGTGAGCGCTTCAGACTTCAGTAAGTAAGAATACATAGTCTCCTGTATCTGACATCAAACACGATGCTGGTGTGTTCGTGTGCATACAGGTTACTCAGCCTCTCATCTCCACTCCTGAATATCCAAGTGTTATTGTTCTCATTTTATTGCTCACGTAATGCATAGACACAAAAGTGGAGGTGATGTCGCACTTGAGAGGCCAAGGAGGTGACAACTGGAAAACGTTGAAGAACTACCTGTGTAGTTGAACGCAGCCTGTCGTCCGTTCACTACCATGTCATCCAGCCCTCGTTTGGGGGAAGGCTTTTGACCCCAGACCTAGAATGTACAATTCAGCGGTGACAGGAGCACTTCAAAGATACCGCCCGCCCATACCCTGGCCTCTGTCTGATCAACTAAAAGTAATGAGCTAGCCATTCCATGTCATCTCACCAACGGTTAGAACTAAAAGGTTCCGCCATAATAACAGTGTTCTGTTGATGTTCTGCTAGAATAACGAGACACTCTGGGATTACAGATCTCCGACCGACTGTTCTGGCAATCAGCTAGCCTTCCAGAGTTGGCTGCTTGCCAACATTAATCCAACAGAGCAAGGCTTGGGTCAAGGTGACTAGCTGAGTACATCGCATAACCTATCAACAACATGCGAATATGAAGTTGTGTCACATAATCATATGAGTAACAGTTCGGACAAACTCATACTGCTAACAGACTGTTTGGTCACCGCTGGTCAGCGTGCCAACCGAACCCTAAGGAATAGGGTTGGGTGGAATGAACTATTAACTTTCATACACAAGACAGAGGGAGAAATGGTTACTGGACAAATGACCGACATCCCACATAGGTCACATACATCATGGATACCGAGATTCCCATCACAATAACAAATTTCTTCGTTCTTGCTGAATAGGTCGTTTCTCTGCAAGTGCATGGCTATAGATGTAAAGCGTTTTACATACGCCTAATTCGTGTAGGCTCAGTGCTCTACACCATCTTCCTGTCTTCTTCAAACCTTGGGTAGCAATGCTAAAACTGATAGATTCCAGACGGTTTATTTACAAAAATTATGCAGTTGCGCGAATGTGATGCAAATATTGCGCTACGAGCTGAATGCTCTCAAATAGACATGGTTGGCAGCATCCACTTCCGATTAGCCTGTCACAGTGATCGAAGCCAAAGTACGCCTGCGCTTAACCATCACCGCAATCGGATTGCGCCGCACCACTTGCGGTTCCACCCACATACCACATATCCAGGGTAAACCCGAAGGAATAAGACAGGGAAGTGTACGAGTGGGGCGTTTGTGTCCAGCCGGCCAATGCTGGTCAGCCAGTTGATTGGCTAATAAGGAAAGGACAGTCTTATCTCTCGGACAGTAAACAGAGAGAGGCTGCAATGATGAGATCTAAACTGAGAAGAAAGATTCACGAAGTGTAATACAAGAATCGTTGCAGTGTGAGTGCATGTAAGTGCATCCCAGAGAGGATAAGGGTGAAGAACAAAATTCACATTGGACTACGAAAAGTCGGACAGACACTACAACAAAAAAACCGAATAATGAATGAGTAGAAGATTACAGACACCCACATTTCTGTAAAGCGGAGAGGATTGGATGTCAACGACCAGTTGTTGGCCGATTCAGTCATTAACAGAAAGTATACATACTTACTTATACAAGCATAGAAACTTCCGACCGGCTGACAACTGCAATCTGATTGTCGATAGGCATAGTAGGATATAAACTGAGCATCGCTTACATCCGATTACACTTTTTGAACCTGTTAATTCGTATATCATTAGTTGGCTTGCCCGTCTGGTTATCTGCTAGGAAATATAATAAATCTGGCTCAATTTAGGTGTCATTCACACTGATCTATTAATTGTTTCGATGTGATCGGATAATTTCGCTTTTGTCCTGAGTGGTATGCTGGACAGGCACATGTTAGTTCCATGCACGGTGAATGATCAAGCCCGGTGTTCCTAAATGTCCTGATTGATCAGACAAACTTTTCTGTCTGATGATTGATTGGGTAACGGAATTCCTTTTAGTATCAGTGAAAGGAACCAGGTGATAAAAGCCACACAAGTTGACCATGGTGTACACCAACCAAACGTTGTGCGGATCGAGATGAGTTCATTTGAGCGAGTGATTGGAATGTTCCTGAACATATTTTTGCATTTACAAGGCTAAGCAGCACAGGGTAGCACCAGGTCGCCCAAGCAGTCTGTCGATAAGGGCGAGGGAGGCCACGACAAAGTGCGCAGGTGGGTGCAGGCGCAATAACGGTCACGCAACGGAGACACCCTGCTATGTTGTTCGTCTCACCCCACTGTGTTCATATAAAGCTACCAGGTCCAATGTATTCTTGAGCCAGCCAGAACTTGCACAAAATGCAATGGGTCGAGCGACCCTACTGGTTTTCGGCCAGTTCGAAGAGTGTGACAGAATTGTGCTAGTCCCACTGTTCGTCCTGAGCTGCTACTTAGTGTTAGCAAGACAGTGTTGCGAACAAGCTGAACTCAATTTTACATGTCCAATTTTTGAGTTCTTCTGCCATGACTTTGTGTTTCAACACACATCTTACCAGTGAGTGAATTCAGTAAAATCTGAGTAGGACGTCAGTTTTTCATGGATTTATAATACCTAACTTGAATTTTTTGAAAAGTATAATTGTGTGTGGGGGCAGACAAGGTTGAGGGATAGTTTAGTTGGCCTCCGGCCTATGACGTTACTTCCATATACCTACAGTTTCACGCACTGGTTTGCAGGCTTACAACCGCCTGCATGAGCTATGGTTTGTAGCAGCACCAATACTGTCAGATGTAGGGAAATGGTTTGCTCACCTGAATTTGTGCAGTCATTTTTCCAGGCTCCGGTGAGACCATATGAAGCTTTGTCCGGCTGATTCGACTAAAGTGGTCATTTAACCACTTCTGTCTGGGCTGAAATGAACTGAAAATAACTCACTGGAACTCTGATGAAAATCTGTGGAAACTAGCAGGGATCCCATTCACAACTAGGTTTGTACAATCCACTTTGCTTCGTTGGATTAATTTGGACAGGAAGTCAGGTGCTATAGAACACCATGCTAAGATCCGTACAGGGTGGGGACGGACAGATCAACAACACCCTCTTCCTAAAATCCTGGATTACTGTCAAAAGTACAGGTGGCTAACGAATGCAATTTGTCTAGGATGCAAAGATGTGTTAGGCACTGGATTGATTTGGAAACGATACAATGGCTCGTGCTCAGGGGTGTACTATATATATATATATATATATATATATATATATATATATATATATATATACAACCGACATTCCATTTGTATACGCTCCTGTAATATAGGATCTGTGAACTTCTGTCCAGCACATTCGGTACTAAAAAGCTACCGCGTCTAGTTTACCTGCTTTCTACATTGTTTTCCAATGTTTATAAACAATATTATGGATGATATACAGATTCATTCGTACTACATTTGGTGCGGATATCTTACAATATTATGGATGATTTAATTCGACCCTCAATGTTTGTCAGCACAATCCCGACACCTGATGGAAGGCCAACGTGCACAAATACACAGACGACAAATTATTGTGATTAGCAAGTTTTCAACACTGGAGAATCAGTCAGCATTCTCTATTTTCCTGATCAGTTTGGGATACGATTTAACACAGGGGCGAAAAGTTTTGAAAAACGGTTGTTGGTACGTACAGTTGATGTTAGCTAATCAAGCTGTGAAGATCATTATGCAATTTGTCTAAGCTGGAAACAGTCTCACCACAAACGCGTGTATAAAGAATAAATAGGAGACATGCATTTTTAAATTTTTATGGGCTTTCGCTAAACTAACACACTTCCAATAAAAGACACACATCTCGGGCTTTTAAGTGAGGTGTACGTGGGATTTCGAAAAGTGATCGTTCAAAGTTGCGAAAGAAAACATCTTTAAGTAAATAAGCGTCGTTGTTTGTACTCGATAGCAGTCATCTGACAGAACCAACGGGTAAGTAACAAAAAGCCTAATAGGCGGGCGTTCCATAAGTCGATTCAGTTGAGTTCACTCGATCAGTCCTTTGGTTGGTCCAGGCTTTGATCTCTGAGTAATGCACAGTATAGTTGAACAAGTTCTGATGACGTTGTAGTCAGCTGGTTTGAAGTTCGAGGTGTGCAAATTTTTATTTAGCGACGGCACGTGAATATAGTTACAGCCAGTTTACTTATCATAAGTTGATCTTGTCTCTTAGACTGTTCCTACATGATTCAACGAAGTTGTGACTTAGGCCAGAAGGATAGAAGATGGTTAACCGGATTTACTAGCTCTTACATATAACTGGTATTAGAGGGAATTATCAATTAAGCAATATCTAATATGTAAAAGGAACAATGTGGGCTAAACCAAAATAGACTTGCAGATTTCTCTCTACTTACACTAACATACACTAACATACGAATTCAGTTTGACGTTGGTTGTTCGACTTTTGATTAGATATTTTAAGAACTGACTCACTTCCTTTACATCACCAGATTGGGACTACTGGTCTCCGTTCTCATGGTTATACGTTGACAAGACAAGTAAATCAGCCTTGAATTTGATGATAAGGATGCTGATGCTAGGAAAAGTGACTAGGTTGATCATGTTGTTAAAGGATGAAGATGGTTGTAATGCGACCGATGTTGTGTATAATCAGATTGCAAAAGTTTAATGCTATGCTTTATAGTCAAGTCTGATAATGAGAATTTACAAGTGCACGTATATCAGGATATCTCAAAATAGTTCTAACAGTTAAATGCTCAATTAATTCTGTATGTGGAAGTGATTTAATGACTGTATAAATTACATAACTGTTTATGTAACTTGCGCGCAATTAAGAAATCGAACGGAAGTAATGAAAACAGATGCTGAGAAGCTGAACTTCTTGTAGCCTGTACTGGAATATGGTTAACATGGTTTACAACTGTCACCTGTGGAACTCTCAATATGTACTGCGCTAAATCAAAATCAGTATTCCCCCTAAGAGAGCTACCACTGTTCTCACGCCCTGTAATCCTACCTCTCACTGAACTGAGGTATATGATCGTAGCACAATACATATTCACGCCTTGTGATTTCAGCTCACCTTCCATCTGCCTGTTTCTTTCGTTTGTCATCTACTTGACAGGGCTAGTTATTTCGCGTGGTAATGCGAAGTGCTATTTGCATATTTTGCACAAAAATACTGATTTACAACCTACACGATATTTCTTTTAATTCAGTACTGTTTGGAATAGGCAGCGAAAACTAAAAAGAGTGAATCTCGCACATAAATGAATTTACAAAAAGACCACTGCATTAATAGGTAGAAGTATACTTGTGTTAAAAATTCGTTCGACCTTGTCAGTCACATGCCAAAACCAGTTGTAAATATTCTCAGCCTTCGGTCGTATTCATGGTCGATGTGACTTCGACTGTCTTTAATCATGAAAGTAGTTCAAGAAATGACAGATTAGTAAACGTTTAGGAGTAGATGGGCAGAGAACGTGAGCGATTGCAATGAAAGTTCATAAAAAAAAATAATCTAAAGCTTTGAGAACAAACGTTCAAGCTGAATTTGACACACTGCCATGTCCCAGAATGTTTCCAACAAGTAATGTATACATGGTTGCTTTATTCTATACCTGACAGTAAGTATCTTCCAACCTTGCTCAGATTGCTGGTCACTACCTTCATCTCATGTAGCTGGATCATTGCCTGACCACCTTACCTCTTCCTTCCACCATCCACAATTGCACTGAAAAATTAGAGGTATATAAGATGCTCTGTCGTCATTCGGACTAACTGCTTCAACCAGCTTACACTGTACGTTTTCGTTAACTCCGTTATCAGACGTGAACTTGAAGGTTTCCTAAAAACAAGTTTGCTGGTCGTTACGTTGCTTGCAACGTCACTGTAAGCGACCCCAACTAGCTGGGGGATATACCAGTGATGGATTACCTCGACCCACATGTATCACTTGTGTCAATCAGCTGTGCCTCTGATTCGTAGAACAAAATGGAACCGTTCCTTTGATCAACAATCCAAAGTCTGAACGAAGCCACCAATGATGGACGTTTTCGAATGATTAGAAGTCAAGTAAGACATTTGTATAAATTTTGATCACGTTTTATTTTACAGCTATGAGCGTTTCGTATGTGACCGTTTCATTTGCTGAAGGAGGACTGCATCCCTTAACAAATTACACGTGGACAGCCAAATGCTGTTAGGCGGAAACGAGGTCATCAAAACCTGTGGTGTCACGTTGTAACATCATAGACCACGAAACGATGTGTCATTGAAACGAGACATCTGGAAGAGGGTTTCCCGGGAGGGTGCTCGAAAGTTTCGGTAGGGACAGCTGCGTGAATGCAAACTCAAGTTTGCAGGAGGCAGTGGAACTAGTGACACCTGAACTTTCAGCGAGGCGACATTAAACAGCTATGAGGAGTGGGGATGCAAACAAAATCGTCGCCTCAAATTGGCTAAGCAGCAACACACCCACGGCAAGCTGCCAGTAATTAGATAGTGATAATGGTGGATCTACATAAGTAGTACGTTTGACATTCGTTCGAACCAATGGCCCGTGAATATTTAATAAACTACACGCTTCTTTTTCAGGTACTTATGTCACAGTGACTTGTGGTGTTCTCTTTTTTCTTCCCTTTTGACGCAATAGTTCTTCATGGTTACGTTTGGTTCAAAAGACGAAAGTTATTTGGTTTGTTGCCATTTTCCTATATAAATGCATCCACGTCGACAAAACCTTTGACTTACACCCTCTACATATGTTCGTCTTACTAAGTTATATCTTAGTAAACGAGAGTCTGTTGGTTGTTAAACCTCTATCATTAAGCTGATCATCATTGGCCGGCTACTCTAAAAAGGGCTCCACTCGGATACTACCCCCGATTATTCCATTTGGCTTGCGCCTGTTACTGTATGTGATGGAAAACAGAAGGGACACAACGTAAGTCACTTGGGGTCGCGTGGATGTGCAAACGACTTTGGACTTAATAACTGTGTCGCAGCACTCTCAAAAGGGATGACACCACTTAAATGTGTTTGTGTATGTTCACACGAAGCCTGCTTTCAACACGTAGCGGACTCACTTTAGAACACATTTTCATTTTAACTTGGTGTACTTATCGCAACCTTTGTACTCTTCCACACCTGAAAGATGACATCATGAACAACAGTACATTTTATAAACATAACCAAGCTAAAAGAAATATTGTGGAGGCCGTAAATCGGTATTCACATACAAAATATGCGGATGACATTTTAGTGTATGACATGAAACAACTCCGTCTGTTAACATGGTGTCAGTCAAGAGGGTTACCTGGATGAACAGTAAACTGAAACCCTAAGGGCTTGAATGCGTTTCATTATAAGATTGAACATATACTTCGCTTTAGTCAGCTCCATGAGTAGAACACATGTGGGAAGTGAGATTTCAAGGGTTTATACAGATCGTAACTTAGAGAACTAACTAAACTGGTAGGTTGGGAACATGGTCACCACCCACCCATATAATCGGGGGACGCAAAAACCAATTTGCCTTTGAACGGTATGGTTAGTTGTCAGTTATTTTCCACCTAATCTTGTTCACACAGTGCATCTATTTAGCCCACACAACTGGCGTATGCAGGAGGAAGCTAGTTCATCCGCTTCAATAATGGCCTATCATGGCTCAGTTGCTTCTGATGGGTCATTGTGATATCAAGACAACTTGTATGAGAGAAGTGCCATCAAAGAAAGTTAAACCGACAGATAATCCCAGCTAAAGACTATCGGGTACAAAAGAAAATTAAGCAAGAAGTACGCGTTAACTTTGTTTCTTCAAACAGGATGTTTCGACATACACTTTTGTAAGGAAATCAGCTTCCGTTACAGATCACAGGATTTTGGTCAATATAATGGAACATCCATTGAACTTCGTGCATAGGCACCAGCAGAGTAAGCTTATCAAACTCCAGAACCATGATAGTAAATAGTCACCAGGCGCGGAACTTATGTAGTACTAAGTTGACGTTGAGTGCACATGTGACGTATTCGGGAGAGAACGATTTTTCAGTATAAAATGATCACCACTTTATGATACCAATCGATCCCAGGAGACTGCAGTCACGGATAAAAGTAAACATCAGAAGAGGACCTGGCGCTGTAGACCTGCAACCGAGACAATCCGGTCAGCATGATCAAGAGAGAGAAAATGACCGCAAACTCCTTTCATTATCTGCCCCGACTATCGTAACCATTTTAGTTTGGGTGTGGGGTTGACATCCGAAGGAAAATCAACGATCATTTTCAAATGCTACTGTAGTGAGGATAGACGGTCACACCATACTACTCACACCACTATTCAGTAGCCGCATGGATCAAAATGGCCGTGGGATAAATACGGGAGAGATATGGGAAAGATCGTTGGAAGGCAGAATGATATTTAATGTCTTTCGCTACACGACGGAACTGAGACATGGTGTTCAAAGCGACTGGAGTGTCCTCAGAAGAGTGCGATGTGCAAATGAGTGTTTCCGTTTCTAGTCCCGTTGAGAGGTTTACGTAGTGTATTGGTTTCCCCAGTAAAACATTTTGAGTCGTCTGCCTTCTGGATTCACAACAATTGGTGCCGTGATCAGGATACAAGGATGAAGATCCCGTGGCTACAGCCGTTTGAGGATGGGGATGTTCGGAGTTTCCTGGAGGACTTCGAGGACGTGGCAGAAGCGGTCGGAGTGAAGGCGGACCGGGCGAAGCTGGCAGCCCTGCGGATGCTGCTCAAGAGCAGGGCAAAGGCGGTGCTGGATGCGGCGCGAAGAGGCCCTGCGAAGCTGGAGTGTGCCGCCGTGAAGGAGGCGCTGATCGCCGGGTTCGACAGCCCCGCCGACTGCCAGGAGGCGACGCTCTCGTTTACGCCATGTCCCTGCGGGCAGCGTTGTCGAGAGCCCTGCCACATTTGGACCAGGACACAGAACAACGATTGCTGACGGCACAGTTCTTGGACGGAGTGCCACCACCAGTCCAGGACCAGCTCAGATTTGCTCTCATCACACGGCCCATGACGCTGGAACAGTTGGCCGATGCAGCTCGACAATTGCTTGCAGAAAATGCCGCGACAGTCAACGAGGTGGAGGCAAGCGGACCGAGTGAACTGAATGACCTTCGAAGCGAGGTGGAAAAGTTGACTGAAGAAGTGGCGGCGTTGAAAGTGAAAAAGGAGGAGAGCCGTGGCGACATTTGTTACGGATGCGGAAGGCGTGAACACTGGAGATGATTTTGCCTACTCGGCAAGAATAGGTCATATCTGAATAAACGTTTCTTCGATTGTTCTTTATTTGGGAAGGGAGATCCGGTAATAGGGGCGGTTGATAAGACAGCGGTTCAGGCTAGGTTAGAAGTCAATGGTTGCTTAGAGTACTGTTTGATCGACACTGGAGCCGTGATTTCGTTGATTGGGCCGAGGCTAGGAATGGTTGTGCGGCCGTGTGTGATGGTAGTCCGAATGGTCAGTGGAATTACTTTGAAAGTTGATGGTCTGGCATAATACGGTGTTCGAATCGATGGTCATGTGGTCAAACAACCGTTCGTCATTGCCCCAGACGCACGTCAGACTATCTTGGGGGCGGATTTTATTGACCGCGTTGAAGCCGTGATTGATTTGAAGCATGATAAACTGGTAACGAAGTATGGGGTGGTTCCACTGGTGAGAAAGCGCAAAACCCAGCTTGGACAAATTGAAGTGAACGTACCCAGGGCACTGCCAACTTGCGACAGTCAATTGCTGAACGAAGTGATACGCAAGTTCCAGGGATTGTTCACTACGGATTAGGACCCGTACGGTTATTGTGAATGGGCTGAACACGAAATCCCCATCGAATCAAAGCGATTCCGGCCATTCGGACCCCGAAGAATTCCAGTGCACTTGCAGCCGGAAATTGAACGACAAGTGAAGGACATGCTGAAGGAAGAAATCATCGAGGAGGCCGATAGCCCGTTCAACTCTCCTGTCTTGTTGGTAAAGAAGCCTAACGGTAAATTTCGATTCTGTGTCGATTTCAGGCGGCTGAACGAGATAACGATCAATAGAGTGGTAGCAGTCCCGTTGGTGGCGGAGATTTTTGACAAGCTGCAGAATGCTAGGGTGTTTACAGTGTTGGACTTACGGTCCGGATATTGGCAGGTCCCAATCAAACAATCGGACCGAGATAAGACAGCATTCACAGTGGGTGAAAGGCAATACCGCTTCAAGCGGATGCCGTTCGGACTCTCAGGCGCCCTGTTGACGTTCAGACGACTGATGCTGAAGGTGTTGGACGGATTGAGCAACACTGTTGTCTACGGGGACGATATCGTCATTTACAGCACAAATGAGACGGAACATACAATGCACGTTTCGGCGGTGCTACAGAAGATTGAGACAGCCGGCCTCCGGATCAATAGTTCAAAGTCTCAACTGGCGAACCAAACGGTAATACTGCTCGGTCACAAGGTCGGTCAGGGGAAGGTCCAGTCACTGCCCGAGAAACTGCTGACAACTGAGACTATTCCGGTACCAACTTAGAAGAGAACGCTCCAATCGCCTTGAACACCATGTGTCAGTCCCGTCATGTGGCGACAGCCATTAAATGTCATTCTGCCTTCCAGCGATCCTTCCCATATGTCTCCCGTATTTATCCCGCGATCATTTCGATCCATGCGGCTGCTGAATAGTGGTGTGAGTAGTATGGTGTGATCGTCTATCCTCACTACACTACCACTGAAAACTTACGGAAGAAGTGCATAAAGTTTACGAAGGAGCAAACCTGCGCAAATAAAAAATAAAAGAATTTCAATACTTATTTTTACCAACAGGAGAGTTTGCAGACATCTTTTCACACTAAGCTCAATGCCATACATAAAGAAGGAAGGCAGTGTTGCTAAGAAAAAGTCCAAAATGTTAAGACAACTGGCATATACTAACCACTTTGCATCTGGAACGGAATATTATCCACTGTTGGTAAACTTCTTCAGCCATTATTTCGAATTTGTAGACCTCCATACCCTGACTACACTGGTTATGATTAACAAGCTATGTGTACAGAGTGCACAGAGTGATATACTGAGTGTTCTGTTTTCAAACAACGACAACACTTCCCGATACAGAACCTCAGACCTCTGTAGGCAAAGTGACATTTCACAAGATAGACCCGCCTTCAGCATAATTAATGTAACGGAAAAATAGTCCGTAAGCGAAATTCTAAAATGAGTGCTACCAGTCCTGTTACTGAGTCCCGTATCTGGGCCTGAACTTTTGACCTTTTCAACTCATACATAGTCCGTCCTGATGAAATGATCTCTTTCTAAATCCCCTTGGTGACCTTTCTGAGTTCAAACGATGTTTGTCACACATGCCTTGACGAACTTTTAGATCCAGCAGATGTTTGCTGTTCTGCCTACCGATCTGAAGGTTCAAGACATCGTCATGCAAATGTCTACCGGCCTGTTCTCACCCACCTTCCTTTAACTGTCGTCTGTTTACTGGCCCCGACGCACTTAACCCACATGGGTGCACCGTCCAGAAACATTATCTTGTCTGTCAGTCTTAACCGAGTGTTCCTTGTTGTTCGTATCTCTGGTCATGCGTAGCCTACTTGATGTCCATCTGTTGTACTATTTCTAGTGAACGTGTAAACTTGGGGTTCTTCGTTACTTTTATTTCATTGGTTATGCTATCAGTAATATCGTAGTAGCCGATCAAACTTATTCTGACCTTTGAACCTGATTTGTGTACCCGTCATCGCACGTTCTAAAGATAACTTTTTAGTATTGATTGTACCTAGGGATTTTGTC
Source organism: Paragonimus westermani (assembly GCA_008508345.1). Lineage (NCBI taxonomy): Eukaryota > Metazoa > Platyhelminthes > Trematoda > Plagiorchiida > Troglotrematidae > Paragonimus > Paragonimus westermani. The sequence goes on along the minus strand of QNGE01000483.1, from coordinate 262,556 downwards.
ACTTAACAGTGATCAACTGTTCACGTGGCTGGGAAAAAACCCATCCTTACTGACTGTAAGGCTGTTCTACTAACCACTTTCGTAATAACACAAAATTGTCACCAACAGCTTATGGTTTACACTCGAAGTTTGTTAGCTAGCCTGACACCCACCAGTAGGTAATGGAGAAGGTAATATAAAAAAGTATTGCACCCATATGACTTGTGACCAGCATATGGTGAAACATTCGAAAGACTTCCCACGCTACTGAATCTGTGGAGTAAATGGACTACTGTTATGTCCTAAGTATAAATCACTCATCGTGGAATTCAGCGGAGTTCTGAAACAGAATAGTCAAACTTGTTTGCGGAAAGTTTACGTTCAACTAGTGAGACAAGCGTAACGAGAAGCCTGTAAACTAAAGGGGCAGTAGAGCCTAGCAAAAGGAAAACGACCTGACAGCCTATGGGATAAGTAGACTAGTCTTAGCCACCACTGATCTTCGCCAGGTTCAGATAGACCCAGTGTTCCAGGTATTCATCGGTCAGGTCACACTAGCTTGTACCACTTGACGTACTCATGTTGGAAGATTGGAAGCAGCCTGATAATTGATGTTTGTCCGTTTTTCATTATGATTGCCAGCACAGTAAATTTGTAGGTAAGTTTGGTTGGGACGTAACCGGGATTGATAGGTCTGATTTTCACTCTTCGGAAACCACTTCAGCAATTAGCTCATTTCCAACTAACTACACAAAGGAATCTGCTCCAACGGTCTTACTGAATTTGTGAGTTGAGTGCTGTTGTAGATCCCAGTTCATGTGAATGGTTTCGGCCCACAAACGAGAATAAGACGTAGATGGCATATGACAGCAACATGGACCAACTGACAACCCGGCGGAACTTCCCATTTAATTGTTCCACCCAGTTAATCGACCCTCTTATAATATTACGAGTATGTATATAATTTGCTTCACAGCTTCACTCTCTCTCTCTCTCTCAGGTGAACCCTACCGACCTGTTGTAACTGTCACCGCATAGTTGACTGCTGTGCCAAAATTATCAGAATAACGGTGGTCTGAGTAACACTATGTTATAATTCATTTGAAAGAAAGTATATCTTTACTATTAATCAGAAAGCTTGTTACGACTTAACTAGTCCGCTCACCATAACTTTCGATTATCTTGATTTACGCAGCTAGGTTTCTTAAATCTAACTTCCGTTCAACCAACCAGTTTTTATCACCACATCTTACGTACGAATTCTCTGTAGCACTTGATCGTGGTTTTTGAATGACCGACGTTAAGTGACCATAGTCCCAACTTGAGCTGTGACTTACTGAATATTCTCAAATCAGGAAACCGCTGAACTTCGGACATTTTGTATCTTCTCTATTTTGATACATTTATTCACTTCTCGTTCTCAATATTTCTTCAGGGCTTTTAGCGCGTGCCTCACCGTTCAGTCGGTATCCAATTTCGCCAGTTCATACTACACTTCTTTCTTTGTTCTGCCTACGCTGCCATGTTATAACCATACCGTGTTCGCATTTTCGAAGTCTCGGAGACACACTAGAGCACTACGTACAGACAGAGGTGAGGAAACAAGTGGACAACAAGAAGAAAAAGTTGCTGTGTAGTCTGAATCCGATCAAGCCGCAAGCGGAGTTTCCAACAGAACCAGAACGGTACGTTCACAATTTTTCCTCTATAACGTTAAGCCGTACTATGTTGGGGGTGTTAGCACTAGGTCCAAAATTTTGCCATCCGAAGTCTAAATGTAAACGCCTAGACACAGAAGTTCAATTTGAAAGCTTGCATGCGCAACTAAATAGACTCTTTCCTTCGTCAGAATTTGATGCTGAACACTCTAAGTCCACTCTCGTGAACGCTTGCTACACTTATCCGAATAGCAAGGTGCCTAAGTGTAGCTTATTGAAGCGTGAACATTTAGACGCTATGAGGGAGTCGCCGCAATAGTTTTACTGGACAAAACTGACTATCTTACCAAGATGTTATCGATTCTATAAGATAACTCAAAGTTCCAGAAAACGGATAATGATAGAGATAAAACGACTGCAATAGGGAAAAGTTTATCCAAAGTACTCCGACAAATGAAGCAAGCAGACTTTATCGACGCTTCAACTTTCGAGCGTATCAGGCCTACGGGAACTGTCATTCCACGTTTCTACGGTCTTCCCAAAGTTCACAAAGGTGGAGTGCCATTAAGACCGATCCTATACATGTACAATTCGCCGTATCATGCTTTAGCAAAATGGCTAGTGGAGATATTGGTACCGATTATATCAAGACTAACTTCTTTTGGCCTAAAGAACACCTTCGACTTTGGAAACTCAATCGATCACAGAATATAGAGAGCGAAAACATGTTGTCATTGGATGTAACTTCTCTATTCACTTATGTTCCATTGCAAGAAACTATTGACTATCTCTGTACCTACATCGAGAACAATCAAATTGATGTCGGAATTACGGGTGAAAAATTGAAGGAACTACTATTGTTTTGCACCTGTAACGTTCAATTTCAATTTATCGAAGAGTTATATAGGCAAAAGGATGGAGTAGCAGTGGGTTCACCTCTAGGTCCGCTGCTCGCAGATATATTTATGGCCAAACTGGAGACCACTAAACTCAACCACATCGTAACTAAATGCATACTTTACAAGCGCTACGTGGATGACATTTTTTGTCTCGTTCCAAACGGTGATGATCCCCAGGTCATACTAGATGAGTTCAACAGAGCACATCGGAATTTAAATTTCACCGTCGAGTTAGAACAGGATAACAAAATCTCATTCCTGGATGTTGCGTTGCTTCGTCGACCGGAGGGGACACTTTAAAGATCCATTCATAGGAAAAAGACATGGACGGGTCAATACACGCATTTTCACAGTTTTGTCCCGTTGAAGTACAAAAGAAATTTGGTACGCTGTCTGTTGAATAGAGTGCAAAAGATCTGTACACTCGACACTCTCCAGGAGGAGGTAAGAAATATTCGCGAAACTCTCACTAGAAATGGATACCCTGAAAGATTCATAGATAAAAATCTGCATTCCGGTACGAAGCTAGAACTCGTCCAGACAGCGCAGAAAAAGCCGGTTTTCATCTGTCTCTCATATAGAGAAGAAGTTAATAGTGAAATAATTAGCCGCAGACTTTCAAACGCGGTCGAGATTGCCTACCCTGCAGCGAGACTTATCGTGTCGTTCGACACCTGTCCGGTACTGATGCCACGCCTTAAGGATAGTTTGCCAAAGTTCTCTTCTTCTTTCTGTACCTACTCTCTCACCTGTTGTTGTCAAGCCGGTTATGTTGGGGGGACCACAAGGCGGCTATCGGAAAGGATTCGTGAACACCTACCGAAATGGCTTCGCAAAGGTTCGCTAAAGCCCACTTCCAGTGCAATCGGATCCCACCTAATCGGCACTGGCCATCGAATAAATCCAGATGAAACATTCCGAATCATCTACAAGGTTCGTCAAGCCGGCTCCAGAACTGTCAGAATGCGATTGTTATCAACCGCTGAGGCTATTGCTATCAGACTGCACAAACCCTGCCTGTGTGCCCAAAAACAGTTCGTACAAACCCTCCACCTCCCCTGGCCAATCATTACACATCCACTTGAAACTCGAACAAGCGTGAACCGCTTGACATTGATGAACGAATATCTCATGACAGGCTCGTATAACACCCGAACACATTCACCAACACCCCTACCCTCCCCCAGTAGACTGTGATCTGTACCATTTCTCTAATCTTAATGTTCCTGTTTAACTCGTCATAATTTCATGTATAACCCGCACGTATTCCCATGTAATTGTAAAAGCCCGATGAGAATTACCGAAAACAGCTGTTTGCAAGGTTGACTTCTTATGAATTCTACGGGAATCTGGAAAAGACCACACCTAATCACCTGGTTTGAGGCTATTAAGTGTGCGAATGCCGTGGTCATAGCACATTCGTTGTTGCATTTTGCGTCACTGTAGGTTCCACTGACTATGACTTGTCGAAGTCGGAGCGTAACAGTTTACATACCATTAGCACTTTTACCCGCGTCCTTCTTCCAAACATTCTCTGTTGCACTATGGTGGGTGATCACACTTGGCATGGTTTTTCCACCCAGATGTATTAGGTACGTAACTGCCCCTGACTCTTTGGCAATCTGTAACAACAATTAGTCACTGCTTCCACCTTTCTGTCGGAATGGTTAACAGGGGCTGCTTGTTCAATACTCGAAATTCCCTTTGTTTGCAATTGTCTTCAATTCTGTGCGCATAAACTGAGGTCCATTAGAAACGAAAAATGCCTTCGGTATATCATAGAGAGGAGACTGAACACGCAAGCTGCCGACGATTGCACCTCTAGTGTTACTGCTTAGTCATGCTACCTCGAGATAATTTCAGAAGTAGTCTACGGTAACCAAGTAGGCTTCCGCCTTATGGGAATATACCAGCTGTAGGTCTTTTAGGAGGTTCTTTCAGTGTCAAAACTTTCTTTACGTGACTTAAGCTATGCTTTCTGTGAAGTCTGCACTACACTCTGTAGTGTTGCACTGCAGGAAATGTGTGGCCAATAGTAAGGTTCCTTTGACCTTCGAACACAGCTGTCTACCCAGGCATTTCACACAGCCTTTTTAACGAACTTCCACCATAAAACTTTCACATGACTATTCTCTCTCCCCTAAAGATTATTCCCTCGACTTGAACCTAGTCTTTGATAAATGTCATCGATTCGTCAAGAAGACTCCTTATTCTGCGGTCAAACGAGTTGTTACAGCGTGACTCAGCTTTTTGAGTGGTAGAGTCTTTTCAGTTCTGTCCTGCAGATTTGTCGTCCTGTCGACCGGTACGCTGCTTTAAGCCATCGTGGTAATGGTTTGTGCCTTAGAAGTATTCTTCACAATACCGGATAAGTAAGCGTGGAAATGAGTGTCAGAAATGTGTACTGACAATTAATTTGGTAGACTAGCTCGCTGTTGCGACTGAATCTACGGCATACGAGCGGGTAAACAGATAACAGAATAACGGTTAATGAAACGGCGGGTAACGGAACGAGAGTCAACGGGCTACACAGTATGCACGACTAGTTCTTTACTTCCCGGTCAACCCAACCACCCTAGGCTAACACATAAACACAGAAAAAAGACCGGCTTCCGGAAGGAGCTCTTTTTACGTCGCCCAGTCCGAAGAAAACATGGTCACAACACCGTTCATATTTATAGGGCTGAGGCTAGCAACAAGCCATGGTCAAGAAAATGGACCAGACAAAGTTCAGACAAAGTAGGCGTATAATCGGGATGACAACAACAGATGAGACGAGGGCTGAGGAGGTCCGTGAAGACCGTACATGACTCTGGCAATGGTGAATGTCACTCATAGGTGTACTTTGTTAGTCTTTGTGTCGTACATTGTTTCTGTGGTGCGGGTTACATCCCCGACACTCGCATATGTTTTGTAACCTGTACATCATTCTTCGTAGACTTCGGTACCCAATACTCATTTTCTTCACTACTGCTATTCGAATTTTGTGTTTCGTGTGTACCACTATTTTTCTCTCCAGTGTGTACTGAAACGTTTTAGAAAAAGACCCACTTCTAACGCTTCCTTCTTGATTTACTCATAGTTTTGAATTATAATCACTACGTTTCTTTTTCTGTAGTTTTTCGGTCTCCATTCTATAATAGCATTGGTACAAGACCAGATTAACTGCAATCATAATGAATTACCAGAGGATGCCCAGGATTGTAGTCTGTCAGTACCGGACACACGAAGTTTAATTCCATGGCTTCGTCAGACGCTAAGTGCTGAGCACCCATCCATATCCACGTGAATCTTTTGTGTATAAATCGTATATAAGGACGCATGTCAGTCAAGTTCAAGGGGATTCGTTTAAGTTAGATTCCAAACTTCCTCTGCATCTTCGGAAACCAACATTTCTTGGATCGTTCTCTTTTTGTTTGAAGTGGTCTTCAGTTCTTCAGACAGGGTGCTTAGAAAAGAAACCATATTTCTGCCGTCCAAAAAAAAAACATTTCATATCAAGACAACGCCATTCCTTACGACGTGCACCGCCGGGACTTTGGTTATATCCCACAACCATCCAAACCGTCATTGACAAACGTCGATTACTCGAGTTTGTCGAGCTGTTGAATTGGACGTTCAGCTCAGCCTATTCAATCCAAAAAGTGAGTGCAGCCAAAGTAAATGACCAAAAAGTGCCCCAAACGTAATTCTCACACAATTTACTACATCCCGCACCAACTGCCGACACGCGGATGACAAGTCAGCTCTCTGAAGAAAACGAGCCTTATTGAACTCGAGCAAAATATCGTGTGAATCCGGCGTTTTTTATTGTTCCCAGCACAGTATAACTTTCCTTGTCCTGAAGCCAACGTATGCGCGAATACCGCCTGACTTTGTCAACGTTGTCTACTACCGCATTTATTTTGGAATCTCTTCGCGCTGTCTTTGAAGGCACAACTAGTATGACACTCTTAGCTACGGGCAGACTGACTGTGTTTGGCATACAGTCCAAAATGAAGTCGAACACAAGGGAATACTTGTCAGTCTGTTTGGACTTCAACCTGTGAGGAAACAAGTCATGATGGAACTTTAAGCAATTCATCTGGATGGCACTCAAAAACAGGATTGGTGTCAACTCTGTCTTTGTAACGGAAAAGATAATCAAGTGTGATCTGTCACTCGTCAGATTGTGATCGCCGCCTGCGCATTTGCTGTAGTGCACATTCGTAAACGAGTACCAGATGGATCTATGGTCGATGCACATAGCTAACTCGCTGGTATTCCGTTGACAGTTGTAACACAGTCTCATTGGCACTGCCATCTTTTGCCTTTAATTAGAAGTTTGGCGTAAACCTCTCTTGATCCAGGAGCATCTCGAACACCATTCAATAATTTCTGGAGCACTGACTCTACACTGATTTGTCCTACGGGTGGGAGGTGTATTGTTTGGGCAAATGGTCATTGTTTTAACAACTTCTGCAGGTTTTAGCAAACGTTGAACAATTCCGTTGTTTGTGACTGTCACTGCAAGAATGACAGTGATGTATTATGAACCCTAATCGTGTTTAACCAACCTCACTGAGTTCACTTGTGTTTTCGCTCTTCCATACCCTCATCATCTGCCTCACTGCTAATTCGCTGTTACAAATGTTAATACACTGAACAAATGTTAACTAGCTCATTGTCAACAGTCTCTTTGCAATCAAAATGTGCTAAACACCAAGGAGTTCTCGATCAGTTATGAGGTTGTCCTTCATACAGCTGGGAAAATGGCAAGTTCTATCAAGCCGTCACGCATTAGTCGATATACTGTCTATATTGACGGCTAAGCCAGAAGAATGGAGGAAGTCAAAATTTTCAATTGCCTAGCAAAGTTGGTTCCTTCAAACTAATTTATTGATCGTTAGATCGTCCCTAACTTCATGATTAGCAAAGGGCAGTCACAAGATCTGCCTGTCACCGTCTTCAGTGTGAGCTGAAAACATTGCCATCTAGCACTATTACGATACTTCAGATAAATCACTTAACATAGAAGTCATCAAACTTCTGTCTTGACATTCGCCATTCTTTAGGCAGTCAGCTGATGTACGTCACATTCAACGCCCCGGGATAGGTTGTCCTTGATGTCCTTGATGCTTCACTTGATGTTTCACTACACCGCAGACTGGAAGGTTCCATACAAAGATCCATACACAGGAAAACGACGTGGACGGGACAGTACACCAACCCTTTAAGCTTTGATCCACTAAAACAAAAATGGATTTTATTGGTTGTCTAACAGATAGGGCAAGAAGGATATGCACGGTAGACACCATAGACAACGAATTACAACAAATTCGAGAGATACTGAGTCAGAATGGATATCCAGAGAGATTTGTAGAAAGAAATATGAAATGTAAAGATACTCATCCAGCGATGGAAACAGTGTGGAAAAATCCTATTTTTATCAGCTTGACATTTAGATGTGACGCAGCTGGTGAGCTGATCAGTCGCAGACCGACAAATGCTTTGGCCAAGACCTACAATGCTTCACGAATTATCATCTCATTTAATAGCCAACCGGTGTGGGTGTCACATCTGAAAGATAGGTTATCGAATTTTTCTTCGCCATCTTGTATTCATTCTCTCATTTGCTGTTGTCAAGCCGGATAAGTTGGGAAAACTACTCGGCGATTATCAGACAGGACCCGTGAGCACCTCTCGAAATGGTTACGCAACGGTGTGACGAAACCAATCTCGAGTGTTATCGGATTGCACCTGATCAACATGGGTCACCAGATCACGCCGGACACATCGTCCAAAATTATTTACAAATTGTCCAAAGCTCATTCCTCAGTTGCCAGGGCGAGACTGTTGTGGACGCCAGAGGCAATCGCTATCAAACCCTACAACCCCCAGCTGTGTGCCCAAAAGAAATTCATAGAGGTTATTGATAAACAGATTGAGAATAACACAACGTTGTGGTATTCTCAAGCTGCTTATCACATGTTAAACACGACGTCCAAACTGTTTGACTTCATTCTTACTAAATTTGGTGCGGATATTTTACGACAAATTCATACAGACCCTATACCTCCCGTGGCCAACTATACGTAAACCACCTGAGACCCATTAACCCGATCAACACGTTGTCACACACTAGTCATAAAAACACACGGTTGACGGCATCCGATTCCAATTAGCCTGTCACAGTGATCGAAGCCAAAGCACGCCTGCGCTTAACCATCACCGCAATCGGATTGCGCCGCACCACTTGCGGTTACACCCACATACCACATATCCAGGGTAAATCCGAAGGAATAAGACCGGGAAGTGTACGAGTGGGGCGTTTGTGTCCAGCTGGCCAATGCTGGTCAGCCAGTTGATTGGTTAATAAGGAAAGGACAGTCTTATCTCTCGGACACTAAACAGAGAGAGGCTGTAATGATGAGATCTAAACTGAGAAGAAAGATTTACGAAGAGTAATACAAGAATCGTAGCAGTGTGAGTGCATGTAAGTGCATCCCAGAGAGGATAAGGGTGAAAAACAAAATTCACACTGGACTGCGAAATGTCAAACAAACCGTTCATTATACAGTACACCAACAAAGCTGAAGAAATGAATGGGAAGGAGACTGCAGACACTCACATTTCTGTAAAGCGGAGAGGATTGGATGTCAACGACGAGTCTGCTGGCCGATGCAATCGTTTGCAGGAGTGGAACAGATATGCTGATATAACTTACTTGAGCCTAACGTACTCGTCTTCTCTTTGCCGACAGTGTACTGTACGTTGGTGACCTATTAATCCTTAACGGCTAGTGTATTCGCAGCCGCACACATCGCAACGCCATACAGTCATGTCACCGCGACCTATGGCACCGATGTTTCCTTTGCGTACCGCACGCTTCCACTTGCGGCCGCGCAATAACTGTTCGTTGGACTTTTGGTCTGCCGCCCGAACCGTATTCCTCCAGGCCGTCCGGTTCAACGCTAAGTCTTCCGAACATTTAAAATCAATGTTACAACGTGAAGGACTTACATGCAGCACATCCTGGTATCTCCGCTTCTGGCCACCAGGATTTCGCCTACCTGCTTTCAACTGCCTGTACAATAGCTGCTTCGAGTTACGGACATCGCCCATCCGAATGACGTGACCGAGTCAACGGAGGTGATTCAGCCCAAACGCACGCACTCACAAACTCACCACCACCCGGGTAGACAGTCATACACAATTCCTATGTCTATCACCATTGCTTATAAACATGCTTTTGTTTGATATACAAAACTGATAAATCTCTTGTTGTTGTATATGCCTGATGAGAATTACCGAAAACAGCCGTTTGCAAACTTGAGTTCCTATGAATTTTGTCCAGTCGACGAAAGTGGGGTGTCTTCGACCCAGTACGTTTCTACTGGTCACGGTATAACTAGATAAAGAAGTCGGAAGACAAAACCTACGGCATGACTCCATCTCGTACTCTTTCAGTTGATACAACCTTATCATCAGCAAGAAAACAAAGGTAGAGGTTTTTTAAAAAAATTGCTGAACTTTCGGAGCGATCTGCAGTATGAATGAATCTCACAACCACATCCACAGCTAACTGTCGCTCGTTCGCATTCATTTGTTACTATGACTCTTCACAGCTGAGTCTCCCCTAAATCGTAGAATCCATCACACTATTCATTAATAACGCAAGCTTATTGTTCAGCAGTAGCGTTAATGGGTCCCAGCTAACATATGAGCTCCTGGTGTAGCTTCGTGGCTTCGTGCTTCAAAAAAATAAGGGTTAGTCGATAAGCAGCAGGTGGTTTCGCTTCACGTACGTTGAACATCACACATAAGTGATCATAATTGTCACATGCTCACAGACGTACTGTAGTGAGGATAAACGGTCGTACCATACTACTCACACCACTATTCAGTAGCAGCTTGGATAGAAATAATCGCGGAATAAATACGGGAGAGATATGGGAAGGATCACTGGAAGGCAGAATGACATAGAATGGCTTTCCCCACATGAAGGAATTAAGACATGATGTCTAAAGTGACTGGAGCATCCTCAGAAGAGTGCGTTGTGCAAATGAGTGTTTCTGTTCGTAGTCCAGTTGAGACGCTTAAGTCATGTATTGGTTTCCCAAATAAACAACTTGTGTGCCATCCGCCTTCTCGGTTCACAACAGTACTGGTCAGCCCCTTCCGGAAGGAATCACTATGCATCAACGTCTATCATAGTGCCGTAACTGCGATCAGTTTTGGGTGGAACTTCATTTGCGCAGAACCAAAATCTCCTGCTGCTTACCAGTAATCAAAATATTGTTCAACAAGTTCATGATCTTAGTTATTTCAATTTAGAGTCATTGGTTGGAGTCAACAGGACAGTCACTGTGTCTCCCCCCCAAGGCGCTCCAGCAATCCAAGCATTGCTCACAAGCGAACGTATTTGTGCGTTTATATAGGAAGATACAATCGTGTCTAATATGGGGTTAATAGTGCAGAGATGAACACGACTGTTTCGTGCACTAGGGAGATCGAATCCATACCTACAAACCACTCCACACCCTAGCTCATCCACTGGCACATCTCCAAATAAATGATGGATTATTTTTTGAGGGATCACTTGCTGTGATTGAGTGATAGGAAAGGCGGGCTACTCCGCAGACAGAACCGATTCATAAGTAAGACCGGTTCACAGTGGAACGTATTGCCCAACTACGTGATCACGGCTGAATCGGGTGGAGTTTTTAAAATACCACCTGATCGACACATATGCGAGCGTCTACCTGCAATACGAGTTCACTACCCTTTATTCTAGTCAAGTTTCAATCACTGGCTGGATAATTTTTCAGTGTGCTCGTTGCCTAAATAATTGCAGCTAGCAGTTTTATTGAAATTACCTTTTATCTAATTTCAATCACTTTTTCTTCATATCTACAAATCGTCCAACATCGCTTCTCACTGACCGGCAAAAAGATAGGAACACAAGAAAAAGGATCTTAAACCTGTGGAAGGAGTTTTGGTCCCAGTAGTGATAAGGATGTGCACCACCGACGAGTTTCAACAGGAGTAAAACTCAAGTCTAGTGTTTCATTCCGAAGATAGGTTTATTGTATTGTCCGTGGGAATGCAATAGCCGCGACCAGTCGTGAGTAGTGTATGATTTTTCGATAACAATTCGTTGATTCTGGCACATACACCTGGATGATGAAGGCCGACCCACAAAACTTGTCAATGTATTCAAATTTTTGGCCCCTGTGCTCGTTAAGTATTGCTCATCAGCTGCTGCATCAATTCATCTCATAACCAATCTGTTGTGCTTTCCTTGACCGTGATTTTAAAAGTTCGCTCCATTACTGTGGTTGTTATCATAAGTGCTTTAAAAAGAGACGTAATGTCTGGTGCAGAACATGAGTTCACTCTTTGAACAGGTGTAGAGACAACTGAGAGGATTTTTACAGTGGGACTGGCTTTGCTGTGCTATAAACGTTCTTCAGGCAGGCACATCAGATCATCACAAATCGAACCAAGACCGTCATGGATCGCTTTGTTATGCAATCCTACAATTGGCGATTCTATCGTAGCCAATTTGATTCATAATTTCATAACAGTGTGTAAATGGTCAGTAATTTGTTTTATTGATAACTGTTCACTCCTGACAGAAGCTTCTTCAAACCACGTAAACCAGTTAAATACCTGATGGTATTTAAGGCAGGTTAGACGTAAACAGCTGAACGAAACGGAAGCTAACAAGTTATGGGTCAAGTGTACATAGACTGGAATTAATGTTAGGTTTGAAGTTCTGGTTACGGCAGTTCTTGGATACGTGAACAGCCAGACAGAATTGAAGTAATTATAGTATTTCAGATAGGAGGGACAACGCATCACTTGTTTTTGGGGGAGATAGATATTGGAATCATAATCTTGATGTATTAAAATAGTCTTCTTATCTAGCCAACAATACAAGTCAGTTCGATCGATCCAAGACTGCTGGTCACGTGCCAGAAAGTTCAACCCTCTGTGCTATACTTACAGTGCACTTGGTCTTCATAATGTTGGTGGCTCCTCGAACTAAACGCTTCAGTGTAGTCCCAAACCCCCGACTAATTAACTTGACTTTTTCCAGGTCATTTGACTTCTTCCTAATATCTGGAAGACGATCACGGGACCTCTGATCATGGCCTGGTATTCCGATTGGTTTCGGTGAGTATGCGGTGCTCCTCTGGTGCTCATCACTTTACTTCTAAGCTCTCGTGTCACATACCCTATATATATATATACCCAATATCGAACAGCCTTTGCAATTTAATCTCTGTACACAGTTGTCAGTTCTGTCAGTAGTCATGGGATTCTTAAGACGCACCATGATTTTGTGCAATGCTTCGCCTTTCGATAAATCTTCTGAATATATACTTTGTTCAGGACCCATCAAATAGTCTCTTAAGCTCCCTCCTTTAGTTGATTAACAGCTGTGCTTTCCCATTCCTTCGATGTCTCCCATGATATGAGTGCCCATCTTCATTAGCTCCTGAGGAAGTATTTGGGAGTAAATTCTGTATATCAGCGTAACCACAGCCTCCTTCTCTGTCACCTTTTCGTTAACCGCATTTTTCCGTAGACACAAGGCTCTGTGGAATACTGGGCTCACACTGTTCTCATAAACTTGTTTGGGGCAGACGAACTTATGGTTAAGAATTGTGAGTAAATCTACGGTTTTGCGATCAACGGTCGTCTTAAGTCCCCAGTCTACCCTATAGACTACACAGTCCAGTAATTACAGTTGACTTTAACTAGATGCTGGTTTCTTTGCGCATCAGATTTTGGCATTCATCAAAATTAGGTCCTATGATAATTTTCTATCCTGGTCTCGTTTCATAGACACAAAACTGTTTTCTAAGCATTACCAACAAATTTTTGTTGAGCTTCAAAACTGAACCAAAGGCTTCTCAAATTGTCTCATAATTTCACTAAAACAGGAGACAGTAGAGATTTCACAGCTAGCCTTTGTTTTTTGAATGTACCATTTTTATTTACAAACAAAGTAGTTTATATCTAAGCGTACGAATATCCAAGTTACTACCTGATCGATAGTTTCGTTTGATTTTTCCCTTCGGGTAATGTCGCATAACAGTGGTTTTTTAGTTGACTCTAATTTAGTTGCCTGAAATATGTTTGAGACCAACTTGTTGCGGGCCCTTAATATGTTTTAGTAGCAAAGTTTCATCCCTGACAGAAGCTTCATTAGACCAAATGGGCCAGCCACAAATTTGGTGATATTGAGTGCAGGATAGACGTAAACACCGTGAAATCGGCCTGGTCATCGATCTGGTTGTATTAATTACATCAGCTTGCTCCACCTTCTGACTAAATGCTTTGGTTGTTTGTATACATGGAAGGTTTCGCACAACTATACCAACTCTCTACCATCAAAGCCTTATCTTAACGTGCTCTGTGATTTAGCCTACATAGGATTACAAACTCCAGGATCCAAACTTTTAAATTTAATTTATTGTCTATATCCTGTTCATGCCGACTTGCAGCACACTGACTGCCAGATAAATTCAATTGACCAGAACCTATTCAAAGTACCCATGAGGTATGAAAGTGCTTTACTCCTGATACTCAAAGGTCACTGGGAGACTGGTGAACATTTTTTCAAACCACACAAGTGTGTGATGAAGTAACGTCCAGTCATTTTCCCATTGACAGTAATTGAATAAATGTCCGATACCGAATCAGAATTTCTTTTCATATCATGAGTTCGACTTTTGTTATATACATATATGTTCTGTGAATTTGCAAAAACCCGGAAGCATTTATCGAATAAGCTTTCCAACTCTCAACATAAGGTTTGTTCTGCTACACCGGGGAAGCCGTAAAGTTGAGCTGAGCACACTAAGCGCTATCGAACGGTGTTTCTCGCACCCTGCAATGGCAATCGATATATTCGCATCCATTGGCATGCAGGACGCAGCAACTGATTCATATAATTGTTATAACGCGGAACGACCGAGCAAATGCAATCGAGTTGTAACGATCCTTACGAAAATGCTATAACGGGGAGACGGAGCAAACACAATTGAGCTGGAACGATCCCTACGACGCAATAATACTGTACGCGCTGCTGTAACCCCGAAGAACCGATACCCAAACAAACTATGAAGGAAAAACACTGGTCTCCAGAAACAAAACTTATACTGTCTCAGTCCGAAAACAAAGTACAAGCGCAGCTCTTGCGTATTTATAGCTCGCCGAGCGACCTTGTGAATAATGCTCAATGAAGTGCATGAAAAGCGTCCTAGGTCATAAACCAGCGAATTAGTGTCCAGTATGTAAATCGGCGCCAGAAATGGAAATGATGGTGCAATAGTGGCGCGAAAAAGAGAAATTCGAATTTACAAAAGTAATAAATGTTAATTGACGGTTAATTGGACAGTTTTTTTGGGGTATTTAACATCCCCAACAACAATCTAGGCGCAACATTGAATTTTTCATAGGGTTTCTATCAGGTTTAGCTCTCTGTTACTTACGCAAGTCTATCCGTCGCATCATACACATCATTATTAAGCCTTGCCGGATTCAGATAGGTTGGTCAACAGACGGAAGGATGCACTGGTTCATTATGTATCGCCACTGTCGACATGGTTTTGAACCACGTTACAAATAGGCGAATACCGTGCGTTCTGTGTCCACTTTTGACATAACCGCCAACAGAAACGTACAGGCATGTAAGGACGTTCTCACACTGTCATTCTTCTTTAATAAGAGGTGATAGACAACTAGATTTACTTGTCAGAATGACTCAGAATGAAAAGCCAGATACCACATGTTACGAACAACAATATCATTACTCGGTAATGTCTTTACCTTGCTTTGGAAGAATGAACTCATTAAGATAGAAAACTCAACTGTGAGTGTACAAGCCGTTTTTCTCGATGATTCGCATCTAGATGAGGCCGAAGTATTCTCCAGCCTAATGAATATGCGACAAAATTTATCGACAATACAATTTCATTTTTCAGCAGTGGATTTCATGGGTTCCACAGTAAACCCCTTAAAAGTCATGTCGGAGCAGTTTAGTAGGTTCCTACTTGTATAGTGCGATGTGCAACTGAGTCCGGATAAGCGACTCTTGTGCTTTATGCCTGATTTTATGAGCCAGCCGATAAAGCCCGTGACGTGTAAAGGAATGCCGTTTCTGCCGTTGGTTAGAATCCAATCAGATCCGAAATATTTTACAATAACATGTTTCTTAATTTACCGAATTTGTCACTGCTCATTTTGCCATATTGCTTGATGATGTCAGGTCGTTTCATCACCCATATCCTTATGGCATAATCTTTGCGCAGCTTGAGAAGAAAGCACGAAACTACGTTTAGTTTGAGCTCAGCTGTCGGAACTGCCCTTCGACTTGGATCTTGTTCAGCACGAGCACAGAAATAGGTTAACTGGGTACTGTGATACATTTCCATGTGTTCCCATAATCATCAGGCAGGACACTGTATTACGTCATGACTCAACAACCGCAAGAAACGCGGTTATGGCCTTAGGGTACCGTTGATGGCAAACAAAACGGGAATTGCGTGCACATGATTTGCTGTCTAGCCACCAGAGCAGACAGCATGAGGTAATCATCGCAAGTGATCCGAATTTTTGGTATTGCGTTGCATTAGAACACTAAATTTGATTTCTACAGCTTATCCTTCACGTATATTTTCACCTTACTCTATTGCGTTAATCGCACAATGAAGACCTGGTTCGAAATCCATTTTGAATTAACTGACTGATTCCGGGGGTTTTTGTTGAAAAGATGCAATAACCAATCGTGTTGATGAGTCAGGTGGCGATTTTGTGCTACCTAGGACCTAAACACTTTCTGTGATCCAGCCTTTCCGATCCACCTGAACGACCGATTTCACTGTTCATCACCTACCCTTTGAAAACACTACCTTGAAGACTTATGGGATTTAAAACCACCCAGTCACTTAACAGATTCAGGATCTACTTCCTGATGCCAGCCAAACTATTAGAAGTTTTCTTACATCATGAAGAAGGTGACTTCACACCTTGGTGGACATGAGTATTCCAATAGATCTGTATCTTGTTTATTTCTCTGGACTACTTGAACAAGTCACTAGTTCACGCACGTAGACAAAACCAAACCTAATCAAATAGCATAGTATGTCATATAATTCACTCACGGGGCTAAATCTCATGATAAAGACAGTAGGCTGATAGTGCACGATGTATGAGCGGCATCCTTCCGAGTGCATACTACAGACCATTTTTGGACACTGTAAGGTCGAATTCCTATGTCGATGAGCTGTTTACACCTTGCAGTAAATGGTTTAGGGTTACCGCTTAGTTGTATGGTGGTCTCTAACGGGGCCACCTCTTCTTGAAGAGTATCTTCAGTGCAAATACGTCTGACCCGATCAAAAAAGTGCGCACCAAAATTCGTTTGTAGGATACGGGAACAGAGCTTTCAAACTACAGGTACTAACATTCATAAACGGCGACTCCGAAAGATAATTTCAAGCTTGCTGGCTTACTTGAGACTATGAATATTCGGGATAAATATTTATGCTCATTTGAGGCGGAGTCGTTGTTTATGAAATTTCACCCAAAAGGCCGGCATTTCTTCGTCTTCCCTTTAAGGGTGATAATGTGTCAACTTATTCACCGTCGTCTGGTTAGTTCCATCCCGATAACATACAATGGAGTTTTCCCACTGATTCTGTTCAGAACATTCCGGATTCCAAGGCCCTGTGTGAAACAATCGGTACCCGAGTCAGACAAATTCAATGTTATCTACGAAAATCGATGTAGATGTGCATCATCCTACATAGGCAGGACTGAGCGCCATTTGTGAACCCGGGTCATGGAACACATCCCGAAGTGGGTCAATAAATAGGTCACAGCCGGGCATAGAAACAAGGAGCCTGCATCGTCTGTTGCGCATCCTTTTCTAGTGACGCCACACCAATGTGATCCGACAACGGCATTTCGCGTTATCTACTCAACGTCACACAGGCGAACACTGCGCTATGCTGAAGCGACTGCCATCCGAAAGTTCAAACCTGCGTTGCGCGTTCATAAACAACTGGTTATGGGGTTTTCGCTACCGTTATAGTGACAACGGTTGTGCTCTCTGACGATTGACTTTCTTTAGTATCTTGTTCGCTTTATCATATATAACTGGTCTGTAGTATCTACCTGTAAAGATGCAGCGAAATTTGTCCCTTCATAAACCGTGCACTAACAGCCTACCGTCTTCTTTAGTCATGAGAAATGTTTCACTGCAGCTCGATCGCAACAAAAGAAACCGAGGATATCTACTTAACCGTGATGGAAATAAAGGCATAGTCGAATGCTTTAAGGTAGTATCATTCATAGCGCATAACAGTGACGTAACTACAGGTATGACGCAGAGCGTCAGTGAAGTAATCAAAGCACAGGATTGTACTGTCAGATTTGATAATTCGGTCGTGCCTAATGTGAGGTCAATGGCACAGTGGTCAACACGGTTGCCTCATGTTTGGAATGGCCGGAGTTCAAATCGCGGCCGTGGCAAGGATATGCATTACTGACGAGCTCTAATCGGAGAAAACCTCGAGTCTAGTGCTTGTGTTCGGAGGAGGCTGGCTGGAAAGTCTACCTGAATGCGAAGGCTGCGATCAAATGTGGGTGATGCTCAACTTGCCTTCGAAGTTATGGAGTGTTTACCCGAAATACCACGTTATATTTGGACTTACTTTGGCTCTGTGTACACCACTGTATTCCCACAAGAATCTGTCACCCATTTAGGTGGTTAAAACTGTAAATGCATGGTCTGTTTTGTAGCGAAAAGTGCTGTGAACTGAAGCATATCCTTATTGTTTCAGTGAAATAATTTTAAACATAAGCTGAGGCGGGCCACAACTGTGCTACAAACCTTGGGAAATTAGTGTTTGTTGATCAACTAGAGCCATACATGAGTTATCTGTTGAGAATGAAATTTAGTTTCAACAATTGATCTGTTTATTGTTTTCATCACGTTATGCACGTGGTTTTTAAAGCAATTTTAATAGTCAGGTGATAGCATTGATGATTGATACTTGTATGTGAGCAGATAAAACTCATTGCGTTATCTAAAATCGGCCAAAATGCGTTTGGACAACTTCACATCCATGTGATCTGGATCGACTTCATCTAAAACGGTAACAAGTCTTTCCGGCTCCATAGTAATCCAGCGGAACAGATGGTTTGTTGGCAACCGAGTTCGCTTGAATTCTGTGTACTATAAGAGATAAATCACAAGTGAAAATAGAAAATCGTAATTAGGGTTACAGCAAGCGTGTATAAATTTATCGCAGTCTTGAAATTCAATGTGGATTTCATCAGTTTCGATAATGCTTCGTGTTGTTACGGAGGTAGTGGCAATCTGCACGCTTATTAAACGCCAGATGTAATAGAATAAGACAAAATTCTGAAAAAGTACATCAATTTGCTTCAGCTCTCCAGAGCAAAGCTTGTCAGAAGAGACCTACTCAAAATCATAGTTCAAACATTGCTGACAATTTCGCCAGATGTGAAATCTTACAGCAATAGATTTGGTGAAATAATCTGTCTTTTGCTTAAAATATTCTTTCACTAGTGGGACAAACACAGAGTTCATTTAGTCCGCCTTTGCTGTTACACTGTTATCCATATTTTCTCTCTGTAGCTGTTTAGTCTTCTAATTTTGTGTCTCCGCCAGGAATTTCAGTTTCAAGCAGATCGGAATTACTCAAAACTGCTTGTGAATGTATAACACAACCGCTCATTTCCATTTTATTTTCAACGTATACGCGTTATATTAACAAAGCATGCATATCGTATTTATCCATATATCTTACATTCCACTCATAAACAGTTTTATCAGTCAACAGAGTATTTGAGAAAGTGTCTTTTTTTGCTAAACTAATATCACCTAGGTGTACATAGAAAAATGACTGAACATTGTCTACCAGTAATTGTAATTAGATATGGAGTTCACTGAAGACGTTTAGCCATCAAGATGGCAAAATCATATTGTGAGCCTGGGCTTATGTCCCGTGTGAGTATCCGTCGTTTTTGTAGTCAAAATCAAAACGCCAGTGAAAAAATACCCGTCAAGAACAGTAACCACCGATAGCCACAAATTCAAGGTGTCAGTATATACACAACCAACAAGAAACTGGGCATAATTAGCCCTGAACTGTCCGCGTTTTTCTCAGCACATTGTAAACCAATGGACATATGGTCTCTGAGATAGTTTTAACTGCGTTAACATCCATCGTATTTCACCACAACTGAGTGTTGCTCACATTCAGCATCCATAAAGTGTATTAATTATTTTACTTCGAAGATTACTGACAAAACATTTCCGCCTAACTTTTAATCTGTTCACAGGCTGAGCCCGGTGCTACTTGATGCACAGACTCTGTTTCTCCTCCAATTGTGAAACAGTATATCTAGCGTTCAAGACTGTTTCAAGCGTAATCTAGCTGACAGCTTTTACTCTGAAGATGAAAATTTTATAGTGTATGCAGGCATCATAGAGGAGATTATAGGTTTTTCCCTTCTGTCTTATTTGATTGGGGTTGTTTCTAGGGTACACATATTTAGAGGTTTTATCTATGAAACCAGATAGTCGAGTTTGCATGAAGGTAGAAGTGGTTCGCATATTCTACTCAGGGCGTCGCCCGAAGACAAGTAAACACGAGAAAAACAGGATCAGATTGAAACATTGGTACCTACGATCACATGCTTACTGATCAGTTGTCAGTCAAAAACACCTTAGTTGTAGTTTCAAGATTTCTGTTGTTTGAACAACAAAGCATCCAATATCTGTGGGACGCTGAGTTTGTGATGATGCATCAGTACAAGAGGCATGGTTGTCGGATGGACCACGTGACTAGTATCCAGGAGTGCATGCTGTTTTGTGTCTGTTTGCTGTTGTGTATGACAGTTAATATAGTTATACATTACTGTCCAAATTCACAAGCACACAGGGTTGTTTTATGTCCGTGTTGAGTTGACTAATTCATGACCTGTTTCACAAGTTCTGTCGACAGATCTTGTCCACCCAAACAAAGATGTACACTTTGTTCCGTACGAGTATTAACACCACATCCATGTACCGCGTCAGTGTAATTTCAGACGTAGCAGAAGAGTACTGCAAGCATATCGCAAAGCAGCGGATCAGAAATTAATACTTGAATTTTGTTGAGAGGTATGCTAAGTAAAATTCTCGCACAAAATACGTACAGGCAAGATTGGCTCAGTATAAAGAGAAAAGGGTGCGATTTACAATTGCAATATCTTGAAAACTGCCGAAAATTTGAAAATGTTTCTCTTCACTGCAAAGCAAATTTGAACGAACGTTTGTCAATCTTATCAACAGATGTTATGGATGGGTAATCAGAGATTTGATTGATTTTAAGTCAAGCATCGGTCATATTTGACCACAGCTTTTGTATTCAGAGAGTCTTTTCAGTTAGCCTCTTTTGGAAAGAAGCCCTAGACTTGGGTTCCACTTCTAACAGATTTCGTCGTTGCAGGGATTAGAACTCTACCCATGCTTTCACAAGACAACTTTGTTGACCACTACGCCATTGAGTTTACATTATACTTGACCGAATTGTCATGTCCGAACTCTCAACCACTTTCAAGTATGAGTACTGCTTAGACTGCCCGACCACCTCGGGTGGAAACACGATTGCTACTTGTCAACTCCGGTCGATAAGTACGCGATTAGGAGTTCCGGGACAGGCCAAACCTACCGATCTCATTAAATCTGCTAAGCGATATTTCAGATTACTGACAAATGTTCAGGGATTTAAAGTGAGCTAAATTCCGACCACTCAGAGTTCTGTAGGTGTAATGAAGGCGCTTATCTGACATAACATCATCCTTGGTTATAACCATTTGAAACGGTTCTGTTCTGACAAAATAATCACAGAGCGCTGTTCCCCCCTAACTTTCTTCACTAAATCAGCGAACTTACGTGAATAGGAATGATATACATCAAGGAAAACAACTTACAACCTAAGCCCTACTACAGACACTGTTAACATTAGTGCAACGGCTCAGTTCACCTCTACTGGTGTCATCAATATTAACGACACTGGCTGACAATGCCAGGTTGACATGACTTGTCTCCAGCTGTTTTGCATACTACCTTTAGCAAAATAGTGTGGATGCTCTGCATAGCTCAGCAGAATTATTTATTTCATAGTCGAGTGATTCACAACAGTCAGAATTGTCATGCTGACCGTTTAATTAATATCTGGGAGTGCGCTCAAACATGAAGTAATCTCCAGTCTCTATGTGAACACTAGCAGTTGCAAAAAACGAAGTCTTATATGTAGTCAGACTGTTGATTATCACTCTGATAAAGAATAGAGTTAAAGTACCTTTGTGCTTTTAAGTACCTTCTCCGGCTGGATTAAAATTTACCGAATTGAAGAGGCTCATTTTGAACGGAGTCAAACCACCGGAGGAAACTAACTGGTCTTGTTAAGTTACTGATCTATGTCTAAGTCAGATTCTGTCTACACACACTCGCCTACGGGTTTCACCGAATTGGTTAAAACAATGGATATGTACTCATTTCTGTTTAGTTTTCAAAACTAATATGCGACTGGCCCCCAAACCTTGATGCCTCTGACGAAAAAATATTGAGCCATGTGACATCGAAATGAAACTGGAGATGACCAAGCCGCAGTAAGTGAACAGTGCTCTGCAGTCAACTGTGACTGACAGTTTGCGAGTCCAGATGTCCTGCTGATGTGTCTACAGGTTGAAGTTTCCGGGAGGGTTACTACTCTTTCGAGTTACCTGACCAGCCAGACTTTTAGCTGTTCACCGACATCAATCCTGATTTGATTAATGGGTTTTGGCCAATAAAGTCACTCACTCCCCCTGTTTATCATAGTTCAAACCCGGTTCACATACTGTTAAAAGAAAACAACGTTCAAACAAAAAAACATACGATCACAACCCTTTTTTAACGTATTCCAATTAATTCTGTTTATAAAACAAAGAGAGCAAAATGTTCATTTCGGTCCTATGATATGATTTGCAAAGCGTAACGCCCGGTTCAATTTCAACCCCGAAGTTTGAAAAAGTTGAATCTTACCTAAGACTTTAGTGCATTTCCGAATGTCTAGGTTAGGTGATAACGCACCCAAGTGTTTTATCTCTGGTTGGTAACGACGAGTGAGCTCTTTACTCCTGACAGTTTAGAAAGAGCAAAAGCGCAGAATTTTAGTCCAACCACATGTACGAAGCAAAAAAGGAGTGCACGTGCGTTTCACTGTACACCCAACTAATACCACTAACGACTAGTGGGCCTAATAGGGTGAGCGAATATGCCTGATTAATCAGGTCTCATCTGTTGTCAGGTCGACGCACACATCATCGTTGACCAGGAGAACATATATATGATATTTAGGAGTTAAACTGTTAGTTTCATCATCCTTTCCTGCAAATTGTCCAGATTAACCCAAAAAGAGTAGGTTCGGCGGTCCAGTACGCTGTTTTAACCTTCACCACGAATAGCACATCAGCACACAAAATAAATGCCTTCTAAGATTCTTAGGTTAGACTCATGCACGAGGTTCTGATATTACAGAGAGAAAATTCAACCCTGTGAATAGGTTTTCTGACTTAACTGACAACTACATTTCCAGATGTCTAACCGTATCTAATAACATTCCATTTGTTACGTTAAACCGGGAGCTAACTGTACATTTTTGGGATTTTCTTAGGAATGATTTTTATTTATTAGTGGGTTAAATTTTCATTATTTCTGCTTTATTTAACTGCAGAACTATATTTCACTCCAAAGCTTGTCGTGAACTGAGATTTAGTATCAGTGTGACATGCTGGGTTTCGAAACAGCAGTAGGGTATCGAGAACACAGAATATCATTTGACTCGGGTTGGATTACTGACTATTCTGTAGCCAATACAAGGTTCTATTCTATTTCAAAATTCAAATACTATTATCCTGACACAAAGTATTCTGAAGTTGGAATAGACCCAAATTCCTAATTTCTGTCAGTAATTACAGCCGGAAATGAATGGTTTCTATTGCCTCAATGTCACCAATTTCTATGGTCTTTTCTGAAGTTGAACTGGTTTTTAGCTAGTCCGGTCAAAAACGCGTCCAGCTATCGAGCTGGTTCTGTCCCCGTTGTTTCACTATGGTCTGCCAAAATAACAATCAATTAACAGTTACCATTCTACGCGGAAGGTTAGGTTGGTTCTACTCAACTCTGTCAAACGTTGTAATGGATCAACAAAAATCCTAAACTCAAAATAAATAGTTCACTACATCATTTGTGCTATCCGCAGACAACAAAGTACTCTAGTAATCAGGGTCGAATATGCAAAAGAGTCATGTGCATTTGATTCAAGTTTCCGACCTAGATGCCACGTCAAATGACCTAATAGAAAGTCCCGACTATTCTGGTTTGTTATTAGCTAGAGGGAACAATTATTTTTGCTATGGAGCAACGGTAGAATATCTATTGGTGCAAATTTTCACCATATACATACTGTTCTCTCTGTGAACTTCACATAAATCTGGCATGAATTAGGCTCGCTAACATCCAAATTGGGTGTCTCTTTGAAATAGTTAAACAAACTCTATGCATAGATCTAGTCTGACAATACGCTTACACGAATGGAATTATCTGAATCTCCATTGTCGTAAAAGAAAAGAATAATTTGACTGTACCTAGTTAAAATCATAAGTTGGTTTTTAAGCTCTACTTTCCATTAGCAGTGCTGTCTAGTCTCAGTATTTTCAGGCTATTCATCAGTTAAACAATTATGGCAATTTGCTTCTCCTTAAGCCAAGTAAAAGTTCAATGATTGTGATGTTGACCAGGCGAGAAATAAACCGCCAGGGGATAACATGTTAAAAGAAGTACATAGTTTCGGCTACCTACACGTATTTCAGTTACTTCGATTTCGTGCCGAAGCTCAATGTTAAAAGCCAATTTGAACTCAGTTGCATCTTAATGCTAGTGTCCTTAAGGCGCCGCTAACAGCAATTCTTTCACATAGGCTCTGAGCATTCAGAACTAAGCGCGGTCGTTCAGTGAATCACTTAATCCCATGACCCGTGACCTTCTTTTGCCTCATTGTATGAAAAGTTTGAGCTGACAAAATATGTGCAGAATGTTGTACGTTGAAGGTGATTGCTCGAACATGAATGTTCCAGTCTGTGAAGCAGGTGACTTTGTTTTTATTGTATGTCAAAATGCTTCAGTTGCTTGACCTATAAAATGAACAAAGAATCATATTTATACAGGCACAAAAAATTAGTTAGATTTCCGTTCGAATATATTACTTGTAGGCTTATTGTTGGTCACAACCTTCGCATCCACATATTTTTCAACCGGCCCGTTTGGACGGAAGCACCAGACTCCAATTTCACTCTTGTTAGGGCTCGTCAATAGTGTATATCCTTCCTACGCTTTATTGAAAAATCTAGTGTGAGTGGTGTTCGGCGTGAAATTAACCAAACCCTTGACTACTCAGTATTCAAAAATGTCGTCTAGCAGATTCAGTGAGATCGGAGACTTTGACTTGTCTAGACAATCCTATTCTCAGGGTTATCGGTTGAGTTGACAGGACAGTTAATGAGCCTTCCATCGAGCTGACCGGGCAAATTGATCATCACTCATGTGCGAAAGTTGTTGAGGTTTCCGGTATAATAATCCAGTCAACTCGGTTTCTTCACGAATGCGCTACCTGAGTTCTAACCCCAGTCATAGTAGGGATGTGCACTACCGACGAGGTGAAATGAGAGAGAAACCTGAGTCTGATGCTTCTTTCCGAGAGGTTTTAGCTGAGAAGTCTATTTGAAGTGTGTATTTTCCGGCTGGGGGTTGATTCGTTGAATACCTGCTCTACTGGGGGCTACTTCCATTTTTACTCTCAAAAAGGGTCAAATGGGCCCAGTTTTTCAAAACTGAAAAACGAGCACTATTTCTGTAGAGCCATCGTTTTAAAGTCTTAAATTTGAACTAAAGCATGCACTGACTGAGATGACACATCGCCCCTAGTCACGATATTTTTAACTAACTCTTGGTATTAACAAGCCAAACTAACACAGCAGTTTTCTAAGCGGGTCACCACCAATTTCAAGCGTTCCCTAATTTCCATTAACAACCTCACTTGTTAAGCCGCATATAAAATAACTGTTTTATCATGCTTATACTGTAGTAAAAATTGTTACATTCAGAGGCTGTTTGTTAGATAAAGATGAGGATTGGTCGTTTCGCCCTTTTGCCCCAGCAGTGTGCACGAAACATCTAGGTCCGTGTATAAGTTCTCGGGAAAGTGACATGTTTTTCGGAGACTAGATCACAGGCAGGACAACTTGCGACCGTCCTTCCATCTATTTTCCTGTTCCCATCGTGTTGGCTAACCAGTCTGATCGACTCTCGGTACACTGATGCCATCTGAAAGAGCACCTGTGCCCGAATCATATGCAAATTCACTTCGAATGACTATCAAACTGAATGAGACAACCCTGTTACTTCAAATCTGCAAATGTTACATAACGAAAAACAAAACAACTGTATTTTTACCGTTTGATCTCAGTTCATAACACATGTTCTTTGCTAAAGTTCACCGCTTGCTGCAATGTGAATTATTCATGACACATTCGTAGCGTATATTAGGAATTGTAAAACAAAACAAATAGACCCGTCAAATACTTTTGTCGTAGTTAACGTATTTAGCTGAGCCGTCCGTTTTTTGATGTAAACAGAAGTGCTTGCCATAAGTGACGCGCTTATTACAGTTTTCATGGTGAACATCACTAACATTTTCTCGCAGCTTTCGCATTCAGATAGACTTTCCAGCCAGCCTCCTCCGAACATAAGCACTAGACTCGAGTTGCACTCTCATTAGAGCTCGTCAGTAGTGCATATCCTTGCCACGGCCGGGATCTGAACTCGGGCCATTCCAATCATGAGGCAACCGTGTT
>QNGE01000483.1:211731-235832 GCA_008508345.1 Paragonimus westermani | reverse complement strand
GACTTTTCACAGTTGGGTCTCATCTAAATTCATTAATCTGCTACACTACTTATTAGTAATACAATTTCTATGCTCAGCAGTGGCGTTGGTGGATTCCAGCGTGAACTGTTCGAGAAATCCTGCTGGGGCAGTCCATCCCCTGAACCATTTGGTGGATTCCATATATGACAGTGGGACGGGTGGATAACTGAGTTCAAATGTGAAAGTTTTGAGCTCCCCTTGTGGCTTCATGACTCTGCTGGTAAAGCACTTGCCGGGTTGACGCATGCTGTGTCTGTCGTTGGTTTGAATCCAGCCGAAGCAGTTGGGCCGCATCTAAAATCATCAATTTGCCACATTACTTGTTAAGCAAGATTATTTGAAAATTATAGGGTTGCTTTTCTGAATGTTTTCTCAGGCTCAAAAGAATGTTCAACTGCATGTTAGCAGTACACTAATGATATATGTTGGTGCAGAGTCTATTACTTACACAACCCTTCTGTCTCAGAACTCATACAGATTTGGCACGAGGTTCCGTGGTCAGCAAAAGATCTAAATGGTCTTTTTATTTCCGCGGCATAACCATTGGTTCACTACCATATGTATATTAGTCTAAAGACTTCAGGTTGCAGTCAACAGACTCAAAGTTCTCATGACCCTGAAGTATAAAAGGACAGTTCACAGACTGTTACATAATTTATACACTGATGCCATGCGATTATGCCGCAGCCACTTGAGGATACCTGCATAGATTCCCGAATTTCTTTAACTGTTTTTGTAGTTACTAACGTAATTATGAATGGTTCTTGTCGTTTATTTCAGACGAGTAATCCCTAGATCAATGTGGTTGTTAGAAGCGCTTACAGGAACTGTGCAGAATGTCAGTCTCTCCGACGCTCCCAGATAGAAATATAGCTGTACGGCACGGTGGAATAAGTGATGGGCTGTGCAACTAAAATTAACCAGATTTTGCGGTCGTCGCGGGTTAGTTGTTCGTTTTGTCAAAGCTTCATCGGAGTACGAGGTAAAAGGCACAAGTAATTTGCAAATGAGTAATCAGATAAAAGGCAGGAAATCTGCCGTTTTTATAGCAAGATGTGTAATCGAGATCTTGAGGTTAGCCAAAAATTGACTTATTCAGTCCCATTCAATAAGTAATGACCTGATTTTAACCGGTATTGTCTGCTGATTTACCGTCACTTACCCACATTTTTTACTTCCTCCGACCGATCTACAGATATATATATATATATATATATATATATATATATAGTTGCCTCGGACGTTTTACACATGAAACCACATTTTGTAATGTGTGCTTACATGTATCGACGCGCTATCATGCTGAACGAAAACGTCGGCAAATTAATTTCTAACGCTCAGCTCCCATAAAATCTCTACGCACATTGCATACAACTAGGCCAGGGCCAGTTAATACCATCTGACTGGCTCAAACCTAAGTGAATAAAAGTACGGTTGTCGTTTCTGGTACCTACAACTCTATTTGCCCTGGTCGCCTGTGTAACGTTTGCTGAGCATGCTCATCCTTCGGCTAACCGAGTTTCACCCGAACTCGCCCTGGGTTTCGTGTATCTGCCCAAATGAGCATCATATCAAGAATACTTGGTAGGACAATTGTGAACAACGCAAGGAGAATAAGTGCCTTCAGAATCGGACGAGGTTTCGGTTGTAAGACGACTTAAACTTCAGTATGTGGCGCCACCGGTCGGCCAATTAATGAGCGTTCTGAAACACTTGGCCAATACGGAAAAATTATGGTGATAGTAGAGTGTTCCAGGATATCTACTCTTAACAAAGACTATTATGTGTGACCTGGGAAGATAAAACGGGGCTGGCCTTTTTACTGGAACTGTGCTCCTACTTGGGCTGAATCATCATCATCTAGAAATGTGCTAATGACCATGATGTCGCCTAGTTTCTCATTGAGTGTTAATGTACGCAGGCTGTTCCATCAAACCTCCCGTAACAGAATCGTGATCGCTTAATCCGTTTTCCGCTTTCCAACCGATTTCCACTTTTGACATGTTAGAGTCAGCACATTCAACTCGATGAAAGTCTGCTCACCCAAGATGAATAGACGAATGAATGGTGTTCCTTAAGTGTAACGTAACAAATCGGCTTGAGAGGTAAGCAATAAAATTTGCAACAGTCCCCTCACAATTCTGGATGAGTGGACTTTCATCCGGTGTGTATCGAAAACGGCGGTGTGTTGCGAAATAGAGCGATGACTGTTCTTCAAGGCCTAGTCAGCCGATATCTGCCACTGCTGTCCAGTTCTGTGCAACAGTGTATTTGGTTACCACTGATCGATTCTCCGTACCAGTGGTGGTAACGAGAACATATCGCACATTCTTAAGGTGGGTTCACAAATTCACTTTTCTTGTACACTGTAGGTAGACTTAAGCACGTCAGACACAAGCAGCGTCATCCTGCGTGATATAACTGTGCTATGGAAAGGTTTATAGTATCTAGAATTTAGACAACTGGACTTTTTTTGAAAGATACCGTGCAAATGCATGCGAAGTTCTGTAATACAATTCTTTTTTCTCATTTACGCTTCTAGTTTTATGAACGGATGTCACAAGAACATGAGTTAGCTCAATCTGGTATCTTCTTGACCGTTACTCACATGCACTGCTTAGCACGTCAGAGTTCACATTCACCTGTAAGAGTCAACCGATTACAGAGACCGGGAATTTTCTCCGAGCTGTTTAGGGTCACTGGTGTTGAGAGGTTTTTATGTTATTGAAACACGTGCGCAGGCATCGGCAAGTGGGACCGAATATGTGGATATATAGAAATATAGAACTTGAAGTTCATCTGTGCGTGAATGCTGTCCATCAAACAAAGCAAGGTGGGTATGCAAATTACAGATGTTAGTCACGCGTGCCAACCTCAATTATTTCGGTCATTTACTCAGAACTACTTATTAATTGGGGTCACATTTCAGAAAGCACAAACGCAGGAACTTGTGTGACGGTGAACAACCCTTCTTGGTTAAACATAATAAAGCAAGTAATACGAAATGAAAACAGTTTAACCTTCCGTCGCTATTCTCTTCTACTTGTCTATGTCAGCAATCATCCACCAAAGTCTGGCTGTTTTTTCGTTACGGATCGTAAAAACCTTTTCAGGTGTGCTTTGATTTCGTAAGCGAGTTTGTTGCATTCTAAAGTGTGCTTTGGGAACGTGAAACAGCATGAGGAGTCCAGAAATTTCACATGCATGACAACAGTGTTCAAAGGTAAACAAACAATTGAGTTTCGATGTCAAATTTAAAGTTAAGCCTATTTTTGATTGTGTCAGTTTTGAAAAATGTCTGAAATGAGTCACACCTGTGGTGAAGTGAAAGTAGTGGTTTTTAAAGGTAACGGAAATGGGAACCGAAGTTAAATCCTTGCATGTCGACGAACAGTTTGAGCACTACTCTGTGCGTCACTCAACTGATTTCCAGTATCTGCGCGCAAATACTATACTTCTGGTTATCCAGTGTTTGATAATTAACGTGTGACAAGTGGCGTTGCGAACAACCAAAGACCAACGAGCGCTGCGGATGGTCTGAAGGTTACTGCTTGATACATACAGAAATGTGTAACTCAAGGAATTTGCACCGCGAAGCACCAATATCACTTCAGTTTCCAAGTAGGAGGAGCACCTTCAAAGATCCAAGTGCACAAATTCCACAATAATTTGAAGTTATTTTTACTACCAGAATTACAATAAGTGTTTTATGAAAGCACAAATTGGAAGAAGCTTTAAGATAGTACTAACAACTCAGCTGACACGTACAGTAAATCACAGCAGTTACGCTAATTTTGTTTCTGGATTAGAGATGCGTTGAACACATCTAATCAGGGTTTATCTATACACAACTCTTCGTTTCGTAGGGGTTTAACTCACTGTTCGTTTTTTTTGGGAAGTTTTACAACTTCCGCTGATTGTATTCTAGATAAACGGATCATCAGCTGGTAACTCGGCGGTATTAAGTCCTATAGCATACCACAGTCAAGTTAACTGTATTGTGTGCATCCCAAATGGCACACCTGGGCTGGTTGGATGTAAAATAATGAATATTCAATACAATGCACCAGTGCCACTAGAACCTCCAATACACACAGTCCGTAACCACTCAACTCATGTCATTTCATCAGGAGGATTATCGGTGAAATCTATTCCTTTTGTCCAGTTTCTTGTGTGCGGATAATTAGAGTCGACGAATCGTAAAATGTATGTCCGTGTTGATTTTCGTCTGTACTCCTTCGAAACGAAAATGAATTATTCAGGCAACGCGGATTTCCAGAACAACTCTATGAAGTGATAAATTAGCCAATGAGAGGTTTATTCCGGTTCATCCAACTCCGAGTGAGATAACTGAGGTATAAACCTATGTGCGACAGATTTCCTCCATAATCTTGGAGGGGACAGTCAGAATTTCAAGGTGGCGACAAGTTAAGAACACCATTTTCTGAGAAGTTAGATCATTAGAAAGAGGTCCAACATGTTGAATCTTGTCAGCAAGAACTTAGTACTTCCAATAGCCATCGTCAGTAAAAATTTGCCCCAATCTTTAATAATGTTGGTTATGTTTCGTTTAATCTTACAGTTCATTTTGGTTGAGCAGACTGCGTAACCCAAAAAATTAGTGAAGTCTGATAGTGAGGGCAATTTCATAATACAATACTCATAAACTCTACCTGACCAGAATGATTTTGCTCTCTCAAAAGAATACGAATGGCCGAAAAAATAAACCCATAGAAGCAAGGCTATTGCAAAAAATTAACAATTACTACTTTGACAGGTCTGATAAGTTAGAAAAGAACCAACTACGGAAACTAAGGGCCTTCGCTTGATCCGAACCAGCAACAGACAGGATACAACCAGAAGCGGCAAGCCCCTTTTACAGGCTGAGCTACGAGGCCACAACAGGAGCACAAAAATTCCACATTTAAACTATGCTGCTCACTTGTCCCACCATCTCGTACGCAAGCAACCAAATAATATAAGGGATTAAATACCTGGGCTGGATTTCTCAGTCAGTGCACGCTGGAATCCACAAAATTCACCGCTAAGCAATGAAATTTTACTAATAACAAGTAGTTAGGGTGGGTGTGATAATTCGATGATTTCACAAAATTAAATTTCGGGAAGAATGGCTTAAATTAGTTCATAAGTAGATGCTCAGTCACTAACTCATTCGCGAGCTAATTGCGCTCTTGATTACTACACGCCGATAGCACCCGCCGTTTCTGTAATGGGACGTGTGGTTGAGGTTTACCGGATGCGCTCACCTGACAGACGATGAAAACCAAGAAACCAATCAAGTGCTTTCAGTGAATTATGGCTACCAAACGCGCAAGTAACGTAGAAAACCGAACGGTTCTTTTGTCATCCTCATAAATGAAATCAGGGGGTCGCATTTCTAGTCTGAACCAGTCCCATTATTGAGGAATGAAATTATTCATCATTCTGTACCTTTTTACTCCTATGCGCATTTCTTCACTTCAAAACTGGTTATTGTTTTATTGTGTCATTCCGACTGTGCTCCCCTCACATCATTGCTCACACCCCAGAGCTGTGTACCTAAGCTCACTGGGTCATCATTCCCAAGACCATTGCACTAATTAGATCGACTGATATAACTGCCAGTTGGCAACTGCCTATAGACAACTCAAAAGCATTTCAGCTTTGAAAGGATTAAAGATGTCTCAAAGATGATTTACAGATTACCCAAGAAATGTTCATCCTGGTCACTAGGTTGATGTCAAGTCTCAACATAGAAACTGATCAAATCTTGTGTAAGCACTTTCTGCACGTCACCAGCTTTGTGATTTACTTCAGCCGCAAGCACATCCACGAGCTGCTTTGATTATGCCAAATACACTTTCTTACTTAAGGTACTCACTCACTGCAAGTGCGTACGGTGGAATGATTAAGATTTTAGCGTCAGATATTAAAAATATTCATTCTATTGACTTTCTATCGGGAACACCGCGAAATGGACAGATAATCACTTATTTCGTGTTTCGTGTATATATTTGAGAAAATTGACGAAACGGAAAATGCCGGAATGAATTTAAGGATTGAATTGTTGTCGTCTCATTCATCCGCATCGACTGCACTTTACCTATTCTTGTGCATCCATTTTCTGGTTGAATGTGATCCGAATAGTTTCAGGTAACTGAATAGCGTGCACCTGAGTTAATAACAAAGTGTCATGCAAATTGTATATAATTTTTTGAAATACTTTTAAAACTGTAAAACTACCAGTTTGAAAAATGACCAAATGGGCGAAATTATGCATACACAGTTTGTTGTCTGCGTAAACGAAAATGAACCGGATCCCTTGAGAGGCACATTGGACAACGCTTTGACAGAGTGACCATAATTTGCTTAGCCCAACAAAGCCCTAGTAAAGCTTGTTAAATTTTCGCTTTGTAAGCTTTTAACTTATGTACCCCACTTTAATATGACGTTTAAGTTTTTCTCACTTATCCGCACATCACAGAATGACTGAAAAATTAGGGATTTCACAGTTATCCGTTTAACGGCCGTTGGGCACATCTGGTAGCGAGGTGTATCTAAAAAATAACAAGATTGTCTTAAGTTCAGTGTGAGTGGGCGGCATTCGTCAGTTATTAGAGGCAGTTTACGACTATAAGGGGAATCTTCCACAGGAATCAGAGTAGGACGACTGTCAAGTAAATGAATTGTTGCAAAAATTTCGACGAAATGACTTGTGAAATGATGAACAACCCGGTTTACGATTAAAAGAACTATATGTTTATCAGTCGAAATTTCCTAGAACACATGTGATATTGTGGTTTTTAGTTCACATAAGTAAACGTACAGGGTGGTTCAAGACAACATCTCACTGTACAGGCAGCAGGTGGTGGGGTTAAAATATAATAATTAGTTTGTTGTCCAAATCTATTGACGTATTCTCTGTGTGTATCCGTGTTTTCTGAGCCGGTATACGAATTCCAGTGAGCCTGAGACATACCGCAAAAAGACTTCATGATCATCTTTTAAAGTCCTCATCTGCCGCTGATCAAGATTCCTCGAGTGCAAACACCTATGACAGAGTAGCGACCATGCAGCTGGTTTCACGTTTTCCGCAAATATATTTCCAGTAAATGTTTACTGCTCAGAATACCATAATATCTACGAAACCAAATGTTTTGAAGCAGATCGGGTTTGCACTGTTTTTTATCTCAGGAGCTACAAATAGGGCCATCGAGATCCGACGGTGTATTCATAAACGCAGTACTTGTTTGTTTTATGTTATGCAACCTACCAAATGTAGACCAAAAACGTGAGGACAGTGGACGATGTTAATGGGACGATAGCTAAGGCTGTTATTTAAATGGTAGCAAGATTATCAATACTACCACTAAACGTAATACTATCAGTCACTTTTTAATCGTTTACATTGAGATAACGTATAAATTTAAATCAGTGCAAACAACTTCACCATTTTGTTAGTACAGCTTGAGGAAAAATTCGTTTTTGTTGCATCTACACAGTGGTTCGTGATCAACTTGAATGTGTACGAGGTCAAATTAATAATACATGACATCACATCACTAACTTACCGGCACGGATGAAACCTCTTTGACTTTTGCATCATTAATAAGTGCAACGACAGCACAAACGAAAACAAGTTTCCAGAAAATCGGCATTCTAAATAAGACTTTAGATTAATATGAAGCATGTTACTTACGAGTTTAACAGACTGGATAACTTCAATGAGAATTCATGAATACTATGTTTATGTAGATATATATATATACTTGTTCCATACCTCACCCGGCTATGATTGGACTAAGCTGGCACTTCACACTTTGAACCAATCAAATTCATGACTAAATTCTCCCAGATTGCTCGAAAATGGAACAATCGGATAAGTACCGTTAAAATGAGTGCGTTCATTTTATAATCCTCACAGGTTTTCTTAAAATGTACATAATGGACAGAGAAAGGTTTGTACTGTGTAAACTTTCGCAGGACTCCTATATTCTACCAACTGGTCGTGACCTTGGTAAATCGTTTTCGGGTCACATACTGCTTCCGGCTGCACGATTTACTACCTTATCTGAGAATCATACTCACTGGCCTAGCAAGTGAATTGCTAACATGTTTACCCCTTACCTCAGGTTGTAATGTGGCGAAGGTTTGTTAAAACATTCGGCGAGATAACTTAAATTTGCTAGACTAAATAAGAGTTACCCAGTCTGTTTAAATGTAAGCATGCACCACTGATTTACTTCTGCACATAGAAGTCCTCGCCCGTTGAGTTTTGTGTTCCCCGAATTCCATACCTTTTCTTGTCTACTGTAGAGTCTGTTACCATTTCGATCTCTTGTTACGTACCATTCTTCATACCGGTTAGGTTCATTGTACAGGTTAACTACTTGTTTATTGTTTGAATCAATACACACTTCATCATCCTCGCGCGTTTCGCCTTCTGCTCGCGCGCGGTCCTGGTTATCGTGAACTAACCATGGCAACGTTCATTTAGCTCGCTGGAGGAACCAAATCCGTTATTACTGAAGGGAAGAATC
Organism: Paragonimus westermani; assembly: GCA_008508345.1. Taxonomy (NCBI): domain Eukaryota; kingdom Metazoa; phylum Platyhelminthes; class Trematoda; order Plagiorchiida; family Troglotrematidae; genus Paragonimus; species Paragonimus westermani. The sequence goes on along the minus strand of QNGE01000483.1, from coordinate 227,271 downwards.
TTCTTGCAATACGCAGCAGACTTAGTGTAGTGGAATTAGTTGCGGACACTTACTGTGAGTTCTTGTATTTGCCTTGAGGTACTGTTCCCCCAACTCTCCGTTCCACTACACTAAGACGTCATGACGTCAAGTTAAGATGTCCCAAGTGGGTTAGTTTGACCTCAACGGTGAACTGCGTAGCATAGCTCTCGTGCATACAAACAAGCTGAAAGTCACGAGGACTGGTTGGATCCTACAGAACACGGATGAAAATATTAAAGAAAGTTAGATTGCCCAGATCCAGTTACCCAAGACATCTTAAACTAGAGAAGTTTTGGTCAGCCAATTCGAGTTCGTAGCAAAACCGTAGTTCTGTTCACCGTCAACCGGGAGGCAATCATCCTACTGTTCATACTCTCATCTTATGTGACACACATGTGAATTTAAAATCATACATTCTTGACCAACTAGGAAAAAGGTATGATTTTAGGTATTGGGTGGTCTTCCTCAGGAGTGTTGTAATCGAATCGATTACAACACTCCTGAGGAAGGCCACCCGAGGCGGTTGAAACGTAGAGTATTACAACTTGCTCGTAACGCTGTGTTATTCTTAATCTGTTTATCAAAAACGTAATGTCACCCAATGTGTGTGGACGCACGTTTGCCGTGCAAATGAGTGTACGCGTTTGTGGTTCAGTTCTCGACATGACCTGTATGGAAGTCTGTGCAGTAAACAAATTCGCAGGCCAAGCGCCTCTTGCAGTCACAACACCTCTGTCAGCAAATATTTTGGTATTTTGATAACCTCTTACCTAAAGCTTTTAACAAGTCATTTAAGAGGATGTCTTCAGCTGTTATTGGCAAAAACTTAAGTAAATTTTGTACGATTATAATTATTTGTGTTCGTTTGTTGACTGTCTAAGAGTTCCAATCCTTTTGCCGGCGGGGAACTTTTCGTTCAACTTTTACGCTCTGCTTCAATAATAATTAAATGCACACCGTTAATTGAGTCATACGTTAACCAGTTTCAAATCTTAATAAACACGTGCATTTTGTCTATACTGTTTGGTATCATCAACCAAAATGCAATTGAACTTTGTGTGAACGGTAGTAATTGCTTACGGCATGGACACTTTAGAAAGACCTATTGCAATGCAGTTGTTGGTCTCAAGAATGATTGAAAACATTAACTGTAATACATGAGCATCTGAATGATCACATCAGCTGATTGCATAGTACATTCAAGTTTATAGGTTCAGTTGCTATTTTCCGATAATGAGAATGCTGTTCACGAATTGCTTTTTCATTTTCAGAAAAATGTTGGCTGTCCTTTATTTCTACCGGCGTAGCTTGCTGATTACTTCCTTTCTTCGTCGTTGTGTGCATTTTTAAACCAGAAGAAAGTGACTCTAACATGGCTAAATTTTGTGCAACCCCATTTGACTCTCTGTTTGATCGCAAACTCACATGATGATACAGCATAAGTCTTTCACCCAATTTTAACATTTTCATATTATATTTATCATCCCATCTCTGATCTTATTTCATTGAATTAGAAACCTCTTGAACGTCAGTATTGTGCCCGATTATGGTAGTCATCCGGATGTCTAATCAGTAATTTATTTGAGGTCAAACTAATATACACCTTGAATTTTCCAGTATCAGCAACAGTTCTGTGTTACCGTTACCAAGCATGGTCTACTGAGGTCTTACTACTCTATTGGGATTTTTCAATAGGTCGTACCTAACTAATACAATACATAGTTTTGGTGAAGTACACATAAACAGAAAGGACAAGACTTTTAAATTGTGAAAACCAGAGCATGTTCCCTAGTGGTTAATACAAGAATTGGTACCACCTATTGAAACTGAAGAAAAAGTAGCTACAAACAATTAAACAAGTGTGTTTACTACTGTCATCACCGACTGGTGTTGTGTACTTAGCACAGTACTCACATAACCATCCGTACTGCTGAGCTACCGTCGAAGCTCAAACAGTTCTTCTGAGGAAGGCCACTCGAGATAGTTAAAACGTAGAGTATCACAACTTGCTCAAAAAGTTATGTTATTCTCAACCTATTTATGAGAAAATTTTCACCAGCACAAACAGTTAAGATATTTAGTGATTTTCGTCCGGCTAACAAAGACGGAAACAATACATGTATTGTTAGCTGCGAGTACTTCTCTTGTTTGCAATGATCGTTTGCACAAAACATGATGGCTGGCATATCGCTACAAAATAGCCTGATAAAACAAATCCATACCTTTGACCTCCAAACATCAAGTGGCCATAGATCAAGTGGTTCACCCGGTGATTTTGTTGTTGGCGTTAGTACGTAACTGATGCCCAAAATGTTATGGTTCGCCAAAGCTGTATTAACCAAATATCTCTGCTGTAAGAAGAGGTTAACGTAATCTACTTTGCCAAGCAAAACGGCCGAATCCCAGGCGTGACAATAATATGCACTACTGACGAGGACGGAAATTCAATTCTACTTTCAGACAGGGCTGACTGAGGTGTTATTGAGAATAAGACAGTTACGATCAATTGTTAATTGTGTTCATATCACATTTACCAAAATTCTTTACTACGTAACGGTATTCATATTTTGCTCAACAAGTAATGATTCTGTGGTTGTAACCTGAAGAGAAGTCCCGGTGGGAGGCGGCGGCTAATGGAGTTAACAGAACAACTACCGTGTCTCTTATCAGGACGACCGAATAGTCTGAGCATTACTTTTGGGCAAATTTGGCCAAGCGCTTGCATATGACTGTTTGGTCATCCCTGATGTGAGGTCAACAGTGCGGTGTTCAACGCGATTAGCTCGTGAAAACGTAACCAAAATTCTAATGCCGGCCGTGGCAAGGTATGCACCAGTGACGAGCTCTATCAAGAGCGGAACTGGACCATAGTGCTTCTTTTCCAAAGAGGCTGACCAGACTCTCTCTCGAGATGCAAAGCCTGCAATTAACTATGGGTGACACTCAACCTGGAGTTAACCAAATCCCCGTCTCTTCCACAACAATATTTCGCGTTCATTCATTTATCGATTAATCGTCACAGCTGAACCTATACACTTAGAAATTGTTGTTATAAGCTGACGAGAATTGACAAAAGGCCTACATATTTCCATGCATTCTTTTACTCCCTTAAGTAATTGGACAATGGAAACAATACGTTTCATATTTCCCAACCATTATGTTTTTTAGTTATTATCCAGCCTACTCAAATTTCCATCGCTATTATGTTTGCAGCAACTAACTACTGGAAATAGTTTTGACGGCTGTTGGTTGCCTAGAAATAAATGTTTAGTGATTACGTTTGAGAGCGGTGTAGGGAAAACCTGACTGTTAGCTTCAGCAGTTTTTTCGTAGGGGTCGACGCCACCTTTTGATCCACCAGAATTTCGACTATGATCAGCAATCGCAAGGTTCATTCAGCTAATGCTTAGCACTGCCTGCTCTGAACTGACGAGCTTGTAGCGCAATAAGTGGCTGGTATTCTGTGGTTTGAATACTTAGGTTATGGTAATGGTCTTCCGAGTTTTTGAGCTTGTCCTTTCCTCTTGCATGATTATTGTGGCGGCTTTCCAATTGGAGTTACCTGTCTCTTAGTAGAATAGTGGTAACAACCCCAAGACGGTTATGATCGACTGGAGCTAATCTGAAAAGATATGTTAGTCCACATTACTAGCTGTCCGGTAACCCAGTAAAAATACCTGGGCAAAATGCGCTGGGTCAGGTAAGCACACCAAGATGGACCTGATGCCACAAAAAAGCGACACACATGCTAGCACAAACAAAAACAATAGACGGTCCCTGCGTTCGCTTCTGATCTGTCCTGAATATGTCCACAATCAACAACGTCGGTCGATTCACGTAGGCCACCTGACATTGAGGTAATCATCTTTTAGAATGGAGGAGGATATTGCAACATATACCCGTGTCCAATCTTATGACACACATGCTTAAGTTATGAGCATAGCTTACCTATTTGAACTGGTGTTCGTTTGCTTTTTTTCACAGGATTATTACGGAACCAATTTCTCTGGAGTCTCTATTCTCTCGCTTACCCCAGGGAACGGATAGTAAATTGTTCATGAAACTCGACATTATTGTGAAATGAAACCCGGAAGAGCACTCGCATTTGCTACTTTGAATGATAGACTGTTTGACAACTTTTCAATTATATTATTATTGGCAGATTAAATAATAACGCGATGGTTACTGTGTTTTTGCTGGAGCTCATTGACTGTTGGTTGATTGACTGTCTACTTCATTCTGCGTGCCCCTAGCAAGAGTCTTTGTGGACTGATAATTGCAAAACAGCTGACCTGTTGCTGGAAGAAAACAGCACCGAAGCAGTGGTGATTTGTGGATTTACAAGCTTTCTCCCAATCACTAACAGTTGCACAGTTCGAATTCATGTCTAACGAGGTCCCAAACAATCACTCTAGCTGACATTTTCAACAAGTTCGAGAATAGAAACTGCAGTATTTCTACTGGGAACAGAAGTTGACATTTCTTCGCCGTCGGCTGGGCATCGAAAACTCAGTGGATTAAGCAAAACGCGGTAGTCACCTACTCGGAATTAATCAGAGCAAACAGATCCAAAACTATGACGTTGTTTTACTCAGAGGTAACGTGATAGATGTGATAAATCAGGAGAGATCCAGTTGCAGAATGTCTAGGTTTCGATTGAATTCGAAGCAACATTAAAAATAGCAGGACCGAAAGCGGAAAAATTTCGATTAGATGAGCTACGAGTTTAGGCCGGAAGCTCAAGAATTTCATTTCTTGATTCATTCACCAGCCCGTCCCAATTTCTAGCATGGAATCCACCAAATGTTTTAAGGGATACACTGTCCCAGCAGAATTTCTCAATCACTTCACCCTGAAATCCAACAAAATCACTATTGAGCGTTAAACTTTTACTACTGATAATTGGTAGAGCGCTTTCAATATTTGGGTATTCCGCTCTTGCCAGTGGTTCAAGTCCAGACGAAGTCCAAACTTTTCGCAACTGGCCGTCTTCTGTATATTGTGTTGTTGTTTGACGCGGTCATTTCACCACTAGACCAGGCTGGATGATATTAGCTGACCCATTCAGATAGATACATATAGGTGCTGCCCAAACGGTTATTTCTGTGAGGTTATTTGAATGACTATACGCATGTGAATGTCGCAGAAACCATAACTTGCAAACCTGAATTCAATGCTCAAATGGGGTTGGAATAACTGCGTGGATTGGATGCAAAGTTTTTCCATCGGCTGCTGAGACCTCCCAACAAGACTTTTCACGGCTTTTATTGTCTGTTAAACGTGGTTCACTCTTCTCCATTCAGTGCTACCTAACCGTGCAGTTAGGGCTTTTCTTTCAATGGCACCACGGTGGTAAGATTGTCTCCACACATCTTCTCGTGATCTGTCCTCTAATGGACAATAACGGCTGCTTGAAAAATTGGGTGTTTTTTCCCCAAAAATTCGGTGGCGACAATAAGCTTTCAATGTGCGGTTCACACCCCATAATTCTTTTGAACTGCGGGCAAATTCGCACTGAACGAGCAGGCACTCAACAAAGTCAGATGTATACAAGCTTGAACGAACCACTCACGTTCCGCTATTACTAACCTGTCACTTGAGGCTTAGGTCTAGTTAGTATCTTATTGGGTAAAAGACAGTTAGTTTTTACGTAGCCCATAAAACGCATTGGCTGCATCAGAATTTCATTTCCATTCCTATTCATCGCAAAATGTCAAACTGACGAGGTATCAGTTACCTCAACAAAAAAACATTTCGTCATCTGAGTCGACGTTTGGTAGACTCGGATGCTTTCGGTGGAACTGTCTGATGATGTGCGGATTCCAGCAGTTCAAGTGGAATCCTCAAATTCAACTCTGATTACACTTATGTTGCTACAATAATCTTGAACCCTCCCACCTGGAGTTAGTCAGAGCTTAGTTTAATATTCAAATGTAAGCTGCTTCGCCACGTGGTCAACCATCATCTCTACTTCTTGTTAAAGCGCAGGATGATACGTGATTAAATATCCAAAGTATAACTACTAGACAGGTACCTACTGTTTGGGTGGTTTGGATCAAGATTCACAGTTTCTTGCTTGTACTGCAGGTGGAATTTTCTGCAGGAGAAGGTTTGTGGTAGAACGAATAAAAGCTGTTCAGAGGTTAAAAGAAATTCCATTTTTGTATGACTACTGTTCAACGGAAACATGCTGAATGAGTCGAATTTGGGCAATCAGATCTTTCTCGCTGTGGAAGCATTCAGTACAGTCACAGCACACTTTTCATTCACCGGTTCTCTGCTGATTACTTTCCTCTGACGGATGGAGTGTCAATTTACAACTTATCTAGGGTTTTTACCTGCTTTAATATGAAATGAACAACACATATTTGACCAAGTTCAGGTAGGCTTTACAGCCAGCCTCTTTCGAAAGAAAACACTATACTCGAGCTACGCTTTTTCACAGCTCACCAGTTGTGCATATCCCCGCCACAGCCGAGAGCAGAAAACTAGCCACGCTTTCACGAGATAATTATGTTGGTCACTGTGTCACTGACCTCACATTAGGCACGACAGATTTACTGCTACTAAATACTTATCTAGGTTAGTTAGTTTGTCACCGATCATACTGCTTGGCATCCGTCCACACGAATCGGAGAACCCGAAACAGATAATCCAGCTGGTCAACAGCAACAGTAACGTCAACGCCAATCAACCGCATAGTGTTCCCTATAAAAGTTCAGGCGAATCGTGTAAAGTGCGTTTGCCGGACAGCATCGTGTAATACTGGGGCTTTCATCGCACAACCTGCTGTTTCGACCGTTGGATGACTTGATCGATCGATACATAGTTAGGCAAGACCTAGTTGGTTTTCACAAACACAACTGAAGCGAAGTAACGGTATCAATGTTTATCAGTACGCAGCCGTAGAATTTTATGGAGTTAAAGCCTTAACATGATTTTCTCGAAATTGTGTTTGTTAAGCTCCGCGTTACATGACTGGAAGAATTTTCACTGTGAACACCGTGTCCTTCAAAGTTCTGACGTTAGTTTTGTTCATGTAAATCTAAGTAAGCAAATATGCGCTGTACTTCAAGGTGTCTTTACTGTGCTAGAATGTTTAACCCCTCAACGAAAATGAGACTCGATCCCTCAGAATGCCAGGGTATAGTATATTCCTTTGCCAAGACACAGTCCGTATTTAATGTATATAGTGATTAATCCTCTAATTACACGGAACCGTCATCCACACTCAACTGCTGCACGATTACCTCTCTTTTTGTGACAGGCACTTCTGATCTTTGAAACAGTTGGTTCCCTTCATAAATTTGAACATAGCTGTAAGAAGACGGACACTGGTGTCATATATATGTTCCTGGTTATTGTTATTTGGTACTGAAGAGGCAATACGAAATGCTAGCATCTACCAGTGTCCGTCTTCTTACTGCTTTGTTCAAAATTCTGATATTGTTTTGTCAGTTTGTCCCAAAGAACTCATTTCCGAGACCCGAACCCCCATATTCTTTGTTTGGTTTTCAAAATCATTCCATAAACCCCCGATTTCGATGGGATTCTTGGTCATTATTCGATTACCTATCGTCGGTCTTAGAGGTTTATTTGGTTTGGTTGTCTGTCATCTTGTAAAACATTTCACGTTTACCTGTCTTGCCCATCTTCTCAGTTGTGATAAAAAAACAACCAATGGTGATGTAAATCCGGTACTAATGAACTGACATTAAATGTGTGCGGTTAACACTCTTCATGTTCTGTTTTGTTTAGATATTTGGACAAATGTAGCCGCTTCAAATTTCCAAAGTGATGAATTCTCATATGCTACTGCGTAGTGTGGACAAGTTGGGATAAAAGAGTGCTCGTGAACCTGTAATGGTGTAGTTTCTCATCAAATACACACAGCAGGGTTGATGTTGGTACCAATTCCAACGGCTTCATCTATTTTGTGAAGTTTTTCATATGACGTGACTTAACTGCTTCTATGAAAACACTCTACATTATATGATACATGTTTCCGCAACATGGTTCTTGCGTATTTTTGCCCACAGCACATGATACTTTAAAAATGAGTTTCTCGTAACCTCTTGTTTAAAAAATGGTTTGTCTCAACGTCTACACTTAATCTGTCTGTTCTTAAGTGCGTGTCCCGTTATCTTTATGGAGAGCAGACAGTTGGTAGTGAACTCGGAAACAGTTTGCATAAATGACTTAATATGTTTCATTTCTTATTTTATGTTTTACATAATTCGTTGTGAATACTCCTTGTTTTCATTTCACCAAATGAGTATAAACAACGAAAAATTATTCCCTTGAGAGTATTATTGTTTTACTTTGTTTAAGTGAATTAAACTTCATTTCACGTGTAATTTTTAACTCACATCAGCAGCTAGTTGGTCTTTATTTTTAATTAATACTGTGAACGGAGAAACTATACAATAGCTTATACTCGATGTCTACCATGTTGTGATTATCTATAACATTATTTACAGAATATGTAGATCAGTGTCGTGCTTGTTCAGTGGTAGAACAGAAGCAGCCAATTAAAATCACTTTAGGAGTTACGTGGTTATTACTTCTGTTGTCTTTTTTGACACAGGACGTGAACAAGGCCGTCACTGTGTTCCTTGAGCTCCTTTCTTGTAACCGGTTTTGTCTTGAATTTCCCAACAGAATGTTTTGTAATATGAAACCAGTGTTGAACTTCGGCCCGACACAACCAAATTGTCTAAGCAAATGATTATGTTCGATTAAAAATGGCATATTTCTTTACTCAAAGGGAGACAAATTTTAAGTATCGAGGCAAGTATTCAGTTTGTTTCGGGTCCCGTTCACAAACTCAGGCGGCTTGTAAAGCGACCTATTCAGTCTACAACCAGGAATTCAAGTACCGAAGCTTGGTCAGCACTCGTGGGCTAAAAGTGTTTTGAAACCTGTAGTATTTTAGCGGAAAGGCCTCCAGTAAACCAAAATCTTTTCTGTCCAATGCGCTAGTCCCTGTACTACGCTCGCCCTCGTGTTAGTGAGGCATAATTCCGGCCCACAACACCCCGATTTCTACGTACACGTCGTGTGCACTTCGGCCTGGTCTGTGTGTCGGTTCGATACCTTCTGTCAGGGCGTTTTTCGCCTGTCATTCCTCGTCCGTTGGACTGATCTCGTTGGAAAATGGCACATCCAGTCGCTCGTGCTGCCCGCAGTCTATCTACTATGGCCTATGGCCGTACTCTACGACCAAGTCGAAATATTCCTCCGGATGTTAGAATGATCGTGTCTCCGATCTGGCTAACCATACCATTCTGCCTGCAATTCCTCGTCCGTTGATCCAATCCAGTTGAGCGCTGGCTCATCTGGTCGTCCATGCTGTCCCCGACCCGTTCACTATAGGCTTTCGGAAGTAACTTGCCGCCTCTTCGATGTATTCCACTGAGATTTGGTGCACCCGCAACTCCGGCTTGATAATCCACTGCAGTATGAGCATACGCTGTTTTGTTTTTAGCAAATGCTACAAAGTTTCCGCATGTGAACAATCTTGTTCAACTACTTTCAAGATAAGACCTAAAAGCGATATTGAACAATAACAACCATCATCTTCACTTGCGTTAACAGTCGTTTGTAACCAAAAATCTCCGTTAAGCCTTGGGGTTATCAGCTAACAAATTAATCGACTATTTTTCTCCGCTTGTTTTCCGTACAACAGCCCTTTTCGATGTTCACAGTGAGCAGAAAATAGTCATATTTTGGATCAAGTGCGTACAAGTTAGACGATGAAAATCAGATGGGAAGCTTTGGAGGTCAGTTATTACTCGCGGTAATGTTGTTTGACACGGGACTATTGTCAAACTCGAGTCCAGAAATTGCTTCAGGTATACTAAAAGCGTTCCTTCGGATGACAAATAACATCACCTGTCCACCAGAACTTTTAAGCATTTGCTTCAAATAGTACGAAGGAGAAATGAATCCGTTTAGCCTAAACAAACAGGGTAACAAAATCCCAAAGAGCTCTAAGGCTAACAGCCCAGGATTCATTGAAATTTGGGTAACAGACCACAGAACTGTAATCTTGGGTAAGAACAAACAGAAATCCGTGTGCGAGTCGTCTCACATTATATGATAAGAAGCCGTTGCTGTGTCTGCTCGACATTGAATCTAATCGATAACATATATCCGATGGGCTCACGCCTTTGTCTCGATTACGAGCAAAGGATTGATGTCAACAGAACAAATGGCCTGCACCGAACGGCTAAACTCACCGTAATAACTCGGTCCATCCGATGTAGACTCAGGGGACAACAATAAAAATAACAGTTTACTACGGCGCCCAGTGAGTGTAAAATAAACCTCGATCGTGATTCGGCCTGGAAACTTCAACAGCACAGAACCAATATGCAGAATAACGCCTGACATTAAATAGTCAGTAAACACTATTACCGAAATACTATAGGGATTACACCAAACATTCGGTCAATATATAGGATGAAGGACTCACTGAGTACAGTGTATTCGTTACAGAAATGAGAAACATTGTTGGGGTGGGTTAACGAAGAGTGGGTCGCATATTAGACAAAGGAACGTGCTAATGAGCCACTAAAAAGTGGAGATATCCCAAGATGCTTACAGGGTTGTCAGGCATCCGCCCGAAAGTAAATTACTTTTGTAGCTCATAAAAACTATCATCAATGTGTCTAAGCAATAACGAACAGAGAGTCTGAACTCATGACGGAACTAATAAGGCCGTAGGATATAAGCACTAGATAGTTCAGCCAAATGGAAACAACACGTCAGACTTGATAATCTAGAGGAAGTCCGACCGTAAACTTCCAGACGTCCACCGGACTCAAACTAGCAGCACATGCAATGTGCTCAGAAGTCACAGATTTCCTACCAGACGACTACATATGACTGAGTTCAAGTGTAAAAATTCTAACTTTCGGCATAGCTTCGTAGCTTAATACTTGCTGCGTTTGGGCACGCTGTTGGTATCGCTGGATCGAACCTAGCCAGAGTTCACATCTCTCGCAAGTGAGTTCTCCTAGGTTGGTCAACGTCGGCCTCACAGAACACAGAAAATTGTTCATTCCTAAAGATTCTGTTTTCCTGAGCGACCGAACAACATCTGTTGGGATGTTGAACGGGAGAAACAGGACAAAGAAAACTATAAATTATGAATAGAAATGCGGAACATGCCACAGACTGAACCTGGACAATCACAAGTTTCAATAAGTCAACAATCTGCTACCAACCAAGTACAACACACTTCACTAAATAGGCTTCACACCAAAAAACACGCAGAAGAGGCCACGACTGATTAATAAGCGTGAGGATTTGGAAGTGGGAAATGACTGTTATCCTGGGGGATTTTGTCAACAAACTACTTGAATGCCTTTAATTTGGACTCGCCGACGGAACTAGTGAGTTATCCGCGTGTAGTCACCCCACTTCCGTTCGAAAAGTTTTCAGATCTGTTTAGAACTTAGAAACCTCTTAAATCAGGATAATTGCGGAAGATCTTACCTAACTGACAAAAGAGATGGGAAGCTTTTAAAGTAGCTGTAGCAACGTAAATAATATGAAGCCGTTCAACTAAGATGGATCAGAGTTACAATCCAGAAAGTGATAGACGGAGTTCATCATATCCAACTATTGTCTCCACACTTTCAACCCTTGAAGAGCTCTAATAACAGTGAGAATCAAACATAGTGGTTGATTACGAAGGACGCCGACTGGAAGGTCTGTAGGAAGGTGGAATAGGCAATACGTTATCAGTGATCCCCAAACTTGTGTCAAACAATATCTACTACTATTTCTTACTAATCACAAGATCGCTCAACAGTACTGGTTATTTCTGATAATTCAACCTGAAGAGTAGTTGCAGTCATGGACTGATATCAACAGGACAGTTAACATGTCGCTTTTGAGGCGATCGAGCAGACCTAGCATTATTTTCAACCAAAAGCGATAAATCAGCCGTGTCCAATGTGATTCTGATGGCACTGTGATCAACACGGAATTTTCATGAAAGCTTGGCCGGACTTCAAATTCCGGCTGTGGCAAAGACTTATGCTACTGGTGAGCTCCTACAACAGCGAAACACGAGCACAGTACTTCACCCTGAAAGAGGTTGGCCGCTGGCTGACGTTCGGAAACTTTTGACAGTATGTCCCTTGTATCAGTCCTGACAAAAGTTACTTCTGCCCGTGAGGCATTCAGTGACTTAGTTTTCTCTCTGGGTAGAACGGACGTAGACTAGACCGAGGGAATTCGGGCTTCATTACAGAAATGCCCCTTCTAACGGATAGCTCTAAACCTTAATCATTTCCATGTTTGGCGAACCAATGCAGTGCGGGATGCTGACGAGATAAATACTATGCGTGGATGTTCAGAAACAAGAACCCTATGAGATACGGAAGCTGGTGTTGATGATTTCTCTCAGTTGTGGGCATTTTGTTAGTTCACTAACGCAAAGCCTTTACAAAAGGTATCCAGTACATTGTGCTCCGAATGAGGGATCCAACGAACTCCTCACTCAGTCGTTGTATAAATATCCTTACTTTGGCTGAATTAAACATCAGCACGGGCTCCGGCTAGATTCAACTTAAACATGACTAACTGGGAAATCACTTCTAGAAAATAATTCTTCTGTGTGTATGGTTGCTTGAAACACGCTTGAGGCCGCCTGAAAATCTATCGTTTCGGATGACCGGCATTTTTGGTAAAGTGCTATTTCCGTAGGAATTCCGATAAGGCAGAGAGTTCTCTGACTGTGCCTAAGTGGTTCATGAAATTTCTTCTAGCAGTCTAGCAGACAAGAACCTGATTCGTCTTTATTTAGACTCAGCGGGTTTAAAGACTAAATTTCTTACATTAAATCTGACTGTGCCTAAGTGGTTCATGAAATTTCTTCTAGCAGTCTAGCAGACAAGAACCTGATTCGTCTTTATTTAGACTCAGCGGGTTTAAAGACTAAATTTCTTACATTAAATCTTTGGTCCTTTGAGCACCAATTGGCGCGACCGATTGACACACATGTAAACATTCTTTGGTTGAAGAGGCATGCTCCACCTAATGGAAGTCTAAGCTGACAATCATTAAGTTACTTCGATTCATCACACTACTTTGAGATTATAAGTAGATACTCAGTTCCGTAATATTTCCAGTCGGTGTAAGTTAAGCGCCACTTGCGATTAATCGCCCCTGCCAGTGATATTCGGTTTATATGAAACCGAACTCCCTCACTACTCTTCAATGGTTGGGATCTGTTTGAATACGTTAACCCGTACATGAATATGACTTGGTTGCATAAAAGTCGAGGTTGGTGGGAACTAGCGGCGCGTTTGCCCGATACCTAGAATGGTAGAAGCATTAAGTTTAGTAGGAGTGTTAAGTGTAGCAAACACTTCAATATTCAACCCATGTGGGTAGTCAGCTTTAAAGGCCGTCGAACCAAGATGTCCAGAAAGTACATTCCTTGGGGCAGCGTCCAGGCACATACATATTCGGATGAGTGGAGTTCAGCACATGTATGACAGTGGGTGGAAACACACGGGCTGTGATCATTCGTCTCTGTGAGATAAACCGCAATAGCGTGCACTATAACGTGTTCAAGGTATAGCCATAAACTTGTCGGATGAAGGTATTTGTGGCCTTTCATTTAAGAAATATGCTGGTTTAGCTGTTTAGTGACTGGAAGTTAAATAATCTCGCAATGTATTTTGGAAATCAGTTGGAATGCAAGAAATACTCAAGATCGGATGCTGTCGAAGTCATTTACTTTAAAACACCGACTTCTTGACCATCAGGTTACGGAGCGCAGTTTCAGCGTCCCACCTTTTGAATGGAACAACGTAAATAAACCTCACATGCGCGACTCGCTAATCCCACTCGTACACCTTGTTCTGATAAACGGATGACCAATTATGGAGCACATGGTTGGACAGGATGGGCACAGAATTTGCAAATGAGTGTCCTGAAAGTTAAGCTTACACTCACCCACACCATTCTGGTACTGGAAGATGGGGAACCAGTTATTGATCTAAGACCATACCAGAAGGCCACATCCAAACTGTCTATACATGGTGTGTTGCGGACAGTTAGAGGCGCCGCAGAAAATCCACAGTCTCAACAAAAACCGACAATTTATAATTCATACACAAGGAAACGATTGCTGGAGTCGTTCGGATTTTAAACTCATTACTTGCAACACATACTGTTAGTTGGCAGTCGAATGTGCTTCGCATTTTTGTCCGTGATATACTTGTGACATTAACAGCCAGAAAATGTTCCTTAATAAAGCAACCTTGAAAACTAATGCTGGAATGTTTTATCCCCTGAACAACGAAAATGGACAACGTGACCACACTTCAAATAGGTATATCAGTGGAGCACACACAGAATAGAGATCATTCGACCATTTGTAGATTCGTCAGTACTGCCAGACCGCCAGCTGGACTCAGTGGCACGAGTCCAGCGTTCTCATGTGTATTGTGAAGGCGAGTTTTAGGCGTGTACGTGCAAATGTTGCAACGTTTGCGACATTTCCAGAACGATTGGAGTTAATCATAGGCAAAAGCCGTCAGTTATTGTCAGAAATGACAAGATATGTTTGTTTTTTAAGTCACAGTAATATTTAAGACTAACTGCAAGTTAGTGCGGCCACGAACCGAACCCATGCAGATCACTATATGGTTGTTTCTACCCTTGATCTTTTGGGCTCTGAGAATATCAGGGTAATTCTGACGTTGGACCACTTTAACTGAGTGTCATCGGATTCTCTCTAAATTACTCTATGCTAAACGAAATCAAGAACATTTAAATCATCCCGGTTAGAGAATTCAGCGTTCAACACCAACAACGGGTTGCCCTGTTTGCATGCAGTTGCCGCGTTTCGTTAGATGTCCCACTACCAACCCGAATTAGCCGGTTTGAAATTCGAATATTCTACTCCGCTTCATCAAGACTATTTGGCTGCATATTTAACTATCTGCATTCTCGTTGGCGTTATTCCCAACTGAACAGATAGATAACCTCGGGTTCGATCTCTCGTGCCTGTGCTTGTCAAATCCCTTGTGGACAACTGCAAACAGATGTATTGTTTCTTTTTTAGCAGTACGTGGTCAATAAATTAGTAGAAGGCACATTTTATTGTGTTTCGGACTGAGATCAGCAGACAGCCAGTCATTGTTTAGCAAATACCAAACATGCAAGAGAGTTTCTCGAAGCTTGCTACTCATCAACCGGTTCAATAAACAAACACATCGAACTAGACAAAATCTATGAACCAATGCGAATCAAGGATTTGAGGAGACGTAAACGCCATCAAGCCAAAACGACAGAGAGCAGCCAATCAGACTCCGGCCCAAGGACTCCAGGGAACAGCCAACCGGACATCAGGTCAAAGCTAAATTGCGACAAAATCAACCAATAGTGGGTCAGGCCAAACACGACAGAAACCGACCAACCAGAATTCAGACCAGTAGGTCAACCCACTCTGCTGTATAAGAGCAGGCATCGATCCAACTTCAACAAACGCCA